>OX359247.1:29920892-30241892 GCA_947179485.1 Allacma fusca | reverse complement strand
CAGCTCTTTTCTTAAGTGGTTTCTCATGTGCCGTCAAATTTTATCGAAGAGATGGAGACAGAGAGAGGGAGACAGCGAGAGAGAGAGAGAGAGAGAGAGAGAGAGAGAGAGAGAAAGCCAATCTTACAAGTAGAGTGTTGTACCAGTCCTACAATGTACTCCCTTAACAAACCCATCGTGCAGTAATGCTAACCCGTCGGGTTCCCCATGTTATGTACATACCCATGTACATAGTACATCTTTGGAGCGCTCACACCAATACTGAGAGGCGAAGCTTGTGACTCTTTGTAATGTTAACCCGCCGGGGTACCCATGTTATATGCATTCCCACACAAATACCCTACACAGTGAATTTACAGCTAAAGGGCGCGCATGTACGTACATTAACACAAAATATCTTGCGAACAGAGGTACATACATACACTGGGAAGGCTATAATATGACTGTAAAATTTAGAAAAAATGTGTAGCTAAAGAGCGCGCATCGCATTTACGTACATTAACACAAAATATCTTGCGAACAGAGGTACATACATACACTGGGAAGGCTATAATATGTCTGCAATATTTAGAAAAAATATCTTAAAATCCTTTAAAATATGCATTTCATCTGCAGCAAAAAATCAGGAGAAACTTCCACTTCATCGTTTAAACCGTTAATTATACGAAAATATGCTCCGTATACGTTCAATGCGTCACCAGCATTTTGAACTGAAATAAGGCAATATTTTGAACTTCTTTCAGGAGTTGCCTTGTGGTGCAGTTAGGAAATCCCTAAAAGTATTATATTCCGCGCCAGGCTTCAAATCCAAGCGGGCCCAACGTGTTGTAAATAAATTCAAACGGGTGCTATATGGTTGTGATTGTGTATGTATGTATTAGTTTCGCTTAAAGCTTTAAGACGCAAGGTACCTGTTCCTAGGCTTGTACGGAGGCTACTCATTTTTGTTTTTAAAAATATGGGTGAACACATTGTTTTTTTGCAAAGCAACGCTTGCATGGACATGTTTCCACAAAATACAGTATCTGATTTCCGAAATAAATTGAGTTCCCCACTAAATTTTGGCGAATCCGAATACGAAGTTGCACTAACCGAGTGCTCGTATACATTTGGAAATGCCTTTTTACATAAGGATGACGTTATAGCATGGGAAACGGTTTACAGTACGGATTTAAAAGTAAGCAAGATAAAAGAACATAAACTTCAAAAAGATGTGCGAACAATTGATGAATTACTAAAATTTATGAACGTCGCATTAAATTGTGATTATATAGGTGTGAACAAGTACATGTTTAAATGTCATATAAAGCCAAAATCTTTGGCAACGATTAAATTCCCAGAGCAGCTGAGCGACATTCTAGGTCTCGAAAAAACTGAGTTTGCTTCCACTTCCTTGGAAAAAATGTTCAAAATATCAAACAAATTATTAGCCTCCCAGCCACTGTCTGATAATCATGAAATTAAAATTGAAGGACAGTATCCGGTTTTCCCAAACGTTGGTAGAACCAGATTGTTTATTTATTGCAACATTATAAAACCACAGTATGTTGCTGATGTAATGGCTCCGTGTCTACGCGTACTAACATATGTAGGAGAGTATAGACAGCAGTACACTCATTCATTCCAAAACCCTCACTACGTCGACTTGTCTGTTAGAGATATTGATTACATACACATCAGTATTAAATCTGAAACTGGAAATAATTTAGAATTCGAATTTCCGTGCTTCTCAGCAACCCTAAAATTTCGGCCCAAGCGTTTTAGATAAGCACAAAATGTCAATGCCTGCTTATAAATACAGCAGTCGTATAAGAGACTTCTATCAGCAGCTTCCTTTACAAAGTGGCGGGTCATATCCGCCTGTTTATGACGGCAGTTTTTTTCGTGGGGCAAGGAGACAACGCGGAGCGGGCCTTGGTGCAATATTTGGCGCCATTGCACGACATCTGATGCCCTTTGCACGAAAATATATTGTTCCAAATGCAACTAAAGCACTAACGAATGTGGCATCAGATCTATTATCTGGTGAACGTAACTTTAAAGAGTCCTTAAAGTCAAATTCTATGGATGCATTAAAAGGTATTGGCCGTGACTATTTAAATCAGAAGGGAAGGGGCAAGAGACGTAGAAAGGTTTCACATAAAGCTGTCAAGAGCAAGAGCAAACGGTCACGGACACATAAAAATAAACATTCGAAGAAAAAGATTAAACGAAGTGTGAAAGCCAAAACAAAAAATTCCAGGAAAGGAAAACGCACAAATATAAGACACCTAGCAACCAAAAGTATTTTCGATTGAAACAACATGCCAAAGGTCAAGAGAATACCAGTTGCTAAGAACATACCATACACGTTTGTAAGGAGTGAAACGGATCTCTTTTCCGATGCTCCCGTGGACGTTTCTGTAAATGGTTCATTCTGTAGTGAATATCACCCTTCGAGTTCTATTTCAGATAAGCTAGCTCCCATACTATTTTTTGTTAAAGCTAATGACAATCAGTATGTAGAACTGGATGAAACTCTACTTTATTTAAAGTGTAAAATTGTGGACCCCAAGGGTCAAGACCTTAAGCCAGATGTGGTTGTTGCTCCGGTTAATAATTTTCTACATTCGTGCTTCCAACAAGTCTCGGTACACTTGAACGAAACCCTTATCACTCCTTCCAACAATAATTATGCCTACAGGGCATATCTTGAGACCCTGCTGTCATACTCCAAAGAATTTAAGAAAAGCCAGTCGACTTGTACAATGTTTTACAAAGAGAAGGATGGAAAATCTATCAAAACTAATGATGAAGATGGATTTCATAAACGGTTTGATTTAAGTAAAGGTAGCAAACCTTTTGAAATGATTGGCCGCCCGTTTGTGGATTTGTTCTTCCAAAATAAATGGCTTATACCTGGCATAGACATGCGTATCCAGTTTGATAGAGCACCAGATGAGTTTTGCCTATTGGCTGCCAAGGACGAGAAATATGCTGTTGAAGTTTTGGAGGCAAAATTGATTGTCAAGAAAAAAACTGTCCTTCCATCACTTATGCTGACACATTTTAAGACGTGGGAAAATGGGAGCACAATTCTAATGCCTATGAGACGTGTTGAACTCAAAACCTTTACAATCGGACCAGGAAATCTTCAAAACCATAACGAAAACTTACTTGTTGGTTTATTACCAATTCGAGTGATTGTGGGATTGGTTTCTTCAAAAACGTTCATGGGGGATTATCTCCAAAACCCATTTCTGTTTGAAAATCACGACTTAAAATATATGCACTTGACTGTGAACGGAGAGCAAACCTCTCATCTACCTCTTCACTTGGACTACGCAAACGATCTGTTTGTGCAAGCGTACGAAAATATATTTGACGGATTGGGCATTGCCAACCAGGATGTGGGAGTAGATATAACGCAACAGGAGTTTAAGGATTTTTGTGCGTTGTATGTCTACAATATTGGACAAATCCGTGAGGGCTTTACGATCCCCAACTTTGGATCAATAAAAATAGAAATGAAATTTGCAAAGTCTCTCAAAGCTGCTGTAACTGTGGTGGTGTATGCAGAGTATGGAAGCGTCATGCAAATAGATTCTAACAAGAACATTTCATTCAAAGATTTTAGCGCCACTGATTAAAATATGGACACAATTCAGATTTTAAACTTTCTTAGTAAAATGTTTAAACGGCAGAAGGTTAATTATGACGTAATACCATGTGATAAACTTGTAGATGTAGATGCTACAAAATATCCTATATGTCTAATAGTGAATGATTCCATTGCTTCCCAACCCGGTAATCATTGGTGTGGCTTTTTTATGCGAAATAAATCATCTCGTTTATATTTTTTCTGCTCATATGGATTAGGAATCAAAAACTACGATACTTACTTTAAACATTTTGCAAAACGATTGTGTGGGAAAGTATGGGAAAGAAAAAAACAAGTTCAAGCTTTCGATTCAAATGTTTGTGGCCAACATGCCATATATTTTCTGTATCATATGAATAAAGGGTGCACATTTCGTTCTTTTTATCGAAATTATTCAAATAACTTGAGGGATAATGATAAAATGGTCAAAAGGTTTGTAAGTTATAAAAACTGCGCGTTTTCCAATACCCCAAACTGTACTGTCAACCAATCTGTAAATCAATGCTGTAATAAATTACGAAAACAATAAGTAATATGAATATATCAATATGTTTTCCATTTTATTCTGGGCGATTTTCTCACAATGCGAAATACATTTTTGGATTTAATTTTTGCAATGCTGGCATCAGATAATCCAGAATTCGACAATTCCAACCCTTTTAAAACTGTTTGTACGTCTTTGTAACCAATTATGGCCGAATTGTTTTTTCTGGGGTCAGTTAGAGCACGCAAAACGCTAACATAACTTGATTGTGGAATTCGTCTCATTCGAATTGTTACTTCGCCGCTTCCATTCCATCCAATACTATGCATATTTAAGAATGCAATTATTTGCTTAGCGCGTTTTGAGAAAACAGCTGCTAGCACCTGGTCTATAGTAATCCCCGGGGAGGATACGCTTTGAGGTTGCACAATAGTAGACGCTTGCGGTGTTGAGGGCAATGATAATAATGGGGAAGTTATTGTTGCTTGTGGGATTGTGTTTTGTTGTGCAACCCCAGGCTCGCTTCCGATTGGACGAACTAGAACAGGTTTGTTCTCTTCAGCCTTGGCGCGATTTTCAATTTCTCGGGAAACGTTCTGGTACCACATTGCCTTAACATCTCTAGGTATGACGTCATCGTCCAAGTCAAGAGCATGTTTTTTCTGAGTCTCCAGCTCAACAACATTGCTGTTATGTATTTTATTAGATTTGAGTTTCTTAAATAATTCAAAGTCTGCTTCAGATACCAACTTCATACGTTTACTCATTTCCTCCGCGAGATGTAATATATGACACAAGGTAAGGTAAAACCGTGGATAAGATCAATGGCACAATAGCACCCCCACTTTGGTTTAATATGCGTCTCCTTTGTTTATGACTACAGGTAGTTTTACATGCCAGCTTGCACAAATCCTTTCTAAATGGTCTGAGATGTTTAAATGTAGTCTGCCTTATGGGTACGTTCCCCTTCACAATATTTAACACACACTCAGATAATGAATCCAACTCCTGCTCATTCGCATGCTTCAAAATAAACTGTCTAACTTTTGGTGAACATGAATTAATATAGTGTAAAAATTGGGAATGCTTCAAAATTTTCTTGGACATTGTGACCTCTCAAAACCATTTATTAAAATGATAATATGGGTACATGTTACACATCATATAAGCAATCATTCACACGTGTCACCCGTACATATTTTGCTGTAAATCGAGAAATACTCTGTAAGCCCCTGATCGTCTAGGTAGGGATTGATTTCATCCACTCGGACAAATGGACGCATACTCCCGAAACCGCGGAGAATGTAGCAAACAGGTAAATTAAATGGAAATCGGATAACAAATATTTTTTTCATGTCCTGTCCACCAATATCAATGTTTGATATACTCAGATCCACTCCAGAATAGCGACCGCGAATGAGGATTCCAATCTGTCTCAACATATTGCCAATCCACACACTACGTCGATCTTGCTGTTTTTCAGGAACCAATTCGTCACGAACGCTGACAGCATAACCACACCTCCATCCAATTTTCTACCACGTAAAACGATCAAATGACAAATATCTAATTCGTAATAGTTTGTATTCTACCATTGCAATATAGATATAATGGGTTATTTAGAAACAAAACAATTATTACTCTACTACTTACATGCTGCATTTGCTTCAGCAAAAAGGTGTGAGCCTCCACATCCTCAGCAATCCTCTTACTTCCGGCACATTGGTCCTCAGCAATTCTTTCCAAGTAGATAATGCGCTCCTCAAGTAGACAAATTGCCGATTCAGAATCTTCCAGGCTACGCGGTCGCCATTTAAAGCCAAAATCACATTCACAAACAGATTTATCGCACAGATAACATTGCGGGCGACGACATGGATATTCAATAATGTCGTGTTCAGCCTTTTCATCATCAAAGTTGTCATCGCTTCCACTTGTTTCGGCTTCCCCTGCAGAAGCAGCAGTAATGCCCACAGGTGTTGTATTGTCTACGCCCACGTCTTCCCCCTTTCCAGAGTCAACTTCGGTTTTCTTCTTTTTGTCCACATCTTCTGGAGTAAGCTTGCTCACACCTTGGTCGGTTTCTTGTTGCCCTTTTTTCACAATTATGTTGGTGGTATTTATGGGTCCCAGCTCTTCAATGGCACTTTCAGAGTCTTCATCAATGTCAGACAAGGTAGGAGCTGCAGCACCAGCAGGTAATGTAGCTTGAAGGATATCGATGAGTCCCTCAATGTCGCTTGTAACAAGTTTAGACATGTTGATATTTTGGCAAGGCGTATGAGAAAAATGTTAGAATGTTGACAGCACAAGAGATGGAAACAGTATGGCACAGAAACTTGGAATTAGTTTAACTTAAGCGTTCTTTGGGGGTGGATGCTGACGCAGTCAAGCTGAATTTGGAACGCAATGTCAACCAAGGACCATGTAAGCATAAAAAGGCAATATGTCAATCCCAGGCTGAAAGCCAGCTATACTGGGAAAAGCGGTTTTCGGAAGAATACCAAACAAAAATACAAGTCGAATGTCATTGACGAAGCATTTGAGAGGATCCCAGCATATTACTTGCATAAGCCCGTGGTATCTAATTTCAAAAGGAGACGAGTTTGGATACCAGGAATAGGGGATCAATATATTATAGACCTTTTAGACCTCAGCAAGTACGCAATGCAAAACAACGGCTACAAATGGTTACTAACAGGAATTGATGGATTCTCAAAAGTGGCAAACGTTGTTAAAATTAAAGACAAGAGGGCAGAGACTGTATTGAAAGCTTTCAAAATGTTGTTAAAGAAATTTGGTAACAAACCTCCAAGGTATTGTCAATTCGACGAGGGGAAGGAATTTATAAATCGGGATTTTTTAGGCCATTTAAAGGAACTTAAAATAAAAAGAATTACAACGGGTTCTAATTTGAAAGCTTTTCTGATTGAAAGATGGCATCGGACACTAATGACTAGAATATCGCGTTGGATGACTCATAATAATTCAACGAAATATACAAAAGTTTTAGACGACATTGTTCGTAATTATAACAACAGTTATCATCGCAGCATTAAAATGGCGCCATCTCAAGTGAACGAAAAAAATGAAGTCGATGTTTATTTCTCGTTGTACGAAAATGACGAGAGAGGTCTCAAAAAGCCACCAAAATCTAAATTTATGATTGGGGATAGTGTACTACTAAATAGAAAAAAGCACCCGTTTGCCAAGGGATATTCGTATACGTATAATCCAGAAGTCTTTACGATATATAGAATAGGTGAGACTAATCCTAGAATGTATTACCTCAAGGATATGAAAGGAGAGGAAATTTGGGGTGGGGCTTATCAACAAGATATACAAAAAATTGGCAAATCTGAAGCACCTGTCATTCCTGATTGAGAAATGTGCAAGGAAGGAGCGTTGAAATTGCTCGCACAATTTTGGAAAGGTATAAAACGTTTTAGTTTAAACTCCTTCTTACTTTCGGAAAAGGGTAGTACCAGAAACTGCCTGTGTAATTGTGTAAGTTCAAACCCTTGATTACGTCGTGTGTTTAGACGGAGCTACAGAGAGACATTTTACTGACGATGGCCCAAGCCGAAGTTGATCAACATATTTTTGAAGATCAACATGTCAAGAATAGAAAACGTTCTGCTAACAATAGCAGTATACTTGGAATGAGTAGAAAAGTCAAGACACCAAAACGTCCAACAACGTTTCGCACTATACCTATTGCTTTGGAAATTAAAAAGGAGGCTGATGTCGATACTAGAGTGGCTCCAAGAATATTCCTTGATAAACGTTGGATTATTTACATGGGCGGGGAGAGCGGCAACCAATCCGATAAGGGTTTTCTAAATCTGAGACATTGGAATGATAAAAGCGCAAGTGCGATTGGGGATGGAATTGCTATTCCTGAGGAGCATATCCCAGGTCTCCTATTAGCTCTCTCCGAATACATGTAAAAACTTGCATTTTCTATCATTACCATATAATAAATGGCTTATCCCCAAGTTCTACTTGTGCTACTGCTGGTGGTGGTGGTATATCTGCAGTTACTAAATCTTTTATACATCATTCGAAATTATTAGTTAGTGCGAATTTGCGTCCAGCTAGTTCAGCATCAAAACTGGGGAAAGATTTACCAGCCAAACTCCGTAAGAGTATAGAACAAGATTTTTGTCGGTTTTCTTAGTTTTAACTTTCATTTCCAAATGTGTCCAAGTTAATTTGAAAATGGCAACAAATTTTGTTCTGTACCTTTACAGGATATTTCAACAGAGGTTCTTAATTTTGTCTTGACCAGCAACAAGGATTGGGTGCTGATAATGCAGGTTGTGATTTACATTTGTGTTTCTAGAATATTCTAATAATGCTTGGTAAGATTATTTATTGATATTTAGTTTCATATTCAAAGAACAATTCAAATCTTCCGAAGATATTTGCTCCTGGCATTAACCACGCTATTTCTACAACATCAAGCCGAGGTCACCATGTAACAGAAAATTTTTCAGCTTCTAACTCTGCACGAAGAACGACGACGGGGGATGAAGGTGCAGATGTGTCAAAAATCATTAACAACAGCAACAGCATTGTTCGCACACTGAATGATGCAGAAGAGGGATATCGGCTCTTAAAGTGTTTCTATCGTGACGTCCCATTTCAGGGGCAAAATCGCACATTTGTTTATGTCAAACGTTTGGGTCGTACGGTTAATTTTGACATTCGCCGTAGTCTTTGGCTAATTGAAAGATTGGTTAGCTATTACATAAAGAACAAATTAAATGCTGAAGAATTACTAAAATGTTTGTATCGGTGTTCCGACATTTGTTTACAGAAAGATCAAACTGGTATTGGGGGTGTTGATAATGATGTTGAAGTAGATAAAGCAATCAATTTCTAGCAATACATGATTTCGTGAATAAATAATCAAAGCAACTAGCTTTTTGGAATTTATACCAATATACCTTTACTTGCATTAACACATGAGTTAATCATTTGTTAAAGGAATATTTACAATACATACAAGTACGGAGACTAAGCCAAGTTCACGTTTTTAATTTGAATTAATTGTACTCTGTATACACAATACAGTCTTCATCGGGGAATATACTTGACCGAATTCGATATTTTTCATTCTGGGTTTGAGAAAGATCCAAAAATAAGTAACCATAGGGTTTGGAAGAACTATGTTTGTACGCATATTCAAGCAACTTGTAAGATTTTCCGGCATTCATTTGTCGTCCAATGAAATTAATTATTGAGTTATCACGTGGGTTTTTCATTAATATCAAATACTTGCAGTTCAATGTAATAGTTCGCATGTTGGGGAAAAAGAAATTCTGAACTAGCAAAAAAACACTTATGGATCTGTGGTGGCTTCCCCTTGTAAACAGGTCTACCAGAGTTTTATTTTTTGACACACTGTTCATTAAGTCGTCAAGCACTAGAATTGTTGGAGTGTCATTTTCTTCGGGAATATCGAAGTCAAGCCCTTTTACAAAGTCAAGACGCACATCCTGCAATTGACCTTTGGCATTAAGTTCTAAATCCTTTTTTAGATCGTCAAATAGTTTGCTCTGTTTCTCACCATAACAATAAATTATGTTATTAGGAACAGGCGACATTACTTCATTTCTACGTCGTAATAGCTGTGCGACAAGTTGTGACTTGCCAGCCTGAGATACGCCGGAAACAATTATGTTTGCTGGGTGATAAATATTATAGTCAAAAGCATTAGTGTCAGCCATATTATCAATGAATCTTTGGTTTGCCAGATTACCAAGTGATTAAAATCAAGTATGAAGCCAAGGAGAACGCACAAGGGTGATGTTATCGTAATGATCAACAAATATAAACTAACAAGGTTTTTTATTATTCAACACATCAAAGAAAATATCATGTTACAAACTCAAACTATTTACAACTATCGTACATCAATGTTTTCATGTGTATTACACTTGTCGTAATGTTTCATAATGTCCAAATGGGAGAGAGGTATACTTGCTCGAATAATACCGTTTTGAGTCGAAAGCATTAAGACCAGATTTCCTAACTGTGTAAGTTTCCACATTGTGGAAGTTACTACTTATTATAGTCATATTGCAGGAA
Organism: Allacma fusca; assembly: GCA_947179485.1. Classification (NCBI taxonomy): domain Eukaryota; kingdom Metazoa; phylum Arthropoda; class Collembola; order Symphypleona; family Sminthuridae; genus Allacma; species Allacma fusca. The sequence goes on along the minus strand of OX359247.1, from coordinate 30,231,672 downwards.
AAATTAATATTGGTTTCCAGAACATTCGAATAATCTTGGAATTTTAATTTATTCTTAACCACACATTTCTTAATCCCCTTACATTTTTTAATCTCCAACTGACTCAGGTCCAGACTATTTATTAATTGCATTGCATACATTTTTGGTTTGAGGGCAATGCATTTCACAATGATAAAATTCGAATAATTGTCTTTCATTTTTCCTAGTCGTTTTTTATTAGTATTATCGAGAAGCTCCTTGGGTTTTAATTTATCTAAAAGTGAATACTCAGACAAATCAAATAATTGTTTATCCCTAATCATGTCATGATAAATATCGTTAGTCTCAATTACATAATTCAGTGAGTCAGTGTCCGTAAAAAGCAGACGGGCCTGATCGCCATATTTCGGACGTACATAATTATAATGGAAATCGTACATTGTAACCTTGCTATCGTCCAGACAACATGCACCTCCATAAATAGGCTTGTCTAGGCATACACTTAACCTTTTCATGAAGAACACCAAAATATTAGAACCTTCAATGTGCGAGATATGCTGCACTGTCGGTTTCTTAATAAGTTGCTGTGCTTTCTGTCTGGTAAAAACAAAGTGAACGTTCATGTACTTACGTTTGTTTTCTATTAATTTTCCGAAATTTATATTTATTAAGGACTTATAGTACGCAATATCAAAGCCTGTTACTGAATCCCTACGCCTTGAAGTACAATGATCAACAAAAGGTTTCAACCAGGGCTCCTGCTTGAAACTTAAAACTCTATGAACATGAAGTAATTTCATGCCGAGCTTCAAGTACAATTTCAAAGCTCTGTAATGCAAAACATAATTGCGTTTAGGGAGTAGGTTTGAAATCAATTTTTTACAGTTAAATGTACTTTGAGAAATCCCCAGTTTTTCTACTTGTTCTCGTTGATAATCAGACAGTTGGTCTGGAGATATTGACACTCTTTCAGGAGCCAAAGGATAATCGGAATGTTCTTTGTGAAGAGATTTGTCGTATGATAAATCAACTTCAAAAAAATATCCGTAATCTCCTTTATCGCTCATTGATTTAATGTCGTGTTCAATTTCTTCAAGAGTACGGTTCTTCCATTTAGGTTCTTGTTGGACCCAACGAAAACCACGTGTTGGTAAATACTCTGATAACCCCTTACCATATAAATTGTTAGCATCCCATGCTATTATATATTTTGTAGGGCTTCTGGGGTCGTACTCATCACCCATATAGGGATTATTTGCCTCAGCTTTGCGCAGGGAACCTACATTACATATTCCTCCACGTATAGCCCGCTCAACAAAGTTATACATATCCTCTTGCTTTAAATATTCTAATTCAACCTTTGAAGTGCGGAGCGCTGCATCAAATGCAAAGCCTGGCAAACCAAAATAACTGGCTGCTTCCAAAGAAAAATCAATCATACACTTTTCACGAAATGCTTCAAAAATGTCAGCAAGGAGACAAGTATCTAACAAACAGTAATGATTGCAATAATCTGCCATCGTTTGACATTCAAAGGAAGTCCAAACATTCTGTGCATGAACATAGTCTTCCTCAGAAATTCCTTCCCCGGTTAAATCCGAAAAGAATTCCGACTTTGGGGGTAAACATCTTTCATTGAGTTTGGTTATATCTGTCAGCCAACAGTATGGGAATACACCCTTGCGGAAGCAAAGATTAACGTCACCAGAATTGGAAAATGTTTGTTTGGTGGTTCGAAACATGTCAGTTCCATTTTTGACAGCATTTTCAACCAAAGTGGCTAAAGGAGCGTTCAAAAATTGACAAGAATCAATAAATCTCAACTCGTTGTCTTGTTTTGTAAACAAAGAAAAGGAAAGAAACTTTTCCCTTGTTTGAGGAATGCCTGTAATCTTGGAGACAAGTTCGTCATTAACACCTTGCAAAATAAAGTGTGAATCATAATTTTTGAAATTATGAAGAACAACTGGAATATGTTTAGGTATTTGTGCAAGTTGATTGCATTTTTGATGACTCCAAGAAAGAAATTCACCAGTAACATGACAATGATGTTTCACCCTAATGTCACGTGGTGCGAACCGAGCTGAACAAATACCACAGTGAGAGACTCGTTCTTTGGATTCCCATTCACATTTGGTTAACTGTCTACAGGGAATTTCTTCCTTGATGACGTCGAAACACCAGCGTGTTGCTTCTATTAGCTTCGTAATAAATTCCGTGGCTACATTATCGCCATGGTTCGAAATAGTATGCCCATACACTCTACCTTCCATATCTTTAATTACGATAGAGTAGGCACAGGGAACATGGGTTGATGTATTGGAGCTAGGAGCATGCTGCTGGCAAATAAAAACATCACAGTCACAAGTATTAACCTGTGGACCGCTTGGAACGAGCAAGCATTCGAAGTCTGCATAAACAACAAAACTGGATTTAATTGTTTTGTTCCATGAGTTGAATTTTTTGTAGTCATTATTAGGATATGTTACACGCTGCAACCCTAAGGCTGCACAAAACTCTTGATGTGAGTCGTGATTACATTCTGATGAAAACCCCTGCAAGCAAAACTTGCAATAATACCTGCTGCCACGTCCTTTGAAACCTAACAACCGGCTTAAACCGGCTGTTGGATTATCGACACTTTGTCGCAAGAATGTGTAATGGGAATTTCCATTTTCGGCAATAATTAATAACAAATCGATGTGGCTTGGCCTGCACTCTGCCGTAACAAATAAAGGTGACACAGTGACGTTATTATCAATCTCTTCATAGCCATAGATATTCAGGCTGATGCTCTTATTATCTTCCAAGAATTTTGGTATTTGCTCTATTGTCACAGGATATGACAAACTGGAACATACCAATTTCTTTTTCTCAGCAATTTCTGCTGCAGTAATTACATTTTTTCTTGAATTTACTCTTAAATAACGTTTACACAGGGCGCCCGCTATTGCCCAGGTAAAACATTCATTGTCAGAAGTACTATAATTGATAACAGCATTTTTTCCATCTAATAAAGGAGGATTAGGTAAGTATGTGCCTCCTTTTAAATTACCGCCATCATTAATTTCTAATCTAAGGGACTCGATAAATTCCAACTCCCATCCCGATCCTAGATTTATAAATTCTTCCAGTTGTAACTCCAGAAGAGTTACAACTGCCTCTATAATATACTCAAGCATTGATATATGCATGAGGGAACGTAGGTGAGAGTTGAAATAAAAAGATCGAACAACTCGGGGCACGCCTTCTTCATTTGAAGGTTTTGACATTTGAATTTTTAAACTAAATTCAATCTTAAAAGTATTGTGAAGTCGAAATAATTCTTCAAATAAAGATCGAAATATGGCTTTATACATTTGAAAAAGGCCTTTAATATCTTTAAATGTATGATTAGCTTCCCTTAGATTTACTTCATACACCCTATGAAAATCTCCCATGACACGACGTGTAAGGCTTAACTCTGGTAGTCTTACTTCAGAACCTTGTGCCATGGGTGTGTTTATAACATTTATAGAATCCCTTCCACTTGTCATGTCTTGATGGTTTGTATGTACATGAATATCATATGATGTGACCGTGGGAAACGTAATGAGACAGAGTGGACAAAATTTACAATTTTTCCGGTTTATATTAATTAATAACTCATTATTATTAAAAGCCCCGGCAGCATTGCTTGCCATTTCAATATCATATGGACTGTTGATAGAATCGTGTGAAACCTGTGAGTTGGTAGGACTTGGTGGGGCGGTTGTATTTACAAAATCACTGTTCTGTATATTTACATCTCCCTCATTGTTGTGTTTATTGGAAACGTTTCCACTTAAATTCTCACTTTCAGAAGTACTACTATTTACATTAATTCGACTACCTTCCCTATGCTGCAAACTATCATTGCCTTCGTTATTTTGTTTTAAGAGGTTTAATGTTTGAATATAATCGGGATTATCTGGATTAAAAGAATAATCATTACCGAGCACTCTATTCACATTATGTACATTTCCATCTACGTCCGAATCAACAACACCTTCATCAATATAATTTAAATTTTCTGCATGTAAATTACTATTGTTATTGCATGGGGTTGTTTGCATTTGTTCATGAGTTGATGTTGTGAGGAGTTGATCATGGCTTTGATTGTCACTCGCTCCCATGCTACCTGCTGCGACAGCTGCTTCCGAATTCAGTCTTTGTTCATCTCTTGCCTCTCTTGAGACTGCTCCGCCAACTTGTACTTGATGCCTTCCAGCTCCAAGTGCAGTTTCTACAATTGATAAGAAGAGGTATACTTAGTACTTTATAATATTCACGCTACGCAATGCAAACTGTAATTATTGAAAACAGAGATTCAAACGTTTGAATCCTTGAACAGTTGTATTTTCCCCATAAGTATTTATTATAAATGTACAAAGGTACTTCATTGTTAAACAATTCGTTTAATTATTGGTGCAGAATACGCTACTAATGTGAACATGGATTACCGTAATGACGCTTGCTAGGTCCTGAATCTCGGTTGAGCGTATTATGGATTTCATCATTATTACTCTGTCTGTCTCTTCCTCTATCTCCTGTTGATCGTTGTGAACGTCTTCGGGTATCGGACCGTGAAGAGTTTCCTCCACATCTTCCGCGGTGGGTGTGCTCTGGGTCTCTTTCACAAACGCAGCTATGTGATTGTGCTCTACCTCTTCTACACCTGTCACAATCCTTTGATTGAACTCTCCCTGTTTGGTGGATTCGGTTATTCCTGATTTGACACTGTCTAATACATCTCGGATGTGGGCGATCTTTTTTGCTAACAAGAGCACTGTGTCGTTTAGACTTTCGTTTTGTGTGGGCTTGCGATGAAACGTTTCTCCAATCTCCAGAATTAGAGCTGGAGGAATTATACTTGGCGGTGTTCCGACGTTTGTATTCAGTGAATCGTCTGTGTCTGCAGCTGGTGTTCCTGTGGCTGCTACGGCTTGTGTAACTGCTGCTGCTGGAGGAGGACCTTTTCCCACGTTTTCTATTACGGCTGCCCCGCTGTCGACTTCCTCCTCGCTTGTTGTGCTGTGACAATCGTCTTCTTCTAGTTCGTCCTCGCTTGTCACGAGATCGCTCTCTACTGCTTCGTCGTCCAAAAACATCTCTGCCATGTTCTTGTCTATCGTCTAGAATTATTAGTATAATGTTTAATTAATATACCTAATAAATACGTAAGCTGTGATATCGTTTAATTAATATAGTTGTTTTAATTGATTTAATTTAATATATATGTACTTAATTTAATATAATTAATATACTTGCTTTAATTTAATTAATATACTCGACTTATTTTAATTAATATACTTGATTTCATTTAATTAATATACTTGATTTCATTTAATTAATATACTTGATTTCATTTAATTAATATACTTGATTTCATTTAATTAATATACTTCATTTCACTTACTTAATATACTTGATTTCATTTAATTAATATACTTCATTTCACTTAATTAATATACTTGATTTCATTTAATTAATATACTTCATTTTATTTAATTAATACAATGAATACAAACAAGTCTCACTTTTTCCTCCTCCTCGCTCTCGTCGTCTTCGATAAGAATGCGTCGACGTTTCTTTTGAACAGCTGGTATGAATTCGACTTGATCGTCTTGCATGGAGTGGTCTGAATCTCCCAGGTGTCTGTTGACAATCGACTGCTTTGGATCCACGGTCGAGTCGCTGTCTGTGTCCTCTGCCATGACATTTTCCATTGCTTTTTTTGTGACTGTCCGTCGAACAAAGAGAAATCTCTTCGGAGGAAGACGCCTCAATTCCACTTTGCAGGGTTTCACCTCTGTTGCAGGTGTTTTCGGAGCCTAGTAAATACAAAAAAATAAAAGTGGCACTGGTTACAACTATCATCTTATGTGTATGTAATAGTAATCTCTATAAAATAGTTAACAGGGAAAAACATTCAAATTCACATACTTTTCTATTAGGGGGAGGTGTCCTGCATACTTCGGCTAAGTCTGTATTTAAAATAATTTTGTTTTAATACTACTACTAATATTAATAATAGAATTTGCTTGCTCCTGTTTTGTAGTTTAAAAATACAAGTTCAATCTTGGAAATATTTGTACAGCTTACGTGATTGCAGGGCAGCCCGACTTTTCATAAAATTCTTCCAGTTGGTTTGCTGATCCTGCTTGGGGTTGACTGTCTCTGGGTGCTCCTCATCACTTGACTCAATTTCGACTACATCTGTAATAATTACATAATTGTTTAAAATATCATCATGTGTTGTGCGTTCCTGTTAATTGTCACTAAATGTAAAGTCAGTTTGCTAATATCTACAAATACATAAGTCATTAAAATAGTACCTATTTTAGAAGGATGGTCCAGAGTATCGTCATCATAGAGCTGTTGTAACTCCTCCGACACTGGGGATGTAATCCTCCCAGTTGGCGCAGCTCCTGAAAAGTGTGCTATCGGCTCTGGTTTTGTACTCTCAGCAGTTGTACCAGCTTCTCCAACATCTAATAATTTTTAAACAAACAAACAATAAGAATACCTACTCCAATACATGCGTGGTTTAACCTATATCCAATCATTTTACATTCAAGTGTTATAACTGTAGTTTTTATACATAAAATCTCTTACCTGGAATTACTTGATTGCACGACTGACAGACATGTGGAATCTTGACCTCGCGAAAAATTCTCTCGTCATCGTTCCAACAATTATCCGTATGAACAGCTAATGCTGTGCTTGCAAAAAAGTTGCAGCAACGCTTGCACTTAAACTTTGCACTGTACATGTATTGATGTAAACACTTGTGGGAATCTGTGAACTTACAGTTATGCACAATATTGGAATGCTCCAATATTCGTTCCACTGGGAAGTGCGTTTTGCAAGAACGACATATCCAACTCACAATAAGGACAAACTTTTGTTTGTCGTAGTCTTGTCCTTCCATTTTATCAAAAATATAATTAGTAGAGGAATAAGTGTTCAGTGGTGAATTCAAGTTCAAAATAAAAATTAGGGAAGAAATATAGGAATAAACTGTGAGGAATTCAAACTTCAAAAAGTTTGGGCAGGAGAAAAAGTACTAGTGATCACTGGAGAATTGGAACTTCAAATGCTTGGTCTCAGTACTGAGACTGGGAAGTACCCTTGAAATTTGGGTGCTGGGCTTGTGGACAATAAAGTACTCTCTCAGTTTTCAAGGAAAGTGTGAGAGATTTGAGTTGGGCACAAAATTAGTTCCAAACTTTGCGTTGGTATTTTAAATATCAAATTTCTTGATTTTACTTTCCAGAAGTGTCAAATATTTCAATAAAATTGAATTATTATAGCTTCCCCAAATTTAAAGCTGTTTTTGATATCTTTAAGTACTCTCTCACCAATTATCTCTAGAAATATTGAAGAAATGAAGAAATAAATATCAAATGTCTGTGCTGTCTTATTTTCAAGAAATGGCCCTTGGAAACGTCCCATTTCTGGATTTGAGTCCAGCTATAGATGTTTGAGCTGTGATGCTTTATAATTGCTGGTTTATTGCTTCCGTGCCAGTTGAGACAAAGTTGGAGCCTTTACACAAACATTATCCCCAAATTACATGCATATATACGCTCACGTGTATATATGGAACGTTGTAATGGAATACTAAGTGTACTTTACCCTTGGACGTTGTTTGTTGGACATGGGAGAGTCACAGTAAGTGCTCTGTAGACCCTCTCCCATTGTAAATCATATGGGAACCCGGTGGGTTAACATGACTGCTTGTGAGACAGTCACAAGCTTTGTTTTCCCTCTCAGTATTGGTGTATGTGTGTGTTTGTGTGTGTGTATGTGTATGTGTGTGTATGTGTGTATATGTGTGTGTATATGTGTGTGTATATGTGTGTGTATATATATATGTGTGTGTATATATATATGTGTGTGTATGTGTGAAAGCTGTACTATGTACATGTGTATGCACTTAACATGGGGAACCTGACGGGTTACCATTACTGCCCGATGGGTTTGTTAAGGAATACCATTGGTAATATGGTCAAACACTCTACTCATTTAGGAGCACAAATATAGGGAAAGTATTGGTAACTCAGTTTTGTTCAAATGATGCGAGCTGCCATCACTCTCAGGTGGGCTTAGTGATTTGCTTGTTGATTATAAGTGATTTATTTATGTAAGACTGTCAACTTTCTTATCTCTACCTGTTTTCCCCCGTATATTTTACTTATTGCATGTACGCGCTGTGCCGGTTCCTTGTGCAAACTAAACAGCCCAGGGTGGTAGGACGATCGACAGTCCCCTCGAATCTATGGAGTTTGTTGGAGAGCTAAAACAAAAGGGGGACATTAAAATAAACTCGTAAATACGCTTGTACACAAAAGGCCTGACGATATGTTTTTGACTCTTGAATGAGTAAATGTCCCAAATACATGCAAACTCCAAGACATTGTCAAGTGTGACTTGGTCTGTAATCTCTCGAGTCTTGGGCATTTAAACATTAACACGATACATATAGCATGAGACGATTTTTTCCTATCACACGAACACACACACACACACTCACACTCACTCGCACAATGCTCCAAACTCATAGCACACAACCTCTTTTACCTCTAATCTGGATCCATGTACATATGTACAGTTGCAAATTGAAAGACTCATTCCATAGGAATCCCATATGTTATGGGAATGTGTCAAATACTTGAATTACTCCAAAGCAGTTTCCAGATTTACATTATTTGGTTGTAAAAAAGGGCATAAATTCTTTTATGATATTTATTCAAAAGCCAAATCAAATTCCCGATGCGTCCCTTGAATATATACTAACAACTTACTTGTCTTTATTCCATTGTGCATAGCTGTAAACAATCCTCCGTGCATGTTCAGACAAACTCCTGCATACTGTTGCTCCATGCAGTGCTCCCCTTTATTCCCTGACAAAGCAGTATGTTCCTACCGTTCCTACCTTGTTTAGCAAGTTGTTTGTCAGCCATAAATTATTACTAAAGTACTTACATGCATAAATATGCGTGTAGCGTTTAATCATCTCATTTCTGTGCCAAAATTGTATCAAATCTTCCAACCCGTGAGAATACAATTAGTATTTACAACGTATGTATGTATGTACATATGTACCCATAATAATTATACATTTGTCGAAAGATAATTCCATACGTTTTTTTTTACACCAAACTCCAAAATAATACATGAAACAAAAGTCATGCAAAAATGCAGAAAATCCATACCAAGAGATAGAACCTACGTGCCTTTACTTTACAGAGGGGTGAAATTGCAAGGTGAAGATCTCATATTTTAACTTGATGTCACTCCGTTAGTTTCCCTACACGTCTGGGAGTAGATATATGCAGTATGTAGGACGAGGATTTGTCGGAAGCGTGACTTTTGTATATTGACTTTGAAAATTTTATTAAATTTCCTTGTGAGAAAATGCATAGAGATACAAATGCCGACAGGGCTGTCTTGTTGTTGACCCCTTCATGGGGACTGTCACGTTGGAGTAAGGAGCTGTCATCTGAGAGGGAATGAGAGAAACAAAAGGGTGAGTTGACAGCAAAAGAGACGTCAAGTTTGAAAGTCACAAGAAGTTTTAGGACTCTGGACAGTTTACAATCACGGGTCGGGGATATGTATCCCTGTGGATGTGTGCGGGGTCGGAGAGTGGAGTGTGTACATTGAAAATGTTTCGATACAAAACGTGACCATTTTAAGATTCAAAAGTGGCTGGAATCGTCCCACTCCTTTGTAATACTAATAGTCATGGAGTGACTGAGTGTATAGTTTAGCGAATTCAAATGTACTAATACACTTGAGCATATGAACTTTGTATACGCAGAGACACCCAAGAACGAGACACGGAGAGCTATATACACACACAAGTGAATAAGATAATCCGTGAGACCTGAAAGTTATAGGATTTAAGACAGCACTGGCGTAATTCTTGCCGTGTGCCATCCATGTCTTGTTTTAATGTTTCCTTCAAAGTGAACAACTTGACTGTACATAAATGCTACTGCGATAAATCTTGCAAGTGTATGTGCTCTGTGTATGGAGATATATCTATGACATGGATAACGCTACTGGATGAAGGATTCTTTGGCCCAACTTCTCTCTCTCTCTCTCTCTCTCTCCTTTTCTCCAGCTCTCTCTCTCTCTCTCTTTTTCAGTACATTTCATATCCTTGAAGACTCATTGCAATTCTCCATCGACTTGTCACTTTCAGAGGCCAAAAGCAATTCGCTCTTATTGTCTCTCACTTGCTCCTTGTCGCCCGGCTATGTAAAGAATAAAGATGCTCACAAACGGTCCTTCGAAGTACATCCGAATTCTACCTATAAAACTATAGGTCTGCATAGTTCTGCGACACAGAGAAGGACACTGTACATGTCAGGACATTGCATATTCCACTCACTGAGGATTCCACAGTGTGGAGGTTTCTATTATTGTGATATAAATATAAACTGAAATCTCTATCCACTTCTGTTCCGGGATGTACGCAGAGCAGTCGGAGAAGCTGTTAGCTGCAGCAACTCCAGGATTTCTGCTGGAGTTAAACTCGACGGAGACACTCATGGAAAGGAATGGCATGCGGATCTGTGAAGTGAATGTCTTGGTCGTCCATCCTTTTTCCTTTTCAGTTACCACTTCATAAGAATTCCGCTATAGTGCCAAACGAATGACGAGAAAATACTTTTGTGAATCTCACTTGTTTAACCAACTGGAATTTGATCGCTCTTTGCTTTCTTGAGCCGCCACTTATTCCTTTCTGATGACTCCATCAATACTCCTTGATCCTTCGCTTTAACAAGAATACCATGCAGCCGTCCAATTCCTCCCGAACGACTGCCACCAGCCAAAACCAATAACCAAAATCCCTGATTCTCCATACCCCCTTCCTGAACCATGTTACCATTTAGATTTCCTCGTGCACAGTCTCCCCATGGATTCTCCCTGGAAATGAATACACATCAAATATACATATATACTCACACCCAGACAGGACAAATACTCACTTACAAATGCATATCCCAAGGAACAAAGTCAAAGTTAATAAAATATTGACAACTTTCGCAATTACCTTCCATCAAGCAATAAAGAATACACGGTGGTGAATGTGCCGCGACTTCAACAGGCAGACAATATTACAGAGCATAAACTTGTTCCACAGTTCCATGTTCAGGGGAGACTACACTTGCAAAATACGAAACTGTCAGTGAACTAAACCCAGGATGTATTGTATACTGGCAGCAGGAGCGAACGTAATGTAGTGGACACCATGAATAGGCTACACGTGGCTAACTCGTTTATCATCGAAAATAGCCAGTTTTGCATAGATTGTGCCGGGACTGATCCATCTATCTTGGACTGTACCATTTACAGCACCACTTCCACATCTCAGGTCGTTTCTCTTTTGAACCATGCATCAAAAGCAAGTTTCTTCCAACAACTTCTTCCAAGTAAAGTTTCTGTGAGTGAAATAGGTAAAGACAACGGAAAAATGACAAATCAGACGCCTTACATGTTCGAACATTTTAAAAATTCAGCCTGTCAACTCGAGCAGACGAGTTTCCGCTGAGTTACACAACTCACTTTACAAGTATATACTTTGACTACTCATACTAATCGGTCACTTAAATTCTTTCTTCGTTCACTTTAAATTACCTATCTGACAAGGGGACGGATTCCCAGATGCAAATTCGCCAACCTATCAAAACAACAAAAATACTCACCGTTACCCACTCATACTCCAACGTGACTTTTACACTCGCACACACTTCCCAACACTCTCAGGTACCCAACTAATTATCCCCCTTACCTTGAGACAGATTCTGCCAAACCTTCCATAATTGCCAGTCTATCTATCAGCACTCCCCATCAAAATCCGTGAAACGCTCAAAAATACGAACATATATACATACATATGTTCAAGCACGACATATCCATAACCTTCAAATATTAAAATTTTTATATTATTTACAAAAACAAAATGAAAATCCAAAAGCATGTCAATCCAAATGATCCAGCCCTTCCAACCCACAAGTACCAACTCCCTTTACATTTTAAAATCAAAAACACATATTCAATATTTAATTTACATTAAAAAAAATCAAACCAGTCAAATGTTTCCGCACACTCAAGGAGTAAATACTTTAAGGAAAAAGCATCCCAAATTTTGCTAGCATCCAAAGTACTGCCCCTTTTCAAAAAAATGTCAAAACTCCAAAAATCCAAGCTGTTTGACTACTTTATTAAAAAGAACCCACTTGAAAGACAACCCTTAAAATTTTACGCTCACAAAACCCGTCAAAATAGTAAAAAAAAAACTAAAACAGAAAAAAAAGCGAACAAACTCTAAAAGCATAGTCTTCCCATAATACCACTTGAGCTGCCAATGGCTTGTTATCGCAAAGTGCTTTCATTTACATATGCCCCAGAAAAGAATCCCGTCAACATTCCCGACCCTATGTACTCCTATTGTTCCGGTGTCCACAATCGAAAAATTCGCATGCTTCAAGTCAATAATTGAGCCGTACATAAAAATTCACTCCAATTTTGCATTTTCCCCCAAAACCTCCCTAGCACATATACAGTGACAACATTCTTTCCTAAAAAATGCATACTAAAAAAAATATTCCCAGAGCATAAGCTCCCTCCCTCACACCAAACATACAGAAACATGCGGGAAGGAGAGACCTGCGGTTCTTTTCAGTTTTTCCTCTCCGCTATAGATTAAAACCCGAAACTCGGCGTTATTTACAGGACCTGTGTCAGCCTCCGGTGCCTTGTACACTGTCTGTGTACTTTACTTACTTACTCCGTATACCTACTTACGGCCAAGAGGAGAATTCTGAGGGGCCTGAGTTTTGTGCAGGGGGAGGTGAAGGGTGCGTGCTGAACGCTTGTGTACAGACAGCAGCATATAGCATTAAGGCATACGAGGCAACTCATGCCAAGCCAGTTTCCCTCCTTCCCATTCGCTTCTGGACTTTGGAAGAAGACGCAGCGTAGCGTGTTTTCCTTCTCCGCACGTTGTCAGCACTAAGTTTGCATCCTTTCAAAAAAAAAAAAAACAACAAAACAACGTTGAATTTTCTAAATGAAATTTTTGTGCTTCTACGAAATAAATTTATCAGTGAATTTTTTCCTGTGGAACTTTACAACTGGGATTTAAAAACTGTTCAAAAAGGAACACGTGGACCGAGAAATTTTTCAAGATTTCAAAAAACTCCGTATCTTTGTGCAACGTGCAAAATTGTCTCTGAATTTTGTCAAGTGAGTCCTCGTGACTCAATAAACCTTCAAACAGGTTTTGAACACACCTCCGAAAAGAAAATTGAAAGTTGTAAGATTTTTAAAAAACTCTTGTGTGCAAAAAAAAAATTAAAACAATCAGGAAATATACTGTCGTTTAAAAAATACTTTATGGATTTTACATTGTTACTTACATTGTGTGTGGGCTGAGAGGAAGGTGTCGTTGGAGTTGGACGTGAGGACTCAGAATTTTATTGCAAATAGGAACAACTGTGTGGGAAAGAACAAAAGTCATTGTATAAACAAAAGTATCCCTTCGTGTTTGTGAGAGTTTAAGGGGGAAGCTGATTGCGACGCTAGATTTATTGCAATAAGCTTATTTTGTGCAGAACCCGCGAAAGTTGTTACAGTGAAATTAGATTGTTGTTATTTCTCCTGGATATACATACCTACATAGGTTTGAAACTGCACTAGAGGATTCAAAATTTGACTATATATATATATGTAAAATAAATTGTGGGAGTATCTTACATCTCTTTTTTTTTATATATACCTATATGTAGATTATAGAGGGGGGAAAGCTGGAGTTGGGGCTTCAAGGCCAAGAGTGCGAGAGAACTTTTTGGAGATTGCACGAGTCTAATAAAATAAATAAAACATCAAAAAGCCTTTATGGTTGAATATTATGTCAGTGAATTTACATGTCATTCGTCGAGGAAGTTTGTGTGAGCTGCCAAGGAGAACATTGTTTTCATTTCATCTAGAGTCACTCAACTCAACACAGACCGTTCCTGAGTATCCTCAGCTCTCCCCTGTACATTAAACCATATTTGCATGGTTCCATTAATAAAACTGTGAACTTAAATACGATTCCACTTCCCAGATCTCCACCGTGACTCCGGCTCCGAAGAGTTGGGAAGCCAGCAAGTTTTCCGGGATTGACAGACAAAAAGGGAAGGGGACTCCTCAAGATTGTTGTCATCTCTCTCAAGATACTCTCTGTATTCAAATACTTGCCAATTACAGTAAGATATCTAGGAGTGTGGACGTTAGGACAATTGGGACAGTTAATTTAAATTTATTATAAACAGTGGTTATTCCGGGGATTTTAGGAGGGAGGATAAATATTTCGAGAGACCAGATAGATAAATACTGGAGTGACGAGATTGTTCAAAATCAAAACGTAATTCTGGAAAACCCGATCCTCTTAAAAAGTTGAGATAAGCATTCCCATTGAAAGTGAGCATCCACATAGGACAGAAAAGTAAACCAAGGAAGGAGACGTAATTGGATCAAAGCTCTCCGTTTTAGATTTCACTCTGTGATTGACTCTGTGTTGAGCATATGGGAAAGCCGATTTGAGACTGGGAGTTTTGTAAAAGGAACGTTTCAAAAAAGAGATTAGTCAATGGAACAAGTTGATGACAACAAGTCCCTTTGAAAAAATACTAGGCTTAAGTTTTTCCACTTGCATGATAACAATGGAAATCACCCTTTGATGTCAGAGGTTGTGTTGGCCAGTTGCAGCTTCAAAGTTCATATATACGTAAAAGAACACTTTAATAGGAGTGATAGAAACTGTTGACTTGAAAGTGAATAAGACCCATTGACTGAAAAGTGAAACGCCACCTTTGACCTCCGTGGTGAGCTGTGAACAACCCAAGATTGACGATCTGTATGAAGTAGTCATTGAAACATTGAGTGCGACATGATTGCTTGAAGCTAAAGCAAATCGTTTATGACTCTGATGAATAAGCTTGATAATCTTATTTCAACAGAAATAGACTCTTGGTGTTAAAGTGGGCGGAAAAATTGTTATCTCCGGAAAGGTCTCGCAAGTTGTCATCTTGGAGAACTGTAGTACTCTCGGACTGGCTAGAGTTTGAGAGTATCAAAAGATTGACACAATTTGGAGTTCAATGCAACAAATTAACCTCCCATTAGCGCCTCGCTCTCCTCAGAGTCTGGTAGATATTTAATTGTAAAGTAATACTTAATTGTGTACGAACTGAATCAGAGTTACGAACAGTTGTCTTTTGTATGGGAGTTTACAGACCGTCAAAAGAATTTGAACTAGTATGAATGGACAAGGCCATTGACTATTTCAGTGTGAAATCTGTATTTGCTCTGTATGAGAGATGGGGAGGAAATTGTAAGTAATTTAATTTGTTGAAGATGATTACTACAGGTCCTGCGTAACTCTCTCGATCCACGTTTGTTAACTTGACTGGAAATAAATGGACAAATTGGGTGACTGGATGAAAGTGCAGTGTGATAATTGACGAGAAACAATTGTGATGGCGAAGCGCTAACAACAAAGTGATTGTGCTCATTCGTTCCTTGAGATCCGAGGAAATCCTGGTAAGCCCGACACATTCATCTTGCTGTTTATTTAAATTGCAGTCCTGATCTCAGCTTCATTTTTGTCAGCGGAACACGTTCATTATGCATGTATACGTTTTCGAAGCTTTTGGTATTGTAGTAAATACTTATGTACAGTCAATCCATACTTCGTTTGGTTCATCCATGCATCCGTTAGTGGTTCTATTTCTACGTGCATATGCTTACTTATGCGTCTGTAGAGACCGGCCCTTTTGTTAACAAATGTGTTCCTCAATCTCTTCCTGCACTCATCGTAGTCATCCTTCCTTATACATATTATAAGCGGTTATAATACCGTAGCATTTGTATTATCAAGTGCATCCTCTCATGTGCATATCTTGACTATGTCGTTCTTATTTTGTATGGTTATCTTGGTACTTCACACTACTGCATCTCCATTTTACAATGTAAGACAGTATTTTACAATGTTGGATCATCTTGTTTTAAAGTACCCGGGAGCACGCGGGAGACCTTGAGTGTACATATTGCCGTTTCCGTTCCTACACATATTATTCCGGGAGGCTCCTTCCTACATCTAGATCAGGATGGTTTTGAATTCCAGTGTCTCTTCTCCTGTTTACTCTCTCATCTCCTACACATTCGTGTTTAGACTACCCTTGGTTTCTCGTGTTGTTTCTCTCTCCCTCTCGTTGAAGCTGATGCTTTGTAAACACCAAAGTATATAGAATTACTCCTGTCGTTGGGCTCCGTTGCTGTTGCAAAAGAAGCAGACAAGTTGAAGAAAAAAATGTTTCTCTGGAAGCTTTTAGCAATTTTAAACAGTAATGGTATTGCCTCTGATCATGCCCCCTTTAAACGAATTTGACACACCACTACACATTTATTAGCTACTTCTCATGTGGATAGCCTCACACGCTTCCATTACTCCTAACCTTTCCTTGTAACTTCCACTTTCCACACATACATATTCCCCTTACCTGACTTTTAAGAGCGGAGCGGAACTGGATCCAAGTAATGATCGCATTTATTTCGTACTCCCCAGTCTCTGAGGTTCCTCTTAAAGTCTGAAAAATATGGGGATGTACATTCTAACATTCCCATCAAATTTACCCCGAGGAATGAGGTATTTAGGGTGGAGGATAGGAACAATGAGAAATTTGCAAAGTGCGCCTTTCAAAATATTCGAAATTCATCTTGGAATTGAAAACAACGGGAAGGGCTTGAGCTTTGAACTAAAAGCTTAGTGTTGTAAAAGCAGCATATACGCATGTAAGGCTTTAAGTATTTGGAAGGAAAAAACTGGATAAAATTTATCTTCCTGTTATTGGTCGGATAGGCTGCTAATAACACTCGAGAATTCGTCAAGGAAAACGTGCCTGAAAGATTTTGAAAAGAACAAAAGTTTGGTTTAGCGTGGCTCATGTTAAAAGCAAGGTTATTAGTCATATTCCTTGCACCCAGTAGCACCTTTTGCTTTTTTCCAATTTAAATCTTAATTTTGGCCTTCCCTCAGTTCACGATCGAGTCTTCTTGGAGCTTGTATGATTTTTTTTACGCAGAATGCACAATTTTCTTGCTTTCGGTAGCAACGGCTGATTTTTGGCTATGAATCAAACCTTTTCCAATGTTGCCTCGAACCGGTTACTTTGTTCTTTCAGCGTGTACCTATTACTGTCATATAGAATATCTATGTAGGTATGTACATGCACATCCAGCAGCATTAATAGTGATGACACATAAGTATATACTTATGTGTGCTTCATGGAATATTACTTTACTCAGTATTGTATGGGTTTGTCGCTCCGAAACCCCTATGGTACGTATTCTTTCTCTTATATGGAACTATTTCATTCCATTTTAGCACTAAATTTGCTATTTCGGGATGTTTTATAACCCCAGATCATTACATTGTTCTGGCTGGAGAGATGTACTGTTTCACATCCAAAGTAGGCATGACGAAGTCAGAAGAAGATATCATAGTCTGGAGAGCTGGAGGGCTTTATACATTACCTTACACGTAGATACATCCATTTATACATAGATATGAAAAGGGATGAAGTGTGACTGCAGAAGGAATCGAGAATAGTACTGCGTTTCAAATTAATGGATCCACTGTAGGAGTGGCTTAGTTAGAATTTGAATGAGTTCAGCACTTTCTTTTATAAGTGATGTGGTATGGTCCGTGGTGTTCTGGAAGATTTCTCCCGCGTTATAATACTTATGTAGTATACTATCCTGATTTTTTATATGATTACTTTAGGTATATAATATACACTACACACACACACACACACACACGTGGATACAGAAAATAAAATATGCATGTTGTAGTTTCCAGATAAAACCATAGCTGCGAATGTGCAAGCAAACGATATTTTTTACGGTGCTGCTGTTACTGTTACTCCATACTCTACCAGTCCTGAAGAATTTTTCACTTTTACAACATGAGCGTACATACATGCCGGAGTTCCAATTTCTCCGAAAGTTCTGTATGATTAGACGTGCAGCCAAGAGGTTAGATTTGAAAAACGGGAGGCATACATTATTTGTATGTGCTGGTATGATGTATGGTGGAAGAATCAAGTGTCATTGCAGGGCTTCTGGGAGGCCATGTGTGGCTTCCTCCACACGTCCACATTAGGTCAGACTGAAGGTTTAGCTCCAGTTCCAGTCTTGACTACCAACTAACAGTCTGTACTTACTCCAAATATCCATATAGACCCAGAAGACTAGTGTGTTGTGTGTGTGTACGGGAGTAAAAATGTAAGTACAAAGTAATCATGTTTGTTCATATATGTATTGGTACATGCATTGCCTGTTATGCATTTATGTAGTAGGGAACACTCAAGCCTACAAAATTATGGACTATGTAGAACATAGATACTCAAAACACGGAGCGGAATCTGAACTAAGCATGTAGAGCAATTTAACAAGTTGAAAATTACATTTGTTTCGGATACTCTGCTGCACATTATCCTGCACACGGAATCATACTGCACTTCTCCCTTCTCCTCCATCCATGGAACCTTATACATAGGTAATGTATAAAGTAAAGAGAGCAAGGGATTAACAAAATCATGTGGAGTAACTGAGAGGTCGTGTGTATGTTTGAATCATTCTGGGTTTGTGGCTGATGACAGTTGAGAGGAGTAGTATTGTGTAGTGCATGGGCCAAGCAAAAGCAAAACCAATGCCATCGGCGGTATCAATTACAATGTATATTTCATGCATCGTAGGCAGGCAGGCAGGCCGGCAGACAGACAGACAGAAACAACTTACAAGGGGCAAGAGACTTTTAGTATGAAGAGGGATGGAACAACCAAAATGCCTTGTATTATTAGCTGCTGCTGCGCTATGATTATTTTCTGTAACTATTCTTGATACTCTAAATAAGTAAACATCCTCCTTCTCTCATTCTCTGAGCTTCTTCTGACCCTAAGCATATTATCATATTATATGCCTACGTTTATATTTTCAGCTAAGAGGCAGATTGAAGTGTACTCAAGCTCTTGTAAAAATGTGCTCCAATTTTCTGCCAAATTTGAAAACAGTAACAAAATTAATCCCTCATAATTAATGTGTTTTTTATTAACTTTTGATTTCTCAAAGTTTTGTAAATTATATTGTGGGGTGTTGTTCGCCCTTACAATTGTTTGCATATACGTTTTCTAATTTCTGACTCTTAGCTACCGATATGCATTTTTCTAGTCTGGAAACAAATCTTAGGTCAAAGATAGGCTGGGCTGCTGGGTTCAGGTTCAGGTTGTTGTGTAAACATGGTAGCTGGTAGCTATACACACACACATACACAGACATTTAAAACATTGTTTGGATAGTAGCTCCAACCAAAGGCATGGCACTGGATTTCAATCTAAAATTTCCTTACCTACCTTATTCAAAGTTCATTATTTATGTATTTATTGAAATTGAAGTTTTTGAATGGAGTTTTACTCAGTGAGTCCTTAAACCCATGGTAATTCCCCTATCCTGTCCTGTGCCCCTGTGCTGTGACTTTTGTTCCTTTTTTCCCTAGAAAATTCCATGGCTCTGAAAAATGAGGTTGTGAATCAAGTATGGGTATGGATACTATTTCCATGTAATCTTTCCCATGATTGTGTAAAGCGATATGCCGAGGATGGAACAGATGTGGTAGGAGTATGCTAGAAATAAGCTTCAAGTCCACTGACTGCTACTATAGTATAATCTTGGTCTGTGTATGTATGTATATGTATGTGCCAAGAACTTTCAGTGTGTACATTCACCATCCTATAGATTCATACATATACTCACACACAATTCCCGTGTTAAATGCCATATTTGTTTCATTTACAAATTTTCGAGACATGATAAGTATGTTAAAATACTGTCTAATAATAATAATAATAATGACAGTCATGATACAGCACTGCCTTTGAGGATTCAACAGTGACCAAGTAAATTAGGGATGATTCAACAGATTTTTTTTTTAAACTTTTCCAATCTCTGGCTTTGTCGGTGAAGGAGAGGTAAGGCCCACTGTTTTCATGTGTGTGTTGTGTGTATGTGTATGTGTTTATGTCCGGCTGTGTGATGACTCGCCTTACCCTATATGTAGTCAGATATTCACGCGATATTGAGCCGGGTGGGCGTTTCACTCTTTCTTTGCCAATCAACCAGAATTCCGATGCATGCGAAGCCATACGTTCCCTCTCATCTCATCACCAAGTCTCTCAGTTATTTCAAAATGTATGAAAATTCTCCATAAATGTGTACATTTAGGTACCGAGATAGATATATGTACATACCTTTCCTCCAAGATGGGTAGCTTCTCTGGGCAAATACACCGATGCATACGTATGTATATCTATACATACACTCATATATGTATACATACACACCACACTGACACTGAGTTTACTGAGAACACGAATGCACACTTTGAAAATTCTACACCTTTTTTGAGCATACAAACAGCATTTAAAATTTACATAAGGAATCCAACTTACAACGACCCTTGGCTGTAAGGAGAGGTTGGAGAATATGGTAATGCTTTAGCACGGAATTACCTATCTTTTTATCTTATAAGGAGATATTTCTGTTCCGAGTCTACTCCAAGGTAAATTTTGCCCTCTCTTGACTTTCCTCTGTTTATCTTTTTAGCACCGAACTATAAAATTGTCTACTGGAATTTATGCAAGTTTACCTACATTATTTATACGAGTGTACACATGCATAAATTACAGGGGGAAGTGTATGCACTGTGAAAGTAAGTCCAGTGTGTGTACACTGCAAGTTAGCACCTTGGGCTAAACTAAAGTGTAGAGGTTGGCTTGAGACAAGCACTGTTACATTTGATTACGATAGGGAAGTAAATTAGAGGAGCAAAAGTGCGGAGAAGGGAAACTTGTGATGTTTATATGGAGTATTTGAATACATAAACGAACGCAACGCGTGTATATAAGTATATGCATTCATTTCATGTCGTAATATGTACCTATATGTACATATGTCTCTATCTATGTTATATGGATGTGTGTGTGTGTGTGTGTGTGTGTGTGTGTGTGTGTGTGTGTGTGTGTGTATGTATGTGTAGCATGGACTGGGTTCCCGTATGTTCCGTACTCATGCCGAAGTTTAGTGTGTTAATTGTGTATTGACTACATGGTATGTACATATCTATGTGTACAGTGTGGAACTACTATAGAAACCGAAGTGAGTTGAAAAGTACTCACTCAGTATTCAGCTATTGTTCTTTGCTTGTTCTTGGCTTATGATCCTAAATTATGCAATAGGTTCACGTGTGGATAGGCAGATAATAATTTGATAAAAGAGAAAAGTATCAAGATATTACCATGGTTTTACGACAATGAACCCAGCTGAAGGCAGATGAGGAGGGAGTAAATTTACTACTCAAGTCAGATTAAACTAGAGAAGATATTAAGCAATATGAAGGGTAAAAGCCCTCAGTGGGGTCTTCTTTTATGTATTCCACTGGTAGATATATTTTATATTTTACTCTCTTTCTCTCTCTCTCTCTCTCTCTCCCTCACACTCAGAAAACAGACGCCGCTTTTAAAGATAGCTTTTCCCCTAAGATTCTGTTATAATATTGTCTTAAGTCTTGAAGACGGAGCTAGTCTTCAGTAATAAAATGGAGCTACTTTTGGTCATTTACTCCCATTGAACCAAGGTTACCAACTACTGTTCTTCCTCCTTCCTCCATTCATAGTTTATTGATGTCTGTATGTGTGGAGTTAAGGTTGAGGACGGGAGATTCTTGAAGTGCTCCGAGAGAGTAACCTTTAGCCTTATTAAAACCTAAGTAGATTTCCTCCGAGGTTCGGACTACAATGTCGGGGTTGAGTACTCCATAGGGAGGTAATAATTCCTTTGGAAATATTTGCTCATTTGTTTACTTCCAGGGCATCATTACTTATGGACAAACAGCATCACTTGGTTGCTTTTGTGGTATAGTACCATTCTTCATTAATTATATGTACAAGTACTTGCTTGCATTGGAAGTACACTTGAACGTTTTTATAGAACAAGTGCATGCACACTTGCACTGAAGAGTGAGTAGCCCGAGTTGAGTAGATCTCTTTATCAGTGATCACTTACTTATGCTGTACGTATGTACACTAGTATGATTTTATGGTATTTTATATGCCTAACGCATATCAACTTAGTATTCATTAATCCTCACCTACTTACTTGTATGTAAATACAGGCATACCTTCTGCCCTGTGCCCTCATGATGAGATTTTGTAGAGAGCTCTGTAAGTGTAATGCTGTATGAAGATTCGAGCACTTCGGTTCTCAGAAACAAGATCTGACTTATATACATTCTTTCGTACACATTACATTACCCTTCGATTTACGTCCATAAAACTAATAAAAAAGAGTAGCACCCCGGTTTTTTGTGTGGGATTTCTCCAGTGCCGGCGTGTATTTTTACCTTCAGAGGGGTACGTGTTTGCTGGACATTATATTTATTCTCGTTCGGCCTTGTGCCTCCTCCTGTGATACAATAATCATGAACTGTTGGTGTGGGTTGTATTCCTGTCTACACCAGTGCAAGTTAGTGACTCACAATCAGACACACAGAAAGGGAAATTTACCAATCTGGCCATTGGTAAATTTCGACGTCCTTATGTCTGCTTTTATAATATGTAGGTACACATTGTAGGTATGGACATATGTATGTACATGCTTGTGTGCAAACGACAGGTAGAGCGATTGTATTTTACGTTCTGTAGTTTTAGTAGTTACGGGATCTGTTCCTCTACAATGCACAAGCCTATAAGGAGATAGGTCTGTATGTGTACTTATATAATTAAGCTCGTATGTATATGTGCTTATGACCATGCAGGGCTACTCTACTCTGCGGTATTAAGCCCGTCCATAGGATTTAGTTTTGGAGGAGGCAGGGAAACTTGTAGTTCTTTGTTCATGATCGACATTGGCTCAAATTAACTTGCGTAACGTTGACCAACAAGATTGCTCCGAGGCTTATTAACATTAAATGAGAAAGGTCCCGAATTTATGGACAAAGTTGACCTGTTTCTCTCCTCTCCGGCTCTTTGAAGAGAGGGAGTATGCTATTGTAGTTATACGGAGTCTACAGTCTCATATTTGTATACACCTAGATACATATATGTATCTATATCTGCCTATCTATAGATACTGCTTGTGTTTCGTATAATGTTTGTGAAACACGTATCGTTCCTTGGGCGCCTTTAACCTTCTTATTAAGCCACCACCTTTTGTTACATGGATTCATGGATACAGCTTGGAAAGCTACCATATAAAATACATATATAAACCTTCACACATAGATACATATACATAAGTAGTTTGTTTGTCAATGTCATTCAAGCTGCAGCGGTCCTGGTATACTAATTATGTTACAATTTGATGTACGCACATAACTACATTAATTAATATATATGTACATGACGGTTTTGACACTATCCAATTGAAGGTGTTACATTGATGCATAGATATAGTAGGTAATTACCTCCTTTGATATGTAAGTAATTATGTAAATGCTGGAATAGTTCCCCTTAAGAGAAATGGGCGTATAAAGTGTTAAAAATAGTTGAGCAAAGAACGTTAATATTTCAACTGTTTAACTCGTTGGAATGCTGCTGAGGCCGGGCCGGTTCATGACGACAATGACAGTCACAAGTCAAGTTAACTAATAATGGGCAAAGTTTTCGTTCTCCTGCCTCCATGGTTTCTGCACTACTCATCTATGCATAAGAGATGCTGGCTGAGTTGAGTGAGTGAGAGAAACATAGAGAGAGAGAGACCAATGTAATAGGAAAACAGACCACCTTTGCTGGCAAAGTCAGTTAGAGTGGTAGGAAAGGAAGGACAAGTTAAATTTCTGTAATATAATGATTGCCCCTTTAGTTTGCCCCAGGCTTGAGAGACTTGAATTATTTACTTGCACTACTACTAGTACGCCACGTCTCCTCCCGTCGCTCCATACTTTTCCTTTGTTAACTTCATGTACATACCTATCTAATATGAAATTTATGCTTGTGTACTGTATTTAAGGATAAAAAGGAGCTATAAAGCAATCGCAATGGGATTACATTTATAAGTAGAATTCTGCAGTAGACGAGGAAGTAGACAAATTGTGCTCATGAGGTCCAACTGAGAGCAAGAGAATAGAGAACCAAAGGTGATGGTCGATGTTTCTGGAGCAAATTCGGTTTAAAGCACAAGGGCGGGTAATGGATTTTGAATGGTCTTCTTCTTGTATATCTCGCTATAAATATAAATATACTTTTATGTATATTTATACTGTGGGACTGTGAGGAGCTTGTTTGATTGTCCCTGTTGATGTGATGTGGTAGTGATGAACGTGCATATGTATATCTGCACATAAGATTATATTTATGTATATCCTATCTATAGATAGATATCCACATCTAGAGTTTTGCACAAGACAGGAGAGAGTGAATAAGTGAGTGAGTGAGGGCGAAGAGAAGATTATTTCTAATGGGACATGAGGAAACCCAGGAAATTGTCACTGTAAGTAGTGAACTCTACGTGAAGTCTAGTAGTTGGAACAATGGACAAGTTTTAATTGACATGAAAGACAAATAACATGGCTGGTGGGTTGAGATGGTAGGGAAAGATGTAGGGAGCAAAGTAATCATTATTGCTTTACGTGGGGCTGGATTTGTTTAGAGATAATGTGACACGAGACGAAACTTTTCAGCGCGTTCAACAACAATTCTTGTCCTCACCGCTTTCAGCCTATTTGAGACTGTTCCCCATATATGTCCATATACGTACGTATTACGTATACTATAGGTACTACTGTACTGCTCACATACTTACTCCGAAAATGGTTTCCCAACCAGGAAAAGTCTACATCCACAAATAACACTAACTTTGCTCTCACTTTACATCTCTCTCTCTCTCGTTCTCTCTTTCTCTCGTTCTCTCTCTCTCTCTCTCGTTCTCTCTCTCTCTCTCTCTCTACTTTCTGGACGGAAGTTTTTAGGGAGGGTCGAGAGGCTTCACTCTCAGTTTTAACTTATTGTTAGTGAACTTGTATATACGGATGTGTACTTGTATGTATATAATTAAGCATGTACATTAGTTGACTAAAAGGAATTTATATTACGTTAGTGTTCACATTTAATGAAGGTAACTCTACATTTGAGCCTGCATGTACAATTTTGTTTTACACTATAAAAATATTTATATAACGTATACATGTGGGTTTCAGGTATATACTATGCTAATGTACTTTAATATACTTATACTGGGACTGGCATGTACTTCCTTGAACATGATTGTTCAGCCCATTAGATATCATTAAGTTAGCATTGCTAACCCAAATCCCAAAAAGTTTTATAGACAGAAATATAGATATGTATGTGGTCGGTATAGTAACAGTATGGCCTCATTATGCACCCTTGTCAATAGCACTTGATGAGCTGGTTGATGGAGAGGAAAGACAGACAGAGTCAGAGAAAGGGGGAAGGGAGAGGAGTGAAATGGGAAGAAAAAATGTGGAAAAAGCGCAAGTACATTGATTGGATTAAAAAGCTCTTTTTTGCCCTATTAATGTTAATGCGCTGTTCATTTGCAACAAATGAGAATGGAATTGGAAACCTGTCTTTGCAAATGTGACTTTACCCAAGCGAGAATATAATTCACATATAACTTCCAGCAATACATACGGTCTTTTTATAATTTACTGACTGAGTGAGCATATGCACCCGCAAGTACATGCCCTAACTCTCGCTCTCTCTCTCTCTCTCTCTCTCTCTCTCTCTCTCTCTCTCTCTATACAACTTTTAATTCGACTGCTCTGCCTTTCCACTCCCACATAATACCATATCCGGGCTGGATATGCCTGTACTAACTGGGACTGTTGCATCATGATGTATGTAGTGCAAGTGCTTTAATACTGGAAGAGCCTGGAAAGCGTAGGAGATGTTGCTCACTTTTCTCCTCTCTCTCTCTTTTTCTCATTGACTCTTGCTGTACTAGCTTAGCTCAGAACTCAGAAGGAACACGTCGTGGAGTTTACAACGTGGGAGCTCGTCGACAACAAGTTACTGAGAATCCACAAGGTTTTTAAACTTTGCATATGTTTGTAGCTTGTGGGAAAAGGGTCTGCGGGTGAAAGTTCTTATCCCGAGAGTATCCTGTACATATTGTAAGTATAATGTCAAAGAGAAGAGTAAACATTACATTAGATATACATACGTATACAAGCATGTTCATGGGATGATGGAGAAATGTTTTCTTGTGTTGACTGTGTTCGTATGTATTGTGGAGTGTATCCCTGAGACCTTTCTCTTTGTACAATTAACTTCTGGACTAACCTGACTGTACATGATGATGGTAGAAACATATGACTTTAATTGTAAATGAACTGCTAGAAGCATGATATGCATGTACACAGTTATAATTATGTAACTACTCCTACTAAATACGGTCATACGAAAACCACACGGTCCAAGGGATCCTAGAGATGTCTGTGTACGTGTATAATACACAATACGTTCCGTTTATAAATACGAGGACATGTGTGTGAGTTTAGATATATATGTATAGAGATGTTCACACAAGATTGAATTGGTGGTTTGGCATTGCGTTCGTTACCAGTTGACTTGTTCTTCGGTGGTTCGGCACTCGGAGTTTTGTGTGTGGCCATGACGATACAAATGAGTCTCATAAATTCCTTATATGTTTTCCTAAGTGCATCCAAAGTCTGTGTGTGCGAAGGAGAAATCTACGCATTAATTCCCTTCATCCTTAATATTGCCAAGTTTGAAGTTAATACTGGAGTTGAGTCTGGCTCTGGACCTCTCAATTCCCTAACTTAAATTTCCTCCACACACACTAGGGTTGGTCATATCGTTACCTTTCGAAATATCGTTAATATCGTTATCGTTCACAAAAATAATCCCGATAACGATATGGTAGAACGATAAAAACGATATACAATATAAATTGAAATAATAATGAAATTAAGCAGTAAAAGTATTCAATAAGTATTTAATTTATTAAAAGTTACATAAGCAATATAAATAAGATGAAATAATGCTTCAATTTCACTTATTCATTTTTTCAAATACCTGTTTAACCATTCCTTCTAGTGCTCGGACTAATCCAATTCCGAATTGGAAATTTTCGGTTTAGTTCAATTCAATTCACTAAATTTTCGATTTAATTCAAGATGAAACTGAATCGATTGATTCAGTTCATAACATTGAATTAAATTGAATCGTTTTCCTTGAAAGTTCAAACGATTCATTCTGCCCCAAAAATTTCAGCAACAGATTTACCGTTTACAAGCTGTCCAGATCCTAAAAGTAACGATCTGTACCCTTAGTTTAACTTCCTTCTGTTGTGGGCTTGGAAAATACTGCTTTCGTGTCTAGAAAGCGTATTCTTTAAGTTTACATGCGGAAACCGTTGTTTTCGATTCAGTTAAATTCAAAAATTTGAACTGAAATGAAATGAATTAATTTTTACTGAACTGAATTGAACGGTTTTGACCACTCCTTCCGGTTCAGATGACACTTTCTAGGGCATGAAATACGTCAGATGGTCACAGTATGCAATTTTTGACTATTCTACCTTCTTAGAACGATATTAAAGTAGCCCGATATATCGTGTGAAATATACGAGAATTATCGTAGCATATCGTTCCTCCAAATTGGACGATATTAACGATAATATCGTATCGTTATATCGGTATGACCAACCCTAACACACACACACACATACACATACACACACACAAACACACAGAGAGAAGTAACTTTTGGGGAAAGAGTCTCAGTCTTTCTCGAATTATTAGAAAGGAGGCCATGGAGAAGCAGCGGAGCGTATGCATCATATACTTACATGCATGGAGATTCTTGTACAAACGACTGGGACTGTCTGACTGCCTGCCTGCATATAGTATAGTTTTGGAGAAAATGGGAGAGTTTTGTAAGGAAAAGTTACGATAAATGTCAACGCTACGACTACAGTCTTTGCTCCAACACATTAGTACGGGATTCCCTCCACAGAATAAATTGTTGGGGGAATAGGTTCCAGGACTTTGAGGGTCCTTGGACAATACATTTAGTACAGAATAGAATGAATGAGTGGTGAGATATAATTACATATATAGTATAGTTAGTATAGATACCAAGCCTTAATATTTTTTCCTTCTTATTATGCGGTTCCATAATAAAAGCAGGGAAGAGGGAGGGTGGTGAGTAGTATATGTACAGTACACAGATTAATTATCATATTGGAAGAAGCATAATAAAATCGAATTGTGGAGTTGTGGATGAGGTCCTGAAAGCTGGAATTTCTCGCTATTGTCCATTAATAATGAGTTTGAAATAAATGGCGCGGAATGCACAAACCTCCAGTGTTGCATTTGTCAGTCAATGTGGGAGAGAGACCATGGGCTGCATTGGAATTGCTACTACTGCTAATGGCATGTGCATATGTAATCAAGCATAATAGACTTTCTTGAGGATCTACTACTAAATGAATATACATATAGATATGTATGTACCCTAAGTTTGCTCATTCTTGCTTGGGATTCTTGAAATACATAAATATCCATGTAATGTACGTAATATTTCTATTTATAATTACATACTCTACATTTGTGTGTAAATTAGGGGAGCTACTCTACATGTATAAATGGAAGTATATACATACATATATATATAGATATCTGTCTGGGTATGTAGGTATGTCCTGATAGTGGTGGTGTGGATGTTTGTGATGGGGTTGGTTTAAGCGACTGGTTATCTACGATGAGAGTAAATGCAAAAGAACGTTATTAGCCTCGCCGCAATAATCTCCACTGAAGATGCTTGCCTTTCCCTTAGATGGCTAATAAATTGCTTAGGCAGGCACACGCTGCTTTTGTTTTATACTGACTTGCGAGAGATGAGATCTCTACTATATAGGCGTGAATGAGATGCCTGTGGTAGTCTCTCTCTCTCTCTCTCTCTCTCTCTCTCTCTCTACACGCTCCATAAACTCACATGGCCGGAGCATAGGGAAAACTAACTTTTAGATGCTCAAGACGCAATCAAGTACAGGCAAACGTCTCTTTTGATCTCTACTTTACATCAAAAATGCTTGCGAGAAAACACTCCTCCCCTTAATGAGCCCTTCCGAACCTCGTCGACGTGGGGCTCGATCCAATGATCACAGTCTTGTCTACTAGTTATGAAAAGTTATGCAAGTTATCCAGAATATCCCTCTATTGTATACTTATACCTACTCTTATATATCCTCAATCTTCCTTTTTTCCGTTATAATCTCATGCTATGTATTTTATGACAAAACTATATTTTTATGCATTCAAACGTACTTATGTATGTTTGTACATGGATGCTATGGCGTACTCATAGGACTTTCTTGTGTAGTGGCTGATATTTGAGTGGATTCATGTGCACGTTAGTATACCCATAAAAAATAAGTAAATGTATCTACTTTTGTGGAAGAATATAATTCCATGATTAGGCATCTGGAAGTGGCTTTAATTTTTTGCTTTCAGTTTCAGGTGCCCTGCTCACTTATGCAACTCTATAAAAATTATTATTAACTCTATTACAGTCTGTACTGGTAGCTCAACTTTTATAGTAATTACATATATCTATACATAAGTGTATGCATTGCTTGAAGGTGGTATTGTGTCTTGGATATGGGAATGGTTGGTTACTACTTACTACTACTGCTCCTACTACTACAAACCGTTGGAGAAATCAAACATCATTTATTTACGAGCAACTGTCAGAACCGACTAGAGATATAGTCATCAATGGTACTTAATGCTATATTTTGTAATAAATTAAATGAAAGCAGTACGATGACTACGGGATGAGGTTATGCCTTCCAGAACACAGTCATTTCTCTCTTCTTGTGGCTGCGGGTTCTGACTTGAAAAACCAAAAGACTCCATTTCCTATCAATTCTTAGTTGTTATGTATATCTACCTATATATACAAATGTATTTATACGTTCCCCGCATATATGTATGCTATAAGTACTTATATGGAAGAAGATACTAAATGGAGTTGAGTCGTATGGTCCTTGTGTGTCTGATTGAATTGTTTTAGAGGTACCTGGTGAGGAGTTTAGCGTGTTTTGCTTTTAATTTTATGAAGACTGTGACTGGCTTTGCAGGGAGAAATGTTCTCCATGGAATGGGATGTTAAAGTGTAAAGGGAGACATGGGCCCGAAAAAAATTGCCATGACTCAATCAAATGAGAAGAGTGCTTGCGGCGACCACAGGAGCAAGTCGAGATTTTTTGGCAGAGAAATATGAAGGGGAGGCTTCCAAGTGATATTTCTATGACTAGTTTTCTAGTGTACATCTAATGATGCTCGCTGCATAAAACATTATGAGAGCTGACTCTCGACATGGAATTATTGTTTTCATTTGGGAATCAGCCTAACATGTCATAATAGAGAGTTGATGATGATTTTTGAGATCAGGCTGCATGCTTTGCTCTCTCGTTCTCAGTCGTTCTGTCTCTGTCTCTGTTTCTCTCTCTCCCTTTCTCTCTCTCTCTCTCAGTTTCGAGGACAAGTTTATTTGCCACTATTATTATAGAATTTTTCATGGATGACTTTGCTTCTTGACTCATTGACTTTTGATGATTTTGTTGCCTTTTTCTTACGTAATCACTACTACTGTGTATAAGTATATAAACTTCATATGTCCGTTGAATGTTGAGTATTTGGTGTTGGTAGAGTATCATTATTCCTCTCCCCTGATTTTGTTTACCAAGCACGCTACATCGTTTGCACGAGGGGAATCCTGCGGTATCATCGTCTGCATCATCACCCTTTTGCTCTTGCTACAGCATAGGAACTGAGATTTGCGATGATTAGATATGGTATATGTATCTATGTTTGTGTACTGTAAGAATAAAAGGGTGTATATGATATAAGGTCTGTACATATGCACATATGTACTTACTAGGTAACGTAACGGAGGGCGATACTAAGTAAGAAACTTGTTGAAATTATCGCCACCTTTGTATTTAAACGGTATGCATCATTGAAACTTGTTGTGGGATCATTTGGACAAGGATACTTATACTAAATGGTTGCGATAAAATATTAAGTAGGAAAACATCAAAATGTTAAGTATGAAGAAATATGATATTAAATGGGAATATATTACATACATATGTACATAGTCGCAATAGGGAAGAAAATAATAATTTTTTTTTCACAATGTTCCTTTCCTGCCCTACCTGAGAGGAGTTGACCTTTCCTTGGGCTTGGAAACTGCGTTGGCTCTCCATCTCTTTTATTATAAATGGTTTTACCTTTTATTGGATATAAAGTTGGTTTTTTTCTCCTGGAATTTCGCTCACAGCCGCACCTTTTATGTGAACTCATTCATTTAATGATCCCAAGACAAATGATGATTTGGGTTTTTCTCGGTTCTTCTTCCGTTTTTTGTGTCCCTATCAAATGTAGTCCTCCACTGGGCTTCAGTTGTTATTGGAACATTCCAAATAAATACAATTTAATGTTCCGGTCTCTGGTTGGCTCTCTTACGGATGAAGATGAGGATCCAAAAACTCATAGAACTAGGAGAGATGGAAAGATAGATAGGGTAGATACAGCTACTAGAGAAGAAGATCAGGAGCTGAAATCATTGCTCTTTACTTTTAGGAATAACTACTGCCTACTATTACTGTATATCTTACTGAAGTGAGAGCAGGCCAGAGTCCAGAGTATTTCATTACTCTC
Organism: Allacma fusca; assembly: GCA_947179485.1. Taxonomy (NCBI): domain Eukaryota; kingdom Metazoa; phylum Arthropoda; class Collembola; order Symphypleona; family Sminthuridae; genus Allacma; species Allacma fusca. Next base: position 30,199,841 of record OX359247.1, on the reverse strand, counting down.
CACTCTCCACTCACCTTCATGATTTAGAATGTATGAAAAATACCAAGAGGGTTGTTATTACAGAGCCTGGAGTGCTGCTTTGGTTCATCCATCCCAAAAATTGTATTTTCATTGGCATTGCATGTGTTTTTGTCCGTTGAGATGAGAGCCAGTTTGAGGTAATAAAAAACTGATCTCTGTAGCTTTGGTAACAATAACAGCAGCAAGAACGCTCTTTTAAATATTGTCGGAACATTCAAATATAACATAGTATTTAGAGCGTATGCATGATGTATGCATATATTTACTATATATGTAGGTATCTACATATGTATATGCAGAAGTGCATCCCTGTAATAATTATATTATGCTCCTGGGATTTGACTCTACAACGAGGAGGTGTCCAAATAATATGGAATATTTGATATCTTTTACATACTAGGGACTTAAATGACAGACAGTGGTTTGAATATCTAGTAATAAAAAAAAATTAGTGCTAAGTCTCGACTCTTCTTCGTCTTCAACGTCGTCTTGTTATTGCTCCGCTTCACCTTCACGAGAATCCACTGGTTGCATGCATGAATCGTACTTACGCCGATTAAAATACACAAAGGGGAAAAAAAGGAGTCCGGGGGGAAATTGGAAAAGGGCTGGAGAAACGTATTTTGTTGGACCAAAAAGAGGATGGTTGATGATGGTGATTCTTTGATGGAATGCAATTGTTTTCATGATCTCCCCACAAAGACAAGGTTTATTCGGCAATCCAGTTTCTCATACTTAGTAATTATCCCAAATTAGGTGAATCAAAATAAGAGTGATTTTCTGTTAGAAACCAGGCGAGTAGAGAGTAGAGAAGAATAAAAAGGAGGAAGGAACACACGAACAGAAAATCCAGACATCGACAGGCACTGCCTGCATAAGTCAATGTCGATGAGGGAAAAGGAGTACAAAAAAAAAGTTGGAAATATTTCATCCACTTCTAATTCTTTTCCATTGGAGTTACTTACGTAGTTATTATATGCAAACGGGAAGATTCCCTGAATGAGGGTGATGATAATAAGAAATGACTTCTTCCTATATAGGAAAGTGATTCAGAGTTGCAGTGGGTAGCTGGAAGCAGTGCTCGCTACTGCTGTGTATGCACAAGCTTAACTACTGCTATGAAGGAGTCGATATAAATGAAATTGTATGCGTGAAGACAAAAAGCAAATAAAAAACACTTGGATTCGGGGTATTGATTTAAATGCAGATTTACAAGTTTTTCCCTCTAGGATTATTTTGCATCCTAGTTGGCAGCCAGCCGATCAGAAGGGATGGACTCGGTTATTGCTTCTTCGTCTTCTTCTTCTTCTTCGTCTCTCGTCTCTCTCTCTTGCCCTATCTCTTTAAGATGTATAAGAGCGAAAGGCAAATATGAGAACTGTGTATTGATAAAGGAATAAATAGTATTATATAGGGTGAACTCTGTTTAGTGTTTATAGACTCTCGTCTCAAATAATCTTTGATTTTGGTTTTATATGCAGGCTTGGTTTGAGGAAACCGTTTCTTCCGTAACATTATTATTGCGCTTACACATATATAGGTAGATATGTTAAGCGTCACCTTAGTTTTACCGTAGAAATGATATGTATCTATATATGATTGTATGTACGCATAGATATGAATAAATGTAGATGTAGCATTGTAATGGTAATCTCTGACATTCTGGCAGCAGTGAGGAAGAATTATCCTGAGTTTAAGTACAGGAACCTCAAACGATATGTAGGTACATATTGTGTGTGTGTGTGTGTGTGTGTGTAGGTGCGTACAAAAGCCTCTTATTCCTACATGGTGAATTTAATATACTAAATAGAATTTACTGTACAATTATGAGTTTGTATGTATCCACTGTATATGCTTGAATAGGAATACTTTTATTTGATTCGTATGCACTTTCATATCTGCAGTCAGTCGGGGTTCTTATGTACATACATATGTGAGCACTTGGAGGAGTGTATCAAATAGTGATTGCCTCCATGGAAACATTAAGCATTTTATTACAGATAGATTTGGCATGTACATACATAGATGCTGTATTGTGGTGTCTTGTAACTTTTTCATCTTAACCTGTTTCAGGAGCAAAACTTGTTGGTTCACTCACACTAACTCCTGGGTTAGAAGAACACGTTAGACACACTGTGTGAGAAGAGCATTGCTTGTAGATGCTCGGTGTTATTCAGTAGTGTGAGTGTGGCTCTAACATGCGATGTTGTGTGTCCATGCGTGTGTGTTTCTGACTATACTATATGAAGAAAAGTACTTGTACCTACATATATGTATTCCCATACCTATATGTATAGAATCTCTGAGAGAGGAGCGGAGTTGTGAGCTGAACAAGAGAGTAAGTCTATTAGGACTGAAGATGTTGAACAACGTAATGCTATTCCGTTGGACAATTTTTTCTCTTGACTTTTGTGGCCCTGGAGTCGTTGGTATTTTTTCAACTCTTCCAGTTCATTCGGTTCACACACACACACACAGCACACATTGTGTCTCTCTTGCCCTCTCTCACTCTTTCTGTCTGTCTGTCTCTCTCTCTCTCTCTCTCTCTCACACACACACACACGCATTGTGTATAATAAACTTGACTTTTAGTAACTCTACACTTGTGTTCAAGGAGGTATTATTATCGATGGAGAGCCTCCGAAACTATGTTAAGTCCAAGTCCGGGCAAGGGAGTGAAACACAGTGCATAGAAAAAGAGAGGGACGAAATGAATGTAAACATCTGGGATGTGATGAGGATGAGGACGAAGTTGCATGCCGGCCTAGTAGTCAAGCTATCAACGTGCGTACTTTCCAGAGAGAATACCAGGGACTTTTCGTTTGACTGGAGAAAAAATGAAATGAAAGTTTAAACATGCATATGCACGTGACTACCAACGTTGTAGGTTACTCTATATGCATATATTTAGGCTGAGCTACATTGGTGCATGGATATGCATGTAAGTGCGGAGTTTTTGGTATTTTGAAGAAAATTTAAGGGAAATTGCAGAACTCCCAGTCTCGTCTCATATGTGTAGAAATATGCAGTGACAGAACCAAGTAAGTATGTACATGTATAGATATAAGTATCCTTGCACATAATGCTTTTGAGTATTTGAAACCATCAGAACGGCATGGAGATAAGACACTTCTGGACATGCAGTTTTCCTCTGGTATTATTATTACAACCACACTTATTACTTCTCTCTCTCTCTCTCTCTCTCTCTCTCTCTCTCTCTCTCTCTCTCTCTGTCTCCCACTTATTTATGCTGGCACATTTTCTACATATTTACGCGGGAGTATTCCCCATGCGTTTCACATGCACGGCGTTTGACACATGTGGATGTCGTACATATTTAAGTATGTTTATCATCCTCATCACCAGGATCATCATCATCCAGTGCATCCTCGTTGTATTTAATATTGCAAGTCTCGCTGACTATCTACAGATATATGTAGGATGTAGGTTCCCTTGTGCAATTTACCGCTTCCATATTCCCATACATTTAGGATTGTACTACATGTGTACATAATATATGGAGACAACAGAGGAAACCATGTGAATATGAAATTTGTGCAGTCACAATAATAATAATAATAATAATATGTATTTTTGTACCCAACACCGTTGGAAACAGTTGTGAAGTCCTGATAAGTTGAGAATTGAGAAACTTGAGAAACAAAGTCATCTTCGTCGTCTTGGGATCCTCACAACTCTGGCAATCCCCTTATCCTTCCCAGGGAATATGTACATATGAATGGTATCTACGTGTTTATGGAGATTTCAAAGTACATGCATACACGTATCTATATATTTGTACTCGTTTCAACAAGAGAATGGACTTTGAGTTGTGAAATCACAAAATTTTATATTCTGGTTTTAAATTCTCCAGCCGGTGGTTCAAGCTGGACGATTCCAAATTGCAATGACTTTGGAAGTGAAAGGCTGGTTAGCAAATTTGATTAGATTTTCAGTTATTCATGTACATGTTATATACATATCCGCCTGTGGGTTTGTAAAAAGCTGTCCTTACGGGGTGCATATATACGTCTTTCCCTTTTGGCCATTGCGACTTGAGCGCGGAGAGACTCCGACAATAATGTAAATTTCATTTGTGTTGTTTTTGTCTGTTTTTAGATGTCTGCATGTCTGTCTATAACTTTTGCGTACTTTACCCTTAAAAGTACGTAGTGGGAAAGCGATATATGTATGTATCTACGTATTCTTCTACGTGTGTGTGTCTGTGTGTGAGTGTGATATGGAAATTCTAGCCACTTACTAAAAGTGACTTGAATTCCCGCTTCGTCTTGAAAATTGTCGTAGTTTACGCAAACAATTCAAAGATAAGATAAGAAAGGGATGGGAGTTGTTGTCAAAGCCTTGGAGAGTTATGTGCTCTTTTCAAGACTGTGTGGATGTACGCAATTGTGAGGGAAACTTGTGTTTAATTATGTACGGACTTGTATATAATCAAACACAGTAATTGTAGCTTTGTGTATACATGCGTATATCTACTAATGTAAATTCTTGGGATGTAAGTACGTAATATAAGTTCTTATGTATCTAGTGTGTCCACAAATTGGAACGTGTGCAGTGCAGTGTGTGCACATATGTCCCTATGTATTTTATTTACATAGATAGACAGATAGGTATACGTGTTTCATTACAAGGGGATTCATTAGGCTGAAAGCTGTACACTTTTGGGAAGAATACGGCATACTTAATAATGTTTTGTTGGACGTACATATGTGTATGCACACACATACGTAGTCCTCTCATCCTAGAGACTGGCACTTAATCTCGTAGTACCTAGTAGTATGTACATAGTACATGGTAGCACTGAAATGTATATATGTATGTATGCAGAAGTGAGGGTACCTCAGCAAAGCGAGTTTTTATGTGCTCAGCGGGCGTGTTTATAGTTTACGGCAGAAAATTAGAGAGAAAGTGTGAAGTATATTTATGCTACTTTGAGGATAAATGCAAAATGTTTATGTACATACAGAAAATGTTTATATATGTTTTTGGAAGCTTTTTCCAAAAAGTTCCCCGTAATCCCATGTACATATATAGGGAAAGTACGATGATATGAAGTTGGCGAGTTGGAGTTGATGTTTTAGTATCTACTGAACGGAGAGTTCTGTAAGAATTAGTTAGTATTGTGTTTTGTTTTTTAATGTGTAAGTATGCGTTCGTACGCTATGGAAAGTAAGTAGTAGTATCATCCTCAGTCCTCCGTACGGTGAAGTAGCTTGATGGTTGAAAATGCTGTTGTAAAGAAATTATCAAGTCGGAGGAAATTAGAAAGTTTTAAAAAGAAAACAGTTGTAAAGAAGTGGAAGGAGCGTTGGAAATTTCCCGAGGATAAACATGTTCATTTGTCTTAAGCTTGGAGAATTAACAATAATCGGATAGTAAATTAGACATTTATTCATTCAGCATACAAGGACGGGAGTGTAAACAGCTACAAAGGAACTGACTTTTCTCCGACTATTCTTAGTTACTACAGTATGGTATCTATCTATCTAGTATGTATCTATGTGTAAGTATAATGTATTTTTTCCTGTATCTCCCTCATCCTCCTTCGCTTCCTTTTTCTTAAGTATTTCTATTCAATTTGTGCCGTCACACACACACACTCACACATACATCTACATATACTTATATTTATACTATACTCGTAAAATCTAAAAACATAGAAAGTATAATCTGGCATACGGTAAATACGGTTATATAAGTATATAGCACACAACAAAAACATAATTGCATTACACCCCATACAGTACGACATTCGAATACAGCATAAACACACAGAAACGCATACTTTGCGTAATAAAATACAGCAGAGACATTCATTGAATGTAAAAAAAACGCACAGGAACTAACATGGTTGTACATGCATTAACGCGTCCACGTAGATACTATCTACATATGTATGCACATAAATTGTAGTTGGAACTGTGGAGAACTAATCTTGTTTATGTGTGGACAGTACTCTGTCCTTTTTTTTCCATTTAGTCAGCATTAGTTTATATTGTACGTATAAGTATAGTACAGTATGTAGTAAGTATGCGTGAGTAAGTAACTTACAAGGCTTGAGTGTTGTTCCCTTCGTTTTTTTTTCACGGTCCGTTTTTTTCTCCAACATTGTTAACTAAAGCGGAACGAGGATTTTTCAGCAAGGAAGGAGGGAGAGGAAAGGAGGAGAAGGAGGAAGGATGGACTTGGGTAAAAAGGAGTGATTGCTTGTATAATGCATAATGTGTTCTAATGCGTGTCATGTGGGGAATCAATAAATTAGCAATTGCATGTAGTCACTTCGTAAATATTTTAAATTGGTTCTTCTGTGTGAGCATAAAATGTTTCCGACCCGCCCTCCACCCAGTAATCATATTATACTGGGAACATTATGTATGTTTGGATGTTAAGCCTACATTTGTATCTACATTAGATTCTCTGGATCTCCTTTTGTGTGCTTATACATGTGGATGTGTTTATCTATAGTTAACACTCGTCTAGCGTCGAGCTGAGCGATGATGTACATACTCGTATTATTAGTGATGCATGTTCGATATGTGTGTCTTCTACTACCTACATGATAGAATGAATCTGGGCAGTGCTGTGTAACATGGGAAACCTTGAGTCGTTTCACAGGAGTCGAGTCGCACGCTCCTTGTCCATATATAGAGAGTTGTAAGATTGTACTTACACTTCCATTTAGCATTTTACGTGGACAGGATCTCCTGCTTTTAGGTTGAACCATTACTACTTGGATTTCAATGGAGGTGATCATATACGTACATATATTGTATTTTACGTACGCATAAGTATCATGGGTGGTTGTTGAGTTGTTCTAGAGTATAGTAGTAGTAGTAGTAGTAGTAGTAGTTGTAGGCCTTGTATAGGTCATGCTCATATGTATGTATTAGCAACTAGGGTTCTCACGGCATGACATTGGACAGCAGTTTTACATGCTTAAATGTTAATACCATGTCCTCCTCCTTTTACTTCCTACGGCTGTGGAATTTGCAAGAGCTCACGTATGTTACAATTAAAGATAGATACTTGCGTACTTAATTCCGTACGTTGATAAAATACTTGATACAGAAAGTAGATACTTACATGGAAGAAAAACGCGTTCTGCTTCAGTTGCACTGAACTGAACCAATAGGTTTAGTATAACGTATTCAAGCTCGTCGTGTTTTTTTTGCGTGAGTAACTCATCTACTACTACTACTACTACTCCATGTGTAGTAGTAGTTGGTAATTCTTGGATGTGTAACAAGATCGTAAGAGGAGATGTGTTAAGAATGAAAATTGCTACCAGTTTTCCCCATCTTTGCATTTCCCACAAACTGACTATAGATACTTGGCTTCTTATACTTGTGCCCGTATCTTTTTTCCCAATCTCTCTTTCTTTCCTTTCTCTTTGACTTTCTTCCCACTTCCAGAATGAATCGTGCTATAAAGATAGGGACGATATGTGTGCTGAGAGGCAATTTCACCATGTATTATTCCCACCCGCGGAATAGGGAATAGCTCATGTCAATGTGTACGAAATTGCCAAAAAGACAGGCTTTTGACTCTGATTACACGGAATTGATGGCTCTTCATAATTCACGTGAAAAATTGTAAAATGTAGTTACTTACTTTCCACTGCGGCCTGAACATATGTGGAATGTGGCCACACTTTGGAACACTTATGTAAGAGGTTATAAGGATGTGTAGTTTATGTATCTACAGGTTCACTTGTAACCATAGGACAGTCGGAATAACATCTCTATAGCTTATACATAGGACGCTATGTATGTATGTATATATTCCTACTTACGGACGTACTAGTTCTCTTGCTAGTGCATCTCTTCTGTGAGCACTGCCATAGGTCCTAGAGATTGGTCTAAAAGTGAGAGACTTTATTTTCCTTGATTCACTTGACGGGGGTTATGATGACGTTAGGAAATTTCCTAAGTGGGTTACCCTTCCTTGGCTCCTGAGGCTGGGTGCATGTAGAAAAGTGGCTATAGGTAGGTAGTAGAGTGAGGCAGAGAGAGGGTAAGTTCGGGAGAAGGAGAGAGCTTGAAGTATTTGTACAAATGGAGTGATTTGAAAAAATGAAGATATTATTTGAGCCGGGACGAAACTCTGATGGTAAGGTTGACGAGGAATGAAAGTACTACATACTACAGTAACATGTACATATGTATGTATATGGGATGGATAGTTAGATACTTTTGAAGTTTCCGTATGGCTGAGAAGAGAAGGGTAAATGCACATAATATGTATGCACTCTGTATATACATAAGTATGTAGGGTTCTATCGGATAACTAAAGGTTTCTTTCTATGCTCTAACTTCCTATGTACATACGCATGTACTTGCACATCGTATCTCCATACTAGCAGTTGTAGGACGCTATGGAACTATATGACAGCTCGTATGCACGGAATGGAGGAAGAAGAGGAAAGGAAAATTAATTGAAAAATTGCAGATCTTGGAAGCATTTCCTGGGAACATGATGTCTTGATTTGTACGTTTCCAAGTTGCTTTTATTGGTATTAGGGAGTTGGTGGTGCGTGTTCTGAATACAAGGTGGTTAATGAGAGTTATAAAATGGGCACCGGGAGCACTCTATGGCCAGAGACCTGGAGGAAATAAAGACTGTACCTTCTGCACCATTTCGCTGAATCAATATCAACCTTTTATTGGAAATGCGAAGCCTGCCTTCCATTCTCTACACAGAGTCATAGCCTGTCTTCAAAGGTGAACTTTCTTCCTATCCAACAACTTGAACGAGTCTTGGCATCCGAGAGATGGAGAATATCCTATTATATCTTTCCGGTAGGATGTGCATACACTTCGGAGCCAGACCTTTTTTTCCCTCGTCCTTTCAAAACTCTGAAAGGATGCTAAAATACCTCGACACGATCTGAGATTCTAAGACTCACACAGTACAGTGTGCACATTGTAAAAGGCAGTTCAGTTCAGGGCCAACGCATGTAATGGTAATGTTATCCTATAGATGTTTTGTATGTATAATACTGAAGCTGAGGTGAGGCTAACGGTCTCCGTTGATTGTGTGTCCTTCCCTACGATATTCTCACTTTTCTTCGTCTGTACTTATATGTACATATGTACGTCTTCCGCCATAATTTTTTTATTTTATCATTTAGCATTGTATTTGGTTTAATTAATACTCCACTCTAAATGAAACTCCATCTAAAAGCAATATGTTTACATCTTAATCTTGACTTTATTTTACTAGCCTTCAGCGTTTGAAATAATTTCATCATGATTCCTATTTTTACAAGTACTATGTACATGTGTAGTGCTGTGTATAATTAGGTATATCTGCATGCCAGCCACAATTTTTTTGTCACAACAACAGTGTTTTATATATGTAATATATGTAAAAATAAAAAATCATTGTGTGGAGTAAAAGTGCCTATTTGTTCTTCTTCAGAGGAATTATTTCCAGTTAAAATTATGCGCATTGTTTTCAAATAATAAAACCACCTTTCACTCCAACTTCCGTACAGGAGCTGAAGCAATAAACAGTCCATGTAGTAATGAACCTTCCTCAAGTAGAGGTGTGCATCTTAGGTTGCGCACAAATTGTATTATATTCAAGGGAACATAATGATTGGGATGGTAGTTGGGGTCTCCGGAGTGAAATACTTCCGTGAGATTCTTTGGCTAACCTCACTTACTACAGGTAACCTTAGGTGATATATGTACCTATGTATGTACTTTGGAGGTGTGCAGTGGGCATATAAGGGAGGGTTTTTATACCTGGCAAATGAAATTTTCGTAAAGGTTTTTACATTACATTCCTGTCCCTATACCTGTACATACATAGATACATATCCACTTCTGTGCATTTTATATACTTATTTCTTGTACTTACTTTTACGGTAGCCGAAGTTTCTCCCATGCATTACCCTACAATATGTACGTACATGCCTTGTAAAGTTTAACTTACCTCACCTACTACAGCAATTTCCGCTTTGGTTCCTACACACGGTCCACTGTTAGAGAAAGAGTGAGTGAGAGAGAGAGAGAGAGAGAGAGAAGGAGAGGGAGAATGTGCGCTAATATAAGTATGCAGTATGTAGGTGCATATGGATGTGTAATTTCGGGATGACGGGAGCAAAAGATAGTTCGTATTCACCTTTCAGCCGCGAGCAGTTCGAGAAGAACTTGTGATAAAAGACGAGGAGATACTAAACTGGATAGGGTTTGAAGGGAAGGCTGAATTGCAGAACACTGCTCCTACTTACGACCAAAACTACATGACACAAGTTTGTGGCCTTAGAAAAATACATTTTGTGGATTTTGTATTCTGAGCATTTCTTTGGAGGGCTGCATCGTACATACCTGTAACTATATCAGTAGGGATAAGTACATGATAGTATCTATATATGATGATAAAGTTATATGATCAGTATATGAAATGTAGGTATGTACACTCATATATAGGTATATATATATATCTACCATTAGAAATACATACCGATCATGGGTTGATGTGATACAGACCAAAAAAAATAACTCAAATGAGAGACTGAAATAGCACTTGTTATATGTATCTATGTATATGTACCTTGAAGTATATTCATTATAATGTGAAATACATATGTATACGTACTTACGCCCATATCTATGTACGAAGGAAAATACTACCGAACAGTAAAATGTCCCGTATGGAGGTATGTATGTAGATACTTACATGTGTAGATACATGAAAGAGTATTCGTGCGGCTGAATAATATTCCGGAATTGGTACAAGGAAGGTATGGACAGGACACAAAGTTACCTTAAAATTATCTTGGAACAAATTTTCTAATGAACGACATCAATTTTGATGGCATAGGACCTTTTCCCAGTGTATTTTAAAATCTCAATTGCGTCTGCATGGGTTGTTGTCGGTGAGGAAGGGGGAGGTTATATGTAGATGTACATACATGCTACGTATTTATGGAGAGGACGTGTGTATATTACTTGAGTTCCTACTAGGGTTGGTCATATCGTTACCTTTCGAAATATCGTTAATATCGTTATCGTTCACAAAAATAATCCCGATAACGATATGGTAGAACGATAAAAACGATATACAATATAAATTGAAATAATAATGAAATTAAGCAGTAAACGTATTCAATAAGTATTTAATTTATTAAAAGTTACATAAGCAATGTAAATAAGCCGAAATAATGCCTCATTTTCACTTATTCATTTTTCCAAATATCTGTTTAACCATTCCTTCTAGTGCTCGGGCTAATCCAATTCTGAATTGGAAATTTTCGGTTCAGTTCAATTCAATTCACTAATTTTTCGATTTAGTTCAAGATGAAACTGAATCGATTGATTCAGTTCATAACATTGAATTAAATTGAATCGTTTTCCTTGAAAGTTCAAACGATTCATTCTGCCCCAAAAACTTAAGCAACAAATTTACCGTTTACAAGCTGTCCAGATCCTAAAAGTAACGATCTGTACCCTTAGTTTAACTTCCTTGTGTTGTGTGCTTGGAAAATACTGCTTTCGTGTCTAGAAAGCGTATTCTTTAAGTTTACATGCGAAAACCGTTGTTTTCGATTCAGTTAAATTCAAAAATTTGAAATGAAATGAAATGAATTAATTTTTACTGAACTGAATTGAACGGTTTTGACCACTCCTTCCGGTTCAGATGACACTTTCTAGGGCATGAAATACGTCAGATGGTCACAGTATGCAATTTTTGACTATTTTACCTTCTTAGAACGATATTAAAGTAGCCCGATATATCGTGTGAAATATACGAGAATTATCGTAGCATATCGTTCCTCCAAATCGGACGATATTAACGATAATATCGTATCGTTATATCGGTATGACCAACCCTAGTTCCTACTACTACTAGTAGTAGCCAGTCTACGTCGGGTTGGAGCAGTGGTTGTAGTTGGGGGAAATCGTAGGAAGATAATAGCTAAAATAAATTACAGTCCAATCCATACAGTGAAGTACGGAATGACTATACTAATGGACATTTTAACGCCAGGAGTTGTACGAGTAAATTGAAGGGAATGTTTGAAATGACTCTGTCTCGGAGTCTTTCATTGGAGACACCCGTGTGACCGCTGTAGCTATGTATAAGTACTATTACATTATCTCCCACCCTACACGCGACTACCTTTGAGTATATACATAGAGATGTAAAGTATATTTATGCGTATTACTACATGCAAATATGTACATGGTTCACGTAGATACTTCGGTCCAATTTCGGTGCACTCATAATAGTACCATCCGTGATTTGAAACTACCATCTACCATAGTAATTCGACGTGTTTGTGTGTATGCACTCGTATGTATACCAGTGTAGGTACAAACACGTCAAATTGTACAATTCTGTTTGTTTTCGGGATTTCTCACATAGAACCGAACCTACTCTACTCTGCCCAACTACCAACCAACTGTGTCTGGATGTCTCGGGATGGTTTTATTGGTATATTGTATGTCGTGGGAGACTGTATGGACTTTCACGTTAAGGGACTTACAGAGCATTGGCTCTGCACGTGAGGACTGGTGCCTCTCCGTACATAAGTACCTGGATGGTCCACAATCGATAATAAGACTACATGGAAGTCTCTTAGAAAGTGATGCAAGATGCAATTTACATGGACGTGGATTGCATAATCTGATGGCTGCTCAAGTCCAAATAAGTGAGGGTACTTTCTCTCCCATACCTATACATACTATTTAAGCAGGGACAGGAGAGGGAGAGAGAGAGAGAGAGAGGGAGAATGAGAGCGAGCCGAGTCGTTTCACCGAATAACTTGAAAATTCATGTGGAGGACTTGATATGTGCGTTCCTCTCTCTCTCTCTCTCTCTCTCTCTCTCTCTCTCTCTCTCTCGAAGAAGCCCGGTTGCTTTGGAAATCGACAGGAGCGCTCGACAAACACAAATATACACACGGTCGTAATATCCATCCGGGTGTAATATCTCTCCCGTTAGAATGCATCAAGGTTGAATTTAAATTAGTAAATTAAGCCCGGGAGCAATGTATACATCCCAGTATCCTCGGAGGCAAGAAGGAGGAACAGACTTCCCTCCTCGCTACTGTTTACTTCATCATGATACTCTCGACCTCTCCTTCTGTCCTTGTCTTACTCCCCTCATCCCTCTCTCTTTCTCTCTCTCTCTCTCTCTCGTCTCTTTCTCTGTGACTCTTGCTGGCTCCAAGTAAGTAATGGATAGGCTATCTAGAAGCAATTTGAAAGCAAGAGAGACTTTCACGGGCTCCTTCAAGCTGCTGTCTTTCTACTATGTAGGCTTTCGTCCACATTCCCTTCGACTTCCCTTCCCTTCCCTCTCCCCTTACTGTATAACGAGATTCCATGGTTTGGAGACTCAACCTGAGCTATGACGATAAATTCATACTTTTTTCAACGTGAGGGGCATACATGAATGACTGCTTCACGTGGCCAAGGCTGGATTTTGGGCTAGGGCTACGGACTGAAGAGCCTAGAGATTGCTTAAATTCTGTGAGAAGGAATCATCATTAGATTATCATTACACATGGTATATGGGTGGAAGGGAAGGACGGACTAATTGTGAGGTTTCATGGCGAGCACCTGCCGAGCATCAAAGAATCCCTCGTACCTTTTATTAACTATAAGTTGGTCGAGTAGGATTATTACTATAATAGGGGAATTTCGCGTATGCATCATCCGAGATAATGAATTCAGCAAACGGAGAGTGAGTGAGAGAGAGAGAGAGAGAGAGAGAGAGCAACCATGGGATTTTAAAGTACGATGATACGATACCCTACTACACTTTATTAGCAGGATTGGAGGATTTCAATTAGATGGTTGTGTCTATATAGTACAGAAGTCAGCAGCCAATATCTGTTAAATTTCAATCATCGGTACTCTAATGAAGGCTGTCTTGATGGCGGTAAATCTCCTACTACAAAGGACTAATAGGACGAGAGTCAGGAGTGAAACGTGATGGAAGTGTGGGATAAGATTTCAAGGAAATTTGCAATAAAGGGAGTAGCCGATGTGTGTTCTGAAGAAGAATAAGAAGAAGGAGAAGGAGCGAAAAGTAATATGTAAATTTTGTGTAAAAGTTAGATATATAAGTACAGCTATGAAGTTTGCACACAAGTAGGGACTTAAGATGTATTTTGTTTACGTCCATGTACATACATGCACTTACTGGCTTGTACATATTATTATTATTTTACGTCTGGGTTGTGTTTGTTTGTGCATTTCGAATTTACAAGGTAAATTTACGTCAGGCACAAGTATCTGTATGTATGCACAGTCATAGATAGGTATAGATAGGAGATAAAGTTGTAGTTATTGAACGATTATATTACCTCCCGATCGTATAGGAAGCTGCTGGTCTTTACTAATGCTTTTTGGGGCTGCATCATTCCATTCCTCAAGGAGATTTTTCGGAACTTGATCAGTTTTTTGAGCTTGTGGTAATGTAAATGATGATGGAGGAACCAGTCCGGACTTGCATGAGTAATAGCAAACGGACCAGGTTGTTGTTAGGATAGAGAATGGAAGGAATGTGGCATTAGTCCGACTACCCATTAATCCTAATGTAAAAAGTGAGGGGAAAGGAGACAACTATTCTGGTCATAAAATTCATTTGCAAAAGAGTTGCAGTAAGATATGCGAGAGATAAGGCTACGACATGGGCTGAGATAGAGATCAAGTCTAATGATAAACAGGCTTTTGGGGTTGGTCGTCTTCATATGTGATGTGTTGTTGTTATATGCTTGTTAGCGCTCATGAAGAGTCACACACGAGTGAGTCCCTACCTGGATGCTCACTTGTTCAGCACACGGTTTTACTAATACTTACAAGTGTCTCTCTGCTAGTGTACAACTAGCATTGCACTCTTCCACTCACTCATCTCCTGAGTGCATAACTATCTCGTACATACATACATACATATATGCAGGACACCTCCTACAGATCAAAGATCCTTAGGTGCACATATACATATGTAGCATACATATGCGGATACATAAGTTCACATGATCTTATACTTATAGGTATTTGCGATATATGTATGTATATATAATTTTTATATGAAAGCAGACTTTTAAAGAGAATTTCCAACCAAATACTCACTTTTACGGGTTCTCTTTTTCATTTCACCATACAAGCTTACTATTTGCATTAGATTTGTTATTTTATGTAAGGTATTTAGTTACGTATGTATCCAAGTAGATATATTTACAATACGGATCTACTGTCTAAGACTGTATAGATACTGGGGGTGTGAGTACGGATGTGAGACTTGCATTAGGTACAGGACATTAGGTATGTATGTACCTTTGTATGTATTAGGTATGTAGATATACTACTGCATGGGGAGAAGAAACACAGTTGGGAAGAATTATGGGGAGGCTGTGTAAAGATGACGATGATGGGACGAATCGTAGATAACCAAGGTTGTCCTGCTGCTGTTGATACTGGACGATGTATGTGTCTGTAGTATTCAGGGGTGCACTCACTGTGGAGTCAGAAAGACTCAACTGGTTTCAGGTCGTTTGACCGCATGGCATGGCAAGAAGACTGGTTCCTGGTCAAGTGGACATTGTGCGGTTAGAGCTTGAGCAGAAAACTCAGCGCATTCCATTATTTCCCCTTGTTAATGTATGAAGACAGGCATGAGTGTATCGTAATTCTTTCTAACTATTCAATCTTGATAGGTTTTTCCAAAGAAAAGACTTGAGATAAAAAATTTGGGTAGTCAGCCCATCCGCATATATCTAGCTTGGAAAGGTTCTGCTCCTTTTCATGTAGCTACGGATGTATGTATACTTATGTGTGCATTTTGTACTGATTTCTTCGTACTGTTATGTACATACATAGATACATTACATACATACATACAACTTTAACCCACGAGAGAAATTAGTCAAAATTTCTGTGATCAACCACTGTATTAAAAGCAGAGGCTGAAAGATCCTACCTCAAATGTTGATTATTCATAAAGGAAAATTTCAGTGGAAATAATTTCCCAGAATTTTTCCTTCACCGATTATTTATGACTTGGATGGTAATTTCAGGTAAATTAACTACTTTTTCAACGGAGAGTGGATTACCATAGTGAGTATAGAATGAAGATTGTAGTAAATACTTCAACTCTGACTTCTCAAAGGGTTAACTTGTTTATAATAAGAGTCTTGTACTTACAAGTGTGGACGAGGGCGAGGAGTAAATAAGAGGAGCGTGTATGTGTAGTGTGTGTTTGAGTGTGTGTATGTGTATGTGTGTGCATGCGTAATTTTTGAAAAGGATATGAAGTTTTGTGATTTGAGATTAAAAAGGAGTTGTGAACAAGTCTACAAGTGAGCATGTACTGTAGGATACATTTGTCTTCTCAAGAAATAGGGATGGACCGGGTGAAAATATATATGCATGAAATTATGTAGCACTTGTTCACATCAGAAACATAGATATCTTAATTTGTAGCGTGGAAAATATGAATAGACAGGTTGATTAAGCACAAGTGTAATAATCAAATATTTTACTTTAATCGACCGTCTCCCCCATTATAGAACCTGGCTTTCACACTCGAGACCAACAAGGCTCACTCAGGATGTTGGTGGTGGTTCAGTTCTCGAATACAAATTACAACAATTTTTTTTTCTTCATGTTTTATTCTATACAAGGCTGTAAGAGCAAATTGCATTTGATAGAAGTTACTCCACCAAAGCTGTTTTAATCCTCCTTGCACTTATCATGCAAAAGGTGGTAATGATAGCAAAAGGCATTGTGCATTGGCAGGGAAGCGTGTGTATAGGATTTTATATGTAGATACATAATTTACAATGCATACAATAGAGAAATGTATGTATGTATGTGCTTGCCAGTGCTTTGCCTACTATTGTTGTTATTGTTGTTGTTATATGGAGCTGCTCCTATAGTATTACTTCTCATCATTGTCTCGTGTATATTGTTTTTATGACTACTGGACCGACTGGACTCTCCCCCCGACTTGTTCCTATATTGTGTCATTCCGTGTAGATTTCATCAGAAGATTTAATTGCTAATGAGCCTTGTGTGGACATTTTACATGAATCTAGCACCCAGGGTGTTCTCTCTCACTCACACACAAGTGAGACCATCACACCAAATCGGTCTGACACTGGTCAATGGAAAAACTATAAACAAGGGAGATGTGGAGATGATCATATCCTAGCCTGTAATATATGTAATTATATCTATCCCTCTAGATATACTCAGATACTCATGGATAGCTGTTGCTGTTGCTATTCCGTACCTTGTCCCATAATGTTTGTCTACTTCGGTACGTGACTGCTCCCAAAACTTGTAGTAATATGGGCTTTGCCTTTATTGTACTTACGCGTTTCTTATTTCCAGCCTTTTTCTTGTCCCAAAAGGTAATAACTGTATAGATAGGTACATACAGATCCCACAGTAATACACATATAGTAATTATTACATATAATCATAAGTATGTGTAATATTTGTGTGTATGTATATATCGATATAAGCTTTAAACGGGGGGCTGTGTGCGATGACCATAACCCGTAATGTTGTAACGTTCCCTATGCCCCAGCTTAGCTCTGTTAATACCTCCGACTTGGTTTTTGCCTGCTGGAAATATTGATTCTTCTGTGACTGTATATATTTCAGTGTGTATATTTATAGGTAAAAAAAATATATAGAGAGAGAGAGAGAAACAAATATGGGCCATGACATATGTACCTTGAATTCTTATACTTACAAGTAATTATATGTATACATACATATATGAACTAAGATTGTGCCTGATGTCCGATACACATGTAATTCCCATGAAATATCATTGTATTGGTTTACTATCTGACATTACTATCATGTTGGTGTGAGTGTGAGTAGAAAGAATAATCATAAATGAGTAAGTTATTGATGGCGGAGAAGAAAATCGTTGAAAAGTTTTCGCCGCAACATTTCTAAAGTTACAACTCCACAATTGTATACTTATATGGTAGTAATAAAAAGTTCAATGTGGAGCCAACCTGGCCTATATACCATTGTTTTCACTTAAGTATGTATACACAGTATGCATAGGTACGCATACGCAATGTAGGTATGTATATGTAGACATAGTAAATTGTTACAGGGATAAATTATGGGATCCTTTAGATTTGCTGTAATAGTTAGAATGGTTGCATTCCAAGTATTTATCACTGTAATTGTACTTGGGCCTTGTTTGGGTGATATTTTGTGAATAAAAACGATTGCTTTTTTTTTTTTGCAATTCACATGAATTATTTCTGTCAAAGAGAAAAGTAGAGAACAATACTGAACTATTGTGAGGACAAGACTCTATTGAGTAGGCCAGACGCGTTACTTTGTCTGAGAGCAGGACAAAGGACAATTTTAACCTAGAGTGGATGATGAAAGAATAATTGAGTCACCTGCTCTCTCTCTCTCTCTTTCGCCGTCCCCTTCTAAACCCGTACTTTTGGAACATATAATTACATATAAGAGTAAATGACTTATATAGTATATACTTTAGGCCGGTATCATGCCTCATATACTTATACTTATCTATATTTTGTGATTAGACAGTAAGTATGCATGTGAGTAAAACGGATTCCAAGGAAGTCTACAACTCTGGGTAAGTATGTATATAAAATGTACTTACACATTTATAAGTGTAGAGAGCTTTTATGCACTTTAATGTGTGGAGTGGCTAGTTAACCAACAAATCCGCCGCGTATGTGCATAGTTTAGTGCCCAGTATCACAAATGAAGGTGTGCGTACTTACTGCGTAGAGAGGGACAGGGACAGGGTTTAGATGTAAAACTGCATATATGTCTGCAGTACATCTACGGGTATCCCCGCGTATATGAATATATATATGTATGTAGATATGTATGTAACTATGCAGATGGTTATATTGTACAATGAATACTTAACTCATGCGAATTGAGTCCTCACGTTCGGTGTGACTGTCTCTAAGTTTTTAGTGGAGGATGAAATGGTGTGATACATACATGTATGTGGTGAGGTGTTGGAAGTGCTGTCTCGGAGCTCTACCTCTCAAAAAGTGAGTACACATAAAACTGGATAATTTTACGATGAGAGGTTGATTATGTAGGTCTAGTGGTAGTACCTGACAAGTAATTTATTGTGTAATCTTCATATTCTAGAGCAAAGTGCAAATCCATAACGGTAAAATGGTTGGGCATGTATGTATGTATGTATGTATGTATTTGTATACATATATGTATACATGTACATCCCATGCCACGTTCGGTGAACATGACATGCGATGAGATAAATGCTATGTTCGTTTGGCTGGGGCTTGTTCAACAGCAGGAACGCAGTCATCCACGTCCATAGGAAATGCTGTGATATACATAGGGAAAGTTACACAGAAAACTTGATCGAGTTTCGCGAAACAAGTCTAATTGTTATATGGAAGAGCTACTTGAGGATATATTAAAACTATAGAGACGCTGCTTGCTACCCAGCTCCAAGGTGTGTTCCCAAGTCAAAGTTGTTCAACTCCAAGAGTTAAGGGTTATGCCAAATTGTAATTTCTGGGCAAGAATAAGTATGTATGTACATGGCTACGGTACGGCAACTTGAGCGTCAAGACAATTCCTAGGAGCTAAACTTTGCTACTATACTACTATTATGTATGTACTTAATATTTATTTGAACGGACTAGACAGACATTGTCAGATATAGATATATAATTATATATATTCTATGTGTATATGAATGTATGCATGCATGTACTTTGTATAGGGAAAAAAAACTATTCAGCCCTGTAGATACTTACTAATCAGTATCTGTCCTCACCAAAGTGTTACATTAGGTTATATGTCTTGAGGACTGTTGCATGTCCACATTACTAGTAAGTATACTTCAATGGCTGAACGCGTATGAATTACTGTTGTTGACACGTGAGGTCTAAGGTTCTCAAACTCCGGACTGGAGGTGAAGACAAGCAGCAAGGAAGAGCAAGGAGCAGATGAGTCCTTCCTTTAGTATGTATGTCCATACATACATGTATACATGCACATGTAGTAGTGATACAGTAGTGGTCTCAACTCTGTACATACTACAGAAGTAATATTTGCACATACTTGTGTTGGGAGCTACACTTTAAAGTGGGAACATTTCTGAAGTATAGTGCGCACGTTCCTTCACCTTCACCTTTTGATAATTACGTGCGTATAAGTACAATCAGTATCTACTTATAGTAGATACCTATCTATCCCGTACGTGGAGGTATTATCTATACATGTTAATTTAATACTTTTGACTGTAGATGTTAAAGCTGTAGAAATGCAGAGGATAGTAAGTTGGATATATGTAGTATAATAAGCCTGGATCCTCCTCATATGTTCCGAACTATTCTAGGAAATATAAAGGTTATGCAATTATACCTATGAACATATATATAATAATATCTGTATGTAGTAGTTACATTACATATATAAAAAAAATATAGCATAGAGAAGCCATTCCAGACAGAAACATTTGAAAGTTGGAGAGTTTAATTTCTGGAAAACTGTTGAAGTGCGAAACTCGGTTAAAATTGGGCTGGGAATTGGTTGAAAAAAAGTGCAGATGAAATGTAATGTGTCGAGGAAGAGCCGGTGGTCCCTGAAGGAGTGAGACTCAGTCAGTGAGTATGGATATGGAAATATACCGTGTGCTTCTTCTTCCTCCTTCTTTTTTTTCTCTCTCTCTCTCTCTCTCTCTCGCTCTCTCTCTCTCTCTTTCTTCCTCTCTACACGAAAAAGTATTACGCATCAAGGGCTCCTTAAGAAAGATTCCTCCTGGTTAGGACGTTTGGGCTGATATATGTAAAATTAGGAGTATGGTTCTGTTTTTGTGAGAGGAGTGGGATATAAGTGTATTTACGTGATGATTTGAGCCATCTATAGTTCTACTATACTTTTAGAGTAAAAGGATAGGAGAAGATATGTGAAGGAGAATACGTGGTGTGGAAAAGAGTTTTCCTAAGACTGTAAGCCGTAATTACTCGGGGGGATAGTGAAGGCACACACTGATAGAATTTAAAGTAAGATCCAAAAAGAAGAGAGACTGAAGTAGAGGGACGGAGGAGAAGAAGTTAAGACGGGAAACTTCTCCTCTCATTGATTTCTCTCAATCTTGGGTCATTAATCTTAATTATTATTCCCCCTTTTTTTTTTATTATGGAGGTCCATAGGTCCATACATATACTTATGTATATATACAGAGGATTTTTATAAAAAGAGGAAGGAAAAAATTTACTCATTTCTATGACTTGGAGGTTAGAACTGTCATCAAGGTTGAGAATGTATTGCGATCCTCCTTACCAAAGTCCGTTGATTACTTCTCTCTCCTCTCCTCTCTATACAGTTTCTTTGTAATTAGTTTGCAGTTAAACCTTAAACCTCATTGGAACTCCTCCTTTGGGTGAAGGGAATGAGCGGATCATCCTCTCACTTCTTTTCTTCCAGAGCTTCCCAATCTGTTGCTCTCCTTTCACTCCATCCAGTTTCATCTTTTTCCACTTGGCATATTGTGTGTGTGTGTGTGTGTGTGTGTGTACTGAGCATCTTATTTCTTTTTTATTTTGTCTGTCAGAATCTCAAAAACCTCAAAATTCTCTAGTTTTAAGAATAAGGAAATCTTAAGATATATGACATGATTGAATTGTAAATGCATTATGTACAGTATGTGGACAGTAGTTTGATGTGTTTCTAATTATATTAGATCCATCCTCCACAGATTTGTAGGAATATATGTTCATACATATATATGTACCACTAATTCCTTGAGATTTACAATCCTTGGTAGCTGGTAACTCAGATATAATAATTGGTTTGTGGCAGGAGGAACAATTACTGTAGGTTTGTCATACTTTTCAATAATTTGCAAATGAATTATGATCAATTTATTTTCTATTTGACTTGTGTGAATTCCACTTCTGTGAGAATTGGAAAGCTGTAAACCTGTCCAAATTCCATTTTTTTCAAGTCCTCCTGTCTCACCACAACTCACATGTGACACTAGCTTGGACTTTGGGTTTCACTCATTACTCTCCTAGGTTGTGCTCTTGTGTACACACACGTACGTACATACGTATAGATTATCTACATTTGAGGCTTCTTCCACTAGTGTGTGTGTGTGTGTAGGTAAGTGAAGTCGTAATTACGTGCACAAAGAGGAAGGTGCATTATGCTGTTGCTCTTTGGTTGGGAACTACTGTCGTGGGGAATTGTGGAAAACCAAGAGTCCGCAAATGCTGTACTAGATTCTTCTCTGTCAATTTATTAACCACATAAAAGTCGCTTTGGGTCAAGTATTTTTCATTGTCACCCACTTTGCACATATATTTCTCACTGGGCTGACGATGGTAGCATTAGCAACAACAACAGCAACCAGCAGCAACAATAACAACAACAGCCTCTCGCTTAAGTAGGTTCAATTTGACCAACGGCCGTCTTGTCTCCACTAAACTACTACAGTATTACTAGTTGTGGGGATTGGGGATATATGCACATTTGGGTTTGAGTCTGTGTGTAATGTTGCCCTGTACAAAAAACCGTCAGGCACAACTAATCACTTGCTGTTTGCGATTATTTATCTTTTTTATTAACCTTTAACCACTCACTGATGGAGCGTTTTGTTCTGTATTTTGTAGTTTATACCAGTCTTTTGTATGGTCTGATTAATGCATTTTAGTGCGCTGCTCTCCATCAATTTTATGTGTACTTTTTACATTTTGGCTTTGTAAGTTACATACTTTGTAATTACATTGGAGTTACAATTGATGTACATATGATTGTAATTTATGTGGGGAACTTCTGTAATAGGTTTCTTGTAGTTTTGGTCTCATGCAGAGGCTCTGGTTTATGGGAGCTGGGAAACCAAAGCCCCTGCATTGACTCCCATGCGTGGATATACTTATGTATGTAAGTATGTATGGATGTATGTTAGCAAGGTGATAGGTTAGGCTAAATGCTATATGTGTGAGTCTGTCCTCCAATCCTTTGCAATTTGCAAAACAGAGTAAATGCAAAAGTATGAGCAGCAGGTTTTAAATAGAGTTTTTCCTAGGGGGATCCAGTACGTAACGCTCTAAAAGGGAGAAGAGAGAAGACTCTCAAGAGATTTTTAATTGTAACAAATGCTCACCTCGTGTGTTCCTAATGTGCCCGCTGCTTTGTTTTACTTGCTGGATCCTGCATGTGCAAGTATCTATACCTACTACGTACTTATTTTTATGGAGGTGGTATAAAACTAATACTTTCGGTGATGACTTGCGAAACCTTTTACGCTCGCTAAATTCTATTTCACACATATGTAAATATGTGTTTATGTGAGTTTACATAATGTAAACCCACATATGTATGTATGTGCTCTGTAGTATACTGTATGCATCTACTTAAATACGTTTCTACTACAGTACGTTCTTTAATTATGCCAGACAAACAAATACGTACCTACAGCCTACAGGTATCAGCATGGTGGTATGTATAAGTAATTATACTTATCTAGCGATGTAAATCCCATATGTTCTATATATTTGAATAGTTGGGAGAAAAATAGTTTGGAACTCATGTTCGGTAAACCACGCTTACTACGGGGAAATTATCGATCAATACTACTAGTCGTTTCAATGGTCTTTGGAAACCTTCCTTCCTTGGTGATAATTTTGCTTATGTGCATATATAGAACAAAAATAAATCGTACATACGTAATGCACCTAATGGTGGGGATGTAATACCACTGGGTAAGGCATGTGTCAGGTTGATTATAAAACGTGTTATAGGAATTAATCTGTGTGTATGTGTATGTGTTGTGTGGAGCTGATTTTATGTAACCTGGAAGTACGGAATAGTTGACTGTTTTAGGCAGTAACTGGGCAATGGAGTGCGGGTGCTGTGGCCAAAAAGGGAAGGGAGAGAAGAGAATGAAGTAGCTACAGGGAAGATAATCCATGTGCTCAGTCTGCAAATAAGTGCTAATTTCAGGAATGTAATGAGCGGGAACGGTAGCAGAAGAGATCTGGCAGTAGATCTTCCTTCTCTCACTCTCTCTCGCTCTTTCTCTCCCTGACTCTCTCTCTCTCCCTCGCTCTCTCTCTCTCTCTTTCCCTCTCTCTTCATGGCATGTAATTTAAGCTCCATAATTTTCCATTAAGGCTGTCCTTTATTAGTAACGGATTGTCTCATTTCATCATTTTCTCCTTGATGATGATATGAAGGCAAGTTTTGACATTTGAATCATTCACAAACCTTTCGGGCCTGTAGAATGTTTTTGAAAATTTGTATTTATAGTAGGGAGGGAGTGGACTATACTATACAAATTCAGTAACCTTGATTGGATGGTTTGCAGAGAATTGGCTGAAATTTTATGTACAGGAGCGCTTCGGTCATATAATGTAAATTGTGTAGGAGGTACCGCTAGGTACCAAAATACAGAAGTGATCGGATTTGATTTCTATAGAAACTCCACAGTTGGAGGATATTCCTCCAGTGTGTGTGATGTGTTTGTGTGTTTGTGTGTGTGTGTGTAGGATCTAATGAAACAACTATATTTTAGTGAGGTTCACGTGTCGGAAGATATTGAGGAGATTGGTAATATCGAATATCATCAATTTTATCATGTTGTGGGTTATTTCAATGACTTGTTTTCCTAAACGGATGGGAATATCGGGTGAAAAATGTTCTGCTTTGCATAGGAGGATAGGATTTTTCCATTATGTACATCGACATTTCTTGGGTATTAGTTTTGTGTGTGATATTTTATTATGGAGCAGGGAGGATTTTCTATGGGTGTATCGATCCACCTAAACATGATCAAATGGAACCTGTCTGAATTTCTATTTCCGAACCGAGCCCTTATGTACCAAGGTGCTTTTGGGAGTCAGTCGAACGTGATTCTCACGTCTGTGGTACTGACTGACTGGGAACCACGTTATTATACGAGACAATAGGACTGATGAGATTTGGATTTGGGTGCGTGTGTGTATGTACATGCATATCTATGTGTGTGTGTGTGTGTGTGTGTGTGTGTGTACTAATAGTGGAAGTGTACATCTGTATGTAATTATGTATGTGCAGCCCCATTTCTATTATAATTCTAGGTCTCATCTAGTAGCTAAATGTGGATACTTTTAGTCTTGGGAGTAATTATATAGGTTATCTCCAGGTATGTGGAATTATGGGCATATCTGTACTCCACAACTCTACTGCACGTAGGTATGTATCTGCATTCATGTATGTGAGTATGCAGGCTTATCTCTATACATATTTTGAGATACTATGTGGACCAACATACATATCTGCTACATAAATGAGATTTGTGTAGGATAGCTTTGAGATATTATTGAGGGTGGATCCAGCAAAGTACCTAATTAAGAATTCAAGTCCTACTTATAATAGTAGGCATTGTAGGAGCGTGGATAGGATAGGAAAATCAAGAGCATTGATAGCTCCAGTTTTGAAAGGCGAGGAGGAGGAGGAGGTGGTGGAAACCAGTAGGTAGCGAGAGGTATTCCTTGTTGATGGGCTCCCCAAAAAGACTTATGACTTCTCCGATTCTCGACCACCAAATGTATACAGCATATCTGTCCGTATCCCTTCCCTCCGTCGTCTCTCTCTCTCTCTCTCTCTATCGCTCTCACTTCCAATTCTCTCCCCGAAAAGTTGAAAAAGAACAGACCGACAGATATCTTGGAGTATCAAATCACTTGGAGTGAGAGAGTGAGTGAGGTATTGCGTCTTTCTGATTTGATTCCATCATTTCCATCGAGCTAAGCGTAGCGTGGAAATCAGATGAGTCAAGGCGGCAGTCACTACAAGTATCCCGGGGTCTTTCTCTCATTCACCCAGATAGCTCAAGGGCTCTGACAACTCCTTGTACACTAATATAACCACTGTGTATCTATGTATGTATTCCAGTTTTCCCTCCTTTCAGTTTGTCTGTCCTCCCTGCTTCTCTCTCTCTCTCTCTCTCTCTCTCTCTACATATTTATCATCCACACAAAATTTTTACTCATATATAATTACATATCAAGTCCCGTATACACCTATTTGTCTACACTTATTTAATGTTCCACATGCACATGTCAGTCAGTCCGTCCTTACTTGCATGTATTCAGGTTACTGAGCTTACACAATTTTTCCTATGTAATATGAATAGACAAATGTATAGTATAAGATTTGACACCCAAGGAATTTTTAAGGGGAAAAATATCCTACAATTTTCTTGTTTCTGGATCAATTTCTGGTAGCTGGTATACCTTACAGGGGTAACAGCTTTTTTTCTTCTTCAAAAGTCTGTGTGTGTGTGTGTGTGTCTGTAGGTATAATATAAACTTAAATACCGGATCAGTTCACTTACTACTGGGGAACTTGGAGTTAGAGTAGAGGATCTGAGTGAGCATCTATGTATGCGTACATCTACTGAAATAAGTTGCATATGTATGTGTTCAAATAAGTTTGAACTACACTACACATGTACATATAAATACATAGTGAGTCGATAATGGGCCATGCTTGTATCTATGTATGTATGTACAAGGATAGAGCGCTGATGATCCTGGCTACTGCACTAATGGGTCTAAGTGGAAATAATATTGAAATTTGAGAAAACTTGAGAGGAACTTAGCTTACGAGGAATAAGTAAGATTATGGGACTTTTCAGCTATTACATTAGTAAGGGAGAAGTAGACTCTAGTTGAGAGGGTTGACTCATATCTATATAAAAGTACTATACCTGTGTATCTATATATGTAATGTGGTGTAATAAAAGTGAGTATGCGTGTGTGTGTGTGTGTGCGAGTAAAAAGATAAAAATCTTGTTTTTATTACATTTGATGATGGACCATCTCAACTTTGGCAATCTTCAATTTATCCTTTAGTTCCTTGATTCGTTTCCAAACTCTTCTTCTTCTCTTTACCTCTGTTCTGCTCTTCCTGCTCCACATGTAGTAGACACTTCTTCTCCTTCCTGGGACTCCTGTGAGATGATGGGAATACTGACGGGAAGGTTGAGCAGGCGGATCAGATGGCTCCTTTCACCCACCGCAATCCATCCAATCTAGAAGGATTTCTTCAAGAAATTCTCTCAATCGTTTTCAACGAATTCGCTCACTTCAAATTCCACTCTTCTCTCTCTCTCCCTCTTTCTCTCTCTCTCTCCTTCTCTTTACTTTCCCAATCCTGTCTCTTATGCTGTCGAATAGCTCACTCAGTATAATAACCACCATCAGTGTACATGTGTTTATCCGGGAAAACGTGTGTTCAGCGGAGTCACTGAGGATATGTGAAGGATAAAGAAGATGAGAGCCACCTTCTAGTTTTTTGAACATTTTGAAAATTTTGAATCCTTCAGTTAAGACCAGCACTTAGATTGTAATCAGAGCTTTTGCTCTCTCCCCCATCTTATATTTCCCTTCCGCAGCTTCCTGACTCCTTCCGAGTCATGATTCCCACATGTATCTATGTATGTATGAAATGTATGGAACCGTACAAGTGGACGGGTTCATAAGCATGTAGACGTGGGATGTATGTACATGTTAGTGTGGTGAGTTCCCGATGATAAGACTCGCAGAATATCTTTTCCTGCCATGTGAACTCACGTTTGCTATTATGCATGCGATTCCCTTTGTAAATACGATTATCTGATGAGCGTACGTGCCACGTATGTATCCACCGTTGATTTACCAGCGGAGAAAGATTGTGGAACTTTTTTTCTACTACATACGTGCATAATTGTAATTACAGCTTACTTGAGCTTGAGCTTACTCAACTTTTTACACACACAAACACACACACACACATCCACATGTATTTATAAGTAGACTTGCCAACTTGATGCTTCTTTGCATTTTAGATATAATTTGTACACACAGGTTGTTCCTTCCTCGTGTGTGAATGTTTTCAATTTTTTTTATATTACCAAGGGATTACTGTTACAGTTTCCTAATTACATGTATTAGTTACTCGTTGTCCAGGGCTTGTGTGTGTGTATGTGTGTGTGTGTGTCTGTGGAGACGTTTTTGTATTGTAATAATCTCATGCATGAGCTTCTATTCTACATATGTGCATAATCAAAGGAACGGAAAATTTTGTAAAGTTTGGAATGACTTAAATATGCACGTGCATGGACGTAAGAAAGCATAGGAAAAAGAAGTAGGAGGTTTTTGTTTGTGTGTACATACATATGTACATATGTCTACTTCTGCATGTTCTTGTGCCTTGTGCCTGAAGAATCTCCTGTAGGCACTTGTACGTATGTGCAGCTCAGAGTCACTAATGCATACTCAAGTTTCTTGAGAGTCTCTTAAGAAGAATCTCATAATCTCATTAATTATTATTTCATTTTATGAGCATTTGAACAAGGAATTGTCAAAGAAAGGACTCTATTAAAAGCTTGTAAGTTTTTTAAGAGCTTCCTACCCAACAGTTGATGCGTATCTTGTACATAAGAACACCCACGCACTGCCGTGTAGCTTCTGGATGCTTGTATACATGGAGATACCTTTCTCTCTCTCTCTCTCTCTCTCTCTCTCTCTCTCTCTCTCTCTCTCTCTTACTTTAGATAATGTATAGTGTATGTGTGTATAGACTGTTGTAAGATGCATGGATTTGGTAAAGTTTCTCCCTTTCTCTCTTGACTTGACTTTCTTTCTCCCCTCTCTTTCTCTCTCTCACTCTCTCTCCAACCATCCCTCCTTCCCCCTCTCTCTCTCTCTCTTTCTCTGTCTTTTAGGAAAGGTTTTTACTTGAAATTTTGTGTCTCTCTGGGTGAACTTCCGTCGACCTCGTTATTAATGTATGACACTTGTTCTCCTCACTACCTATAGCTTTGTCCTACTCCCAAAGTGCTCTTTTGTTCCGTGTCCTTGTCGAGATCACTTCATTCCTTGTCCTTTTCTTCCGAGTCCCATGGTCTCCAATGTGAGTGCATCTCTCCCAAGTATCTCTTGTCCTTACAGTCTTGACCCCGTAGCATGTACTTGAAGCATTTTCATTTTGTCCAATGTACCAGCCAACAAGCCACTGTACCAACTTGAGTTTTACAAGGAGATGGAGGAGGAAATGCTACTACTATCTATTTTAATGACAAAACAATTAGAATGTTGAGGGAGAAGAGGAGCATGTACTAGCATTGTCTATTTTTTCCCCAGTCCTCTTCCTTGCTAATATGTGTATCCAGTTGTGATGCTAAGTTCAATTGTGTATATATATATAATTATATACTTATATATATCTATGTATATTTGCCCACACACACATATATGTATTTACTGAATATATAACAATCACGGAAGGGTAATGTCTTTATTTTTTTTTGTATCTTTACAGAGTCGTCTACTGCTGCCTTGTTCTAGCCCCACTGGATACATGTTACTTCTAAACTCCGGACTTACATAGATTGAGAATCCTCCGGGGAACTCACCAGGTCTCTCGTCTCCTCCAAAGGTTAGTTGTTTTTTGTTGTAAGATTCCTTCCTCTCTCCGAGTTTGCCTTTTTTTATCTATTATAAGCCACACTACTACTACTATCGGTATATTACTTCTACTACTACTTCTATAACTGCGTACACACACACACACACTCGTTGTGCTTGTAATGTACATGTTAGGATAAAATCAATATACAAGCTTTACAGTATACTTATATATACATTGGAAACATTAGGGTAATAGTGTTACTCCAAATGACCTACTAAAGCTGGATAGAAAAATTGGGATTATTTCACTCCCAGTGAATAGCTCCAGCTTTGCTTTTTTTTATTCAATAGGGCAATGTATTAGATTTAGATGTGAATAGAGATAGGAATTGATGCTACTTAAGAGCACACATAGAGGAAGTGTATTTTTTTTTTACTGTGTAACTAGGATCTTACTAGGTAAGGGTACATCAGTTGTCGGTGTACATATACTTCTTATAGTTTTATATTTGGAAGATACGAACTCGGTTGGAACGAACGACAAAATACAGAGAGGGAAGAAAGGAGAAAATATCGACTTGATTGCATTGTACTGTGTGTCGTAGTTAAACCATGCGAGGAATAGTTGATACATAGTATGTAAAGAAGGGAGTTTCACAGCATCACATTTTCCCCAGTGCTTGCATAAATTTCCCGACGAACTACGCATATACATATGTAAGTACTACGTACAAGTACTACATACAATTACACATATGCAAGTAGAACGGATCGACTTGTCCATACATATAATTACATGGATTTGCTACTACGAGTTTGATCATGGGCTATCTACCTATATTTACATGTATACATTCTACATACATACGTTTAGATGTAACTCTGGAGACTATTATTATTCCAGTATTCATTGAGAATCGCTTTGACTTCATGTGGAAGAATAAGCGGTGGGTTCATTGGTCGTAAATGTTTGCGGTTTTTATTTTTTTGTAACACTGGATGTGTATCTCGGTGTACCTATGCATACATATACTTATCTATGGGCACTTACTTTATATATTTACTTGTTGTTAGATCCGTAATATTATTCCTATTATTAGAGAAATGTACATGTACCAAGGTAATTATTCTGTAACGTTTTATCCGAAGTTATTACAGTAAGTGTAGTTATGGGTTTGCCATTCATGTAGAGGTTTAATATTTTGGTAGGGAATATTAACATGTGTGTGAGTTTGTCTTCGTTAAGAGAGAGATGTAAGTTCGCACATAATGTATGTATATTTTATGCATGCGAATCTATACTACTGACAAGCCTTTTTCTTCCTTTCACAAATTAATGCATCTTTTATTTCTTGGGAAAGTCGGGGTTATTGATTTGAGCAGTAAGTATACTTATTGTTGTTGTCATCTAATGTCCGGATCCAATTGACCTTTATTTCCTACATGTCTTTTGTGTTTATATGGGAAGTGCCCTGGATCTTGAAGACGGAGGATAAAGAAAGCATTTGTACGAGAGTGTGAGGTATTGTATTGGTAACTATTGCAAGGAGGTAATTTTATTATCTGAAAATTAGCATTTTGTTCAGAAGGGCCTTCAATTTAAGTGTATGTATTTTGTTGGAGGGTAATCTACCGTGTAAAAATATCATGCGTGCTTTCTTTTCAACAAATGCCTTGATGGGTGATGTGCCCGTGTGTCTGAGAAAAAGAAAAAGGTTCGGCATAAAATATGTGAGACTCCTCAGTGAATTTTCTTTGATGTTCTCGCACTACTGGCGATGAGACTTGATTCAATCGATTGGTGTTGTCTTTTCGTTTTTTTTTCTCTCTCGCTCTCTCTCTCTCTCTCTCTCCTGCCTCTCTCTCTCTCTCTTTCCTTCACAAGGTACTCATGTCGTCTATAAGGAGCCGTTTTTTCTTTCTTCTTGTGTTCCTCCTAAGCTCATATTTTGTCTGGTTTTAGTTGTCTGCATTTTCTGAATGGAAGTGTGGTACAAAAGCGGTTTTTTCCTACACTTTTCCCCCTTTCCCTCTGGTCTTGCAGGCCGTCGATAAAAAACTGCATGTTTAAGAGACTGTCTCGGAGATTTTTTGGAAAGAATAACATATCTAATGATAAGTCACAGAGGGGAAGCGACAATGTTTGTCAAAGGGATGTGGAAAGTGAAAAAAGCCGACGATATAAATAAGTCGCTCCATGACGTTAGTAATCTATGTCTCAAACTCATTAGTGAAATCCTGTAGATGTTGCAGCTGGAGAGATCTGCATGGAGTGGTATTTTGTCGGGAGACCATGCATGAGTAAACATGGAGTATTTTAAATATTCACAACTTGAGCAGACGAGCTAGAAGGAGAGAGAAAGAGAGAGAGAGAGAGAGAGAGAGAGAGAGAGAGAGAGAGAGATTTTTACGGGAATTCCTACCCACTACGGTAGTCTAGCAACATGTACTGTAGAGATGGGAAGAAAAGCATAGAAATCAGGCTAAACTTTGAGGTTATTTT
Organism: Allacma fusca; assembly: GCA_947179485.1. Classification (NCBI taxonomy): domain Eukaryota; kingdom Metazoa; phylum Arthropoda; class Collembola; order Symphypleona; family Sminthuridae; genus Allacma; species Allacma fusca. The sequence continues at coordinate 30,167,895 of OX359247.1, read as the reverse complement.
TTGGTACTATGTACACAGTTAATAAGGGTATTTCTGGATAAGCATAAATTCAGAAGATTAAGACAGGCTTCTCCAGTGTATGTGTGTGTCTGTGCATGTTGTGGCAAATACAGCAGCTACTTCAAATGTAAGTATGTGTAGACGTATGCATAATTATTACAGCGTATACCAGCTCTACCGTTACTTGTTACTCTGCCTAAGTTATAACCTTGATTCCAAAACTGAACTTTAGGTAGCAATACTTTGTAATATCTACTGCTACGGGCATTCCTTGGGCTTACTGATGTTGTTGTTACAGTTGAGGACAAAAAGGATCTATTGGAGATACAATCGCGTCAGTTTTTTCCTCTCTTTGTGATTCTATGTATGCACGTACATATCTAGACATAAGTACAACATGATGTGATATCTACTTCCCCTCATATCTCTTTTTCCGAGCTATGTGAACAGAATGGACAAGAATAGCAGCACTGACAAAGACCAAGGGAGGATTGGGAAGGGAAGGAGTAAAAATGTTCAGTAAGGGAAACAACAAGGCTTTTTCACCTCGGGCCATGTCGTAGTACTATCTACTTCTTTCTATACATGGTTCCGATGAGTTCACACACTAACATGGAACAACTTTGTATGTATGTATGTATGTCCGCTTTCTAGTACAGACTCCAGTAAATGGTTAAATTTTGTTGGCTCTCTGAAGTATGTTAATTATTCCGAGAAACTTGTCCACTCTGTAATACTGCAATACTACTTGCTCTCTAATGACAATATCAAGCTTTACCCAAGGATCTACATAATTGTGCCTATAGGTAGATACATATTATGTTCGTATGTCATCTATTATGTATCATGTATCTATGTATGCATATTTTGTGAGCACTACTCATTGTCAGTGAACCTGCTTATGTATTTAATTTCAAAACTGACACTGCTAACTGCTACTATATACTTACTTCCCCCCACCCCCTCCCCCCCAGTTACAAGACATTCTTCTGTAAAAATTGAACTGAAGTACTACTACATCACATATGTATCTATTATGTATGTATGTATTTTACGCTCAACCATGTTTTTTTTCATTTTCCAAATTTTCTCCCTGGAGTTAGATCATGACGTGCTTATGTATGTGACTAACGTTGTCCTCTCGTTAATATGTACTAGGAAGGAAGTGGGAAGGAATTTTGTGCTAAAAAATCCACTCTATGGGATTGTGACTGCGAATATTCGAAAAGAATTCTGGGATTCTGTTGAGGGTTCAGTTGCTATGTAGGTTTTAGCACGCATATCTTTCTTTATATAAGTACATATATAATCCATGTATGTGTGTACATATACGTATATATTTTGTATCTGTACTGTAGGTATATAGAACAAGTATTAAAACTGAGTCGGAGAGGATTTTCTTTTGCAAGGATTCCTTGCTTGTTGATAAAAGGGACTCATGTATAGATACATATGTGATTATGTGTAGTATGTATGACTGGATCTTGGAGCTTTATTGTTACAAGAGGAGGAGAGCTCTGTACATCATACCCTTCTTATGCATGGTGGTAGACGATATTGTGTGTATGATTCCATCTGCCTGACTACTGTCTTATTGCGTATGTATGTATGTGTACTTTTACCTATGTACATGGGTAGATACATATGGAATTACACAGATAAATAAGTAGGTATATACATATGCACATACATACATCCGTACAGATTATTGTGGGTCCATGTAGTTCTACTGTAACTCAATGGAAGAGTATTGGATGAGTATTGGAGTGCGTAACTCTTTACTCTTGGTATGTTCTTATTTCGTAGGCTTTCTGCCTGTTGTGGTGGGTAGTGGTGGAGGGAAGTTGAGAATTGTGAAAGCATATGGTTCGAACCCCCTGCGGGCTGAAGGAAATCGCTTTTACTGAATAATTTTGTTTTTTCGGGAGTTTGATGGGAGTAAAAGAGTGCGAGGGAGAGAACGGGAGAGAGAGAGAGAGAGAGAGAGAGAGAGAGGAAAAAGTAGAAAGTGATGTTTCTAAGAGGATATTCGTAGAAAAATATTGGCGTAAGCCCTCTTATTCATAAAAGAAACGCTAATGCACTCTGAACATGCATGATGATGGTATAGAGTAAGTAGACAGGATCGTTTCTTCTTCTCCTCTCCTCTCCTCCTCCTTCTCCTCCTTGCCTCAATGTATCGACTTGAGCATTGTCAACGGCTCAGCTCCTCTTCCTTCTCTAGTGTTAACGGCTCTGTCTCATTTTAATTCACAAGTTCAACTTGGAAGTGTGTTTGTCTGTGCAGAGTCACATATTTATCCTGGTCGTGGTTGGAAGGAAGGGTGGTAGTTGCCTATCGATAGGTATATGTACATATAGGTAGATATAATTACATTAACGTAATTTTTTGTCATGGTCATATGTTATCAAAATAATGAAGCCTATTTTACAATGCCTTTTTTAGAGCTCCTCTCTATAACAGTGCAGTCATTGGAAAGATACGTAATATTTAGTGCATGCATAATTACAGATATACATAGATACCTATACATACTATTAATTGTAAGCGCAAGCCTTAGAATATGTGTGAGCACATCTCCTCATGTATCTAATCATATAATGCACAATAGATATTTGTCAAAGCGGGAATATTTTGGTTGGTCACACTCACTCAACATCATCATTATATGTGGGGAGGGGGGAAAGTAAGTGAATCCTGAGGATGCTTTGTGCTTTCTCCCTCGTCAACATTTCTTTCTAAAGAAGGGTTTTATTATTCTACCGTCACTCTTGATAGATACTAAGTGGAATCGTAGCCTACCCTTGTTGGAGTAGTATGTGCGTGACGTACGTAGTATTTAGGGTGATAATGTATTTGTATCAGTCTCAAGGGTTATTGAATTTTAGTTTTTATGTATGTATGTATGTATTATCAAGTAGTAATTACTGGAAACATTATATGCGGGTTCATATAGATACATATATCTATGTAATTATGTATATCCTTGTATGGTAAGTAGAATCGTTTTTTCAACAAGTCCTTGCCTGTAGTGAAGGATCAAATTCTATACTGGAAGTTGACTAATTTTCTCCTGAATTCTTGGGAGTAATTACTTGGGAAATTGCGTCTCCAATTGGCTTTTTTGCAATTTCAGACGTGACAGCTACTACTACTTCTATTAAATACTGCAAAACTTATTTTTGCACTATGATTGCATTCACTAAGAATTCAAAAATGTCTACCCATTTCAAAAGACCTTTAGTCCCTGCTCAAGTTTTTTTTTGCCAATTTCCTTATAAAGCAATGAACGGAGTTTTGAGGGATAACTAGGACAGCGAGGAGAGGAGAAATTGTCAAAGTTTCAAGTTTCTTGGATGGATTTTACCTTCTACCGTTTTAAGTTGTTGATCTTGTGCTCTGTCTCTCCTCTTTCTCTCTCTCCCCCCCCTCTCTCTCTCTCTGGGAAAAATCCTGAGTGAAAAAATAAGAGCCAAGTTTTCATCCCTTAGTTCATATTACATTGGCAAGAGCTTAGGAAACTGCTCAAGGAATTGTGCATATACATACACTTACACAAGGAGGTATGTTTACTGTAAGCATATATTCAACCTCTATCACTGTCATAAAATTAAGATGTACATAGAGTATCTACATATACCCATGTCTACATAATGGGTGAAAGGTTACATCAGTTTTCTCTGTATTCCGAGAAGTATAAGTATGCCATTGTGTCCAATTTAAATACATATAGATATGAGTAATATGTAATCACAACTTTGTATTATAAATTTTAGATAAGTAGATACTTGCATGAGCATGCATGAGGAAGCGAAGTGGCGGACTTTCCACGAAAATATTAGTTTAAGTTACTTAAAAACATGCTCCTTCAAATAGGGGTACAAGCTAACAACATTAGTGTAAACAATTTGTTATATAGACCTTGGGCCTTGGGGCAGTGTTCATAACAACTGTAATATAATATATGCTTATATTGCTTATGTAAACATATTGTGTGGACTATCTTGTCAGGAGTTTAGTTTTTAAGCTTGATATTTTTTCCCCCTCTCTCTTATTAATTTTCGCTTGGCAAATCATAGACGCTATTATTACCCTCTTCTCTCCTTCAGTAATGAACTGCAAAGTTTTTGCATGGAAAAGAAATTAAGTTAATGTGGAAACTGCAGCCTTTTTACGCCTGGCAGAAGGTTCGTACTATCGTCATAATAATTTATTCTTTCATTTATGAATTCAATGTAACAGTTGCATTTCTATTTTGTTTGAGGAAGGAAGAAGTGAAAGAGGAAGAAAGAATGAAAGAGAAAGAAAGAGTGAGTGAGTGAGTGAGAAAGAGAGAGAGAGAGACAGAGAGAGCACAAACATAATATTCGTCATTGAGCATTTTGTTCATAATGTAATCTATTGTAAGCTGAATAGGTAGATGAGGATCGATCGATGAGGATGGTAGATCAGGAAAAGTTTCCGAATCAGGAGAGTATTTATTACCCCAGGAAGAGAGAAATTCGGAGGGAAGGTTGCAAGAGTGAGAGAGAGAGAGAGAGAGAGAGAGAGAGAGAGAATAAGAGGAGAACCGGAGGTGCTGTGTTGCAGTAGTAGTGGTAGTAGTAGTAACAGTAGTAGTCTGCGTGCGGACGGGCTGAATAGAATCAAATCAGAAATAATTATATGCGGGAATCATGGGTGTGTAGTATGTAAGGGCTCAAATGGTATTGATGCTACAGATCTGGTATATATTTGCCTGTACATATGTATTTTCATGTGTTTTTTTTGTATGCATATGCATGGAACTAGCGTTATCGGGTAGCGGAGGGACTAATATTTTGCTTTTATCGTACAAATGTAATGAACAAAGATATTGTGGCTGCTAAAGGTGGAAGAGACGAATACTACTATTACTTCAGCCACTACTCTTTAACTGCAAGTCTCTCTCTCTCTCACTCTTATTATTTTCCTACTTTTACTAACTACATGTTTTATAGTCAGTTTTCTACAGTTATCTTTCCTCTGCTCCCTGTAAGTAAGTAGTAGACACAATGATCACAAAGACGCGATACAGTATATAGGAGTTATAAATTTGTACATGTGCATAATCACATGCTTATATATAGGCCAACCCTTGCTTTACTCACTGCACTTCCTATGTATTACTGGCTGAGGTAGACTGACGTGTACTATATCGTGATATCTTTCCTGGAGATACGACTACGTGTATATACCTATATATATATATATAGGGAGACAAATGGATACATAGATATGTGCATACATGCCAGTAAACCATAAGGGAGGGAAGGAATCCTCGGGAGTTAGAGAGTTGTTTATGTCTGTATAATGGACTGAATACAACGATAGTTGCCAGAGTTAAGCACTGTTGTATAATAGGAACGCGACTTAAGCGAATTTGCACTCGGATAAGGATGGAGTGCAGATTGCCAACGCTCTCCTATTCTAGATCCTTTTTCCTCCCTTCCCTTTTTCCATACACCTATACTACTGCTCCTACAACCCGGAAAACTTGTACGTAGATTTTCCCTTCTAGACATTGTTAGAAAAATAATAGACTTGAGCCTTACGATTACTTACCGTGCAAATGGATATTCAGTAGATACTAGAGAGGTTCTTCGTATGTACATACTTGCATTTATGCGAGGATGCTTACTATAGTTGTAGTAGTGGAACTAGTAGACTCCTCCTCGCACAGAGGAAGGAAAAATACCCCTCATATAAAAGTATGTTCTTGCATGTAATAATACATATGTATATAAATGGGTTTTAACAATGGATTGTCTCAGTAGTTAGTAACCTTGTATATCTATGTATGTAGTAAAAGTAAAAGTGTGTTTGTGTGTGTGTAATGTATGTATGTGAAAGTAAGAAAAGTTTGAATGTGTGTGTCTGTGTGTATGTATACTTATCTATATCCGCGTGAAGGTTTTTTTAAAGGAAGAATACAGTGCTTGGAGAGTACATAATGTATGTAAATTATGCAGAGATGCGATTGTATCTATAGCATCGTTAGCTGCTGCTAGCTATGTGTAGTTGTGTATGACTGTGCAGTGAAATACATTTTCATTGTGCACACACGCAAGGTCTTCTTCTGGCTTAATACATGGTACAAGGAGTTGGGATTGTTCCTCTTCTTTTCCTTTACTAACTCGGTGTAAGTAACATGGTACGAAAAGAGTCTGGACTTTCTGTATTCCTTCCTCAAGGATGGAGTGCGTCCATGGGTATATGTGTGTGCCCTTTAATCCTGCATATAGATTAGACCTTACAAAACGATTTGGAATCTAACTATCTAAATTGTATATATTACTGGCTGACGCTATTGTGGGTAAAAAGGTAGACTGTGGTTATAATTACTATGTGAGAAAATATATTTCTGTTCATGCCAAGTATCCTACATATCCTATATATCCTATATTGTCGTGAACAGCAACTACTCCAAGTTGCTGTTTGTCCATCAACAATATTTATAGTTTTGAAAATTTTAGATTATTGCTTCCTATTTTATGCAATGCTTAAGAATGCTTTCCATAACTTAACACTACCGATTAGATTCATTACGTTCTGGGATTCCATCTGGATAAGACGTAGTGCGTTACTGTCTACATTGTGAATACCATTTTCCACTTCTACCACCAATATTACTACTACTAGTACTTCTATTATTACTACTACTACCACTACTTCTATTATTACTAACGAAGTTATTATTATTGAATAAATCGTGCTACCAACACTATTGCTGAGCTACGTCATCCCCTTTCCAATTGTTACAAGGCGCCGCGTTCCTTTCCGTCCTGCTCAAATCCCTGCTACTACTTCCTCCTTCCTCCGAACAGCCGTAACCAACTTTTAAATTCTGTTTACTACACACACTCCCACTTATTCACACTCACTTCCGAACAACTCTGGTTGACTTTTTAAGTCTGACCAGCCCCTCCCACACATACAGGTTGATCATCTGATCCGACCTTTGGTTGACTTACCAGTCTGACCAACACCTCCCACAGTTACAGGTTGATTTTAGATCCGACCTCTGGTTGACCTAACAGTCTGACCATCTGGTTGACCTTTAATCTGACATCTGTAACACCTGAACCCCCTCCCCCAAAGTGAAAATTCTTACAATTTGAACAAACCCCTGCCCAATTTTTTTTAAATCTTCATTCACTTTGAAATATTTTTGTGCCCTCACATCCGGTTGACCTCAGAGTCTGACCATAACTCCTAACCCCCCCTCCGAAGTGAAAATTCTTATAATTACAACAAACCCCTGCCCAATTTTTTAAAAATCTTCAACAACTTTAAATATTTTTGTGGCATTACCATTGGTTGACCTAAGTGTCTGACCATAACACCTGAACCCCCCTCCTAATTAGAAAATCTTATAATTACAACAAACCGCTGCCCAATTTTTATTTTTAACTAAATAAACTAACAATTACTTTGTGTGGAAGTCACCGCGACCAAGGTTCCTCTCACTGCCAAAGTAACTATTAACATGACTGCCTTTCTACCCAATCAAATCCTTGCTAACATTCCCACCTACAACGGGGATACCTCATGTACAGAATGGTTAGAAGCTGTGAATGCGAGATGTACCCACCTCAAATTGACGGATAAATGGAAATTAGAAAACATGAAATCTCTATTATCAGACGAAGCCTCACATTGGTGGATATTCTCTAACAAAGAGTTTCTTAATGGTTTATCAGCTGCAAATAGCCAACAGAGATATACAGAATTTGAAAACAAATTCCGGAATGCCTTCCTCAGAATTGACGACCAAACACTTGCGGAAGCTGAAAACCTTACTACTACATTAACAACCACCACCACCGGAAGGAAATATGTTTACAAGAAACTAAGCATCTTTATACGTATGAACCCTGAGATGAGTGACAAGCAGAAATTAAAATACTTATACCAAGGCTTACCTAATGACCTCAGATGGAACATTAAATCAAAATTAGGATGCCACGGAACAATTGCTGAATTTCAAGAACAACTAGAATTCTTTACAACCGAAATGAAAAACGACAACATCCAACTACCACCATCAGTAATACCACCAACATCCAATGATATTTCAAACATGTATCAAGTCCCTAATTTACCATCACTAAATGCACCATCAATTCCAGAACCACCAATTTCACCCACACAAGTACAACAAACCCCATCTCCAATCTGCCTATTCTGCAATACCAATACTCACACAATACGGCAATGCTTTTCGTTTGATAACTGGTTAAAATCAAAACAACCAAACTATCCAAATACCAATAATAATTATAACCCACATCAAATTAGTCACATCAACACAGTATTCGATTCAAACAACGAACAATACCCTTCAAGCCGGGATCAAAACTGGCAATCGGGAAACTAAATTGCCTGGTGAAGAAGGGAGATCATCAGGCCGCACCACTCGTTAACATGGAAACCTCCCACCCTATCAAAAAGACTACAATCAACCCAAAACCTATCCCATTGATGTCAATTGTATTCGACAGTCCTCCCCCTCCCCCACAAAAACGAAAATACCCTCCAACGCTATCCCGTATCCCCAAAACGTTTTGTAACTCCCCATATACCCCAGACTACCCCCGTTTCTTCCCACGACAAGGATCTGATCCACGACATCACCGATTTCGTACCACTATCAACCCAAACATCTCGAACTCCCACCATCCAAACACCCAAAAACCCCTACTCTTTCTAGAAGATCTACATCAACAAACAATCCGTGTTCAAACAATACCACGCAAAGCTTCCAAGAATACCAATCCCCCCAGAAGGATAATTCATCATTCAAAATTTGACAATGATTCAAACAGTCCTTCCCAACAAAATTATATTGCAGAACTGTACAACCGACAGGGATGGAATCAACAGCTCGAATACCGTCAGCATAATGAATCTAATAAAAGACATGACAACTTCGACAGCCATAATCCAAAAGACAAGTATGAACTTAGATGGTAGTACAATTTACAATAATATAACTCGGAACATCAAATACCCATCCCGTGGATGGAGAGATGAAGCAATAAACACGAAGTCCAACTTTCGGAGTCAAAGATTCTTACTAATGGAAGGACGAACATTACCCATCTTTTACATTATAGGTAGAAGTCTCATGTATCCCTCCCTTGGAAAGGGAGATGTCGTGAACAGCAACTACTCCAAGTTGCTGTTTGTCCATCAACAATATTTATAGTTTTGAAAATTTTAGATTATTGCTTCCTATTTTATGCAATGCTTAAGAATGCTTTCCATAACTTAACACTACCGATTAGATTCATTACGTTCTGGGATTCCATCTGGATAAGACGTAGTGCGTTACTGTCTACATTGTGAATACCATTTTCCACTTCTACCACCAATATTACTACTACTAGTACTTCTATTATTACTACTACTACCACTACTTCTATTATTACTAACGAAGTTATTATTATTGAATAAATCGTGCTACCAACACTATTGCTGAGCTACGTCATCCCCTTTCCAATTGTTACAATATATCCTATATATCCTACATATCCTATATATCCTATATATCCTATATATCCTACATATCCTATATATCCTGTATACTGATTGCGGAACAGATAGAAGTATATTGATTCAACCTGAGCTCTTTGGATCATGTAGGTGAAATTGGAATACATGTACAGACATGGCTACGTACATTTGTATGTATGTGTGTAATGTATAGGCAAGTGCACATTGGTGAAACTATGTCACCGGACATTAAAATAACTTGGCCTGCTACTGATAATGTAAATGTGTGTGTGTGTGTGTGTGTGTGCGTGGAAGTTACGAGAAAGCTAGACAGTATTTAGAGTTAAGGCAGCAGTTGAATTGCTGATCTAATGTCATTGATGATGTGTTTCGTTGAGGAGCCCCGGCAGCTTATAAAGTCAGAAGTGGTTATGTTAACCGCGATTACATGCAAAGTTCATGCATAAAATAGTAGTGCGAGGGAGCTAAGTTGACTGTTTGAAAGGCACGATTCTCTGTCTCTCTCTCTTTCTCCCTCTCATTCCTGCTCTTTCCCTATGCTCACAGCCTGGAATGTAGGATTGATAAGAGACCCTCAAGGAAATGAACGTATTAAAGTTGAAACATTTGTAATAATGAGTAATGACCTCACGGGATAAGTAGCTTTTCATCCACTGCTGCTACAACCACTACGGCTCTAACTTTCCTTTTGGTTTCCCTTGTAGTTTCCTTCCCTTGTCGGAGTTCTCTATTCACTTCTCTCTCTCTCTCCTTTTGCTCTCTCGCTCTCTCTCTCTCCCTCTCCTCTCCGCAATGGTAGTTTGTAATGTGTATGTGTGTGTCTCTGTGTGTATGTGTGTGTGACTACAATATGTCACGTCCAAGGATTTGCTTGGAAAAACAATCGCAGGAGTTGTTGAGTTTTCACAAGTTACTTTCCACTTTGCTCCTTCACCGTCGCCTTCATCGTCATCATCATCATCATGGTGGAACGGATTGGAACAGTGTGGCAAGGAAACTCTAACTTGAGCAACAAAGGCGTTGTTCTTAAGTGCTAACTAAAGTACGGCCAAGTTGAAAGCTAATAATCTGGTCAACAACAAATGATTCGGCGAGTCTCCTGTCTTCCCTATTATCCCTTGTGGTACTTGTAGAGTGTATGTAATAATTATATACTTATGTAAGATAACTACCATGTTATATAATAGGTAAAGATATTCCCTAATAGACGGTTTTGTTACAGGGCTTTTTGTGTGATGGTATACACACACTTATGGATTTATCTACATATAAGTACATAAGTACGTGTGTACATATCTATAAGTATATGCACAATAAGTAATTTATCTTGAAGTAGTAGATTAGCCGTTGTAAAACTCTCGCCGCAACCCACAAATAAGAGTGAATTCTTTCAAGATTCCGAAAGGATTCTATTCTGTGGCTTTCTTGGGCTTCATATTATTAGATATTACTTCCATTTAAATCAATCTCTTCTTCTGCAGGTATGTGCATAAAACTCTGAAGGATTTTTTCTAACGTTTTTTTTTCTCCGTTAAAGTTACATGCCTACTTACCCATACTTACATGATATTTTGTGAGCAAGGTTGAGTCCTGTATAATAAGTTTTGATATAGAATGATCTGTTAAGTTGCCGTAACCTGTTTTCTATATGTAATGTATTTTGGGATTTATTCCGCCTTATTCGCCTTCAAAATCTAGCTCTCGTCCTTTCTGTGGGGAAGGTTGATCATTCATGATTACTATTTTATGAAATACAAATCTTGGGATTTCTATGATAATTATTATATGTAGATATACATAAAAATATCTACATAAAGGACTTACTGAAGGATAAAAGTTTTACAGATCTCCTCAGTTTTTTTCCCGAATGTTCAATTTTGTACGTTTACTCTGGGTTTCCTATTACATAATTACAGTGGTTGTGACTCTCTGTGCGTCTGTGTGTACTTAGATATAAGTACAGGGAACTTATATTTCGATCTTTAGCTGCATTGAAGATAGGAACCATACACCTACGTTTGTGACAAATCCTTTCATGTATATTTCATCAATAAACCCGACCTACATTTTATGAAGTTGCATATCCCTGCGTAAGGGAGTAAGTGAGGCATTACGGAATTTTATACACATATACATACATAGGTATATGAAGTAATTATGTATGGACAGTGTAGATAGGTGTTTCCGTCCGTATATGGAACTCCATAGGGTAAGGATGTTGATTTATTATTTATGCATGGTGAACTCGTATAAATTCCACACTCATACATATGTATGTACATACAACCTTTTGTAAGATATAAGTAAGCATTGGTTGTAATATGAGTTGTGTGTATTTATACTGTATGTATCTATGCATATGTACATAAGTGCTCCTTGCTATATGTGTTAGCTGAAGCTGAGGGTTGGATGAGCTGAGGTAACACATCGCTACTTTCACAGCTCGGCTCTGTCAATGAGGTACTAAGTGACTGGAAATGAAAGAGAAGTAACTATTCATTACGAAGGTTCTCGTATATTTATCACTTGAGTTTTCCACATCAGTTGGTTATCGTAAATGAGCTATGAAAGGGACAGACGGGTTGAAGACGAGAAAAAGTTTAGTTTTAAGACACTATAAACTTGATGATGATGATTATGATGATGATGAGGTGAGAGGGGGAAAAACTAGTGGAAAAAAACCGTTCCTTTTTTTTACATGACTTCTAAAGGTATATAAAATAAGGAGAAGATACGGAAGAATGGAGATGATGATGCTTCAACATATTTAAAACTACAATATATAGGAAATAAATACATAGGAACTCTATTACACTAGCAATGCAGTATAGTATATACCGTTTTCTTGGATGTATTAATGATTAACAACTTGAGTTTTTCAATGCTCAAAAATGGAGCAAAGTCCCGCCGCCTGCATGTGTATGATGTGTGTGTGTGTGTGTGTGTGTGTGTAAATATCGAGAAATGTTTCAATTGGGGTTAGTGCGTAAGAATCGCTCCCATGATTTTTTTATTTTCTTATACTGTATGTATAGGTATATGAAACTATATATCTACTGCTAATAATGTCAGTAATTAACTTTATATATATAACTCTATGTCTCACTTTATGTGTGGAACTCTAATGAAATTTTTATGAGAGAATTCATTGCACAATTCTCTCTGAAAATAAAAACTAAAAAGTGCGGCTGCAATCAGGACGGGGTTCAAAATTGAAGCAAAAACATTGGAATGTCATTTAAAAGAGATTTGTTAATTTGAGGAGCATTGCGCTTTGATGTGCCTCAGTATAGGGACATTCGGACATTTAATGGGGCTAGAATTGTGCTATTAAAGTAAGTGTTGTAATATAATATGTATCCTTGCACTGTGTCATAGTAATTATAATAAGCACAGAATGCACCATACTAATAAATTGTCAGGAAAGGTGTTGAGTTTGTCTCTATGTAACATTTCCAAGAGTGACACCTAGTGTCAAGGTGTATTTGAAATTTCTCCACAATGAGGTGACTGGAGGTGTACTGTATTGTATTCTATGTGCTTATTTACCTACATATGACTCCAAGTGGTGATTAGAAGGCCTGATCCATGCTTTTATGGAGAGAGGAGAATATTCCGTGCTGAAAAAAATTAAGTGCAAGGAACACATTGAATTGAGAAGGGAAGTTGGTAGTTGCGTAAAAAGTGGTCGACCGCGTCATAAATCGTAATATTTTGTGTGTGTGTGTTTGTGCCCGTATAATTCTTTTAGGTTTCTATGTGGCTTTTTCCTTCCTCCGTCTCCGTCCCTACAGACACACACACACACACACACACACACACACACAAACACACAGTTAGGAGGGAAAAATTGTGGTAAAAAGTGGGAAAAGTTGTGGCTCTATTATTATTACAATATGCTGTTGTAGTTTGACTTTTTGTGTGACGGGTTGGTTTTACGGTGGAAAGTAAATGGCAGGAGTGAAACGAGCCGCTAATTGTAATCAAAGTGACCTGTGGCAATTCCTCATAAAATATTATTTTTTACCTGTGTTTTACTCCAATTTACTCATTTCTTGCTCTACTATAGAAGTATAAGTATATTATTCTCCTCCATAAAACTCATTTTTACAATTTTTACAAAAAACAAAAAAATAATATTAATATTTTTCTCCTTTGACCATCCTTTTTTTGTATGTGGATCCGTGTTCTTTTTGGGGGAAGATCCCGTCCTCTACTTTGATGTACATAATATTTGTCTGCACTTATGTATACTTGTATGTATTTGAGTGTGTAGGTACTTTCCATATATGTATGTGATTTTGGGTTGAATACTTGAATATCTGTTCATGGAATGTTTACGGCTTCTCCATACTACATACAACAACTACTATGACTGCTGGTTACAAGAGGTCAAAGTCTTCTGACAGTCGTCCTTTTAGATGACTAAATACTTGAGTTGTAAGGGATTTTTTTGTACAGGGAGATATAGATATAAGTACATAGTTCATACACGACACGCTACTCCTATAAAATATTGTAATGAAATGTTTTGGATGGATACATGTGTGCAATTATAGCGTGATCGCTACAGATTTTAAAAGTTTACGGCATGTAACCAACCAGGAGATGAAGTATAAACAAGGGGCAAACATACACTGGATTTTTAGGGTATCAGATACATTCATCTCATCATGCATCCAGTTTATAGTTTAATGTTCGAACTCAACTCATACCACCTCTCTGCTCCTTTGTAGTTAAACGTATGGATTTGTAACATGTTGTACTCCACATACTTATATACATTTCGTAGCGTTCATACGTATAGGTAGTGCATATATCTAGATGTATATATATTTTGTGGGCTGATGACTGATACATTGGTACAAACATATGAGGCAAAAATCCAGTCAGTCAGTTGTATGCTATACATGTTTTATTTTACCATGTTGTTTCTGTTTTGTTATTTCACTTTGCTCTGAGCTCTCGGCTCGGGTCTGCTCTGCTCTGCTCTGCTCTCTTCAACAAAATCTTTAACACGTATATGGGATTTTTTCCTTGACTTTTTCTAATAGTCCGTCCATGTCGAAAAATGGTTTCCCTCTTTATGATTCTTGAGTGAGTTGCATGTCAAGGTGTATTCATTCCTTAGTTAGTATTCTTTTATACTTTAAAGGTGTAGGTCTTCAAGTAATTGTGTATAAATATATACAGTTACTGTAACATTACTACACACAGGGATTTCTTGCAGTGGGACTGATGATAGATTCTGAATGTGTGTGTGTGTGTGTGTGTATCTATGTGTACATAATATACATAGATATATTTATGCTACTATAGGTGCTACTAACAATGAGCAAGTGCATCGGAATACTTCTGCATTCATAGCCAGTGTTGATGTTGATAGGTCGGTAAGGTTAAATATCTCAAATATATATTATGTGTATATGAAGATTGTTCATAGGTTCATCTGGCAATGTACCTCTAAGCATTGTGGAGTGTGTAGTACGAGATATACTAATATACTTATATAGATATAAGTATACTTATGTTTCAGTTTGTGTGGTATAAATATAACATTGAGGATTTTCTTATCTATCTGTGGGGGTATGAACATATGTAGATGTGTAGAGTATACATAGAGATACATGTACATGGACGCTTCTTGTGAGTAAGTATGTGAGAGATAGAGATTGGGAGATTTTTTTCCCTCGGATTTTTCGATGGCAAAGCAAGTTTAATGTGACAGGTGTGCAGTGCAGGTTATCGAATCTACTCTGCTCTCCTCCACCTCGTTCTTCTCAACCCCTTCACACATAAAACATTTAACTCTTCCAGGAAACCTACCAAGTGACTGTATTTGGTTTATGATGATGATCATGATCGTCTCAAATATACATATGTATGCATGTATACTTATCTACGTATGTGTAGAAATGCATATATGTGTATGCTTTCACAGTATGGAAAGCTACATTTTTTTTCCTCCTCTTGAGTTGCAGTATTTACTTGTGTGTGTCTAGATGTAATATGCTCTCGTTTAATTTTATAATGATTCCATTCCCCCTCTCCCTTATGCTCCCTTCTTACTTAAACTACAGGGCTTTTCGTATCAGGGCATTTATCGATTGAGTATCTAAAACACGTATTTAACTTGATGTTATACGAATTATTACTCATGCATTTCTGAATAACTTATGTGTTTGGGCATGTTGAGCACTCTCAGACTGTGTGAGAGTACGATAAGTATTTGGTTTTTGTGCATGAGGCGGATTTCAGAGGGATTCAATTAACAAGTGGAATGCCAGCGTTGGATTCATTACTGCAAGAAGTACAACTGTACCATTGGAATATTTTGTAGATTCCGTCGCTCTCTGACGTTATTCTTTTCTATATATACATAATTATACATAGATACATATATACTTATACTTACATTTGTAGCCTAGCTGTACTTTCTGGTTTCTGGCACATATTTATTAGATGACTATTTGTTTTGACATTTGCCGTAGATGCAGAAAAAGTAGACGGACTTTAATTCCAATGTAAAAGACATTAAAAGAATATTGGTCTTATAAAGAAAAGTTGTAAACCTCCGCAACAATTTCTGCCCAACTCACTTTCATTTGTTTACATTCATTTAAGATAGATTGTAAAGATTATGAAGGAAAATAGCAAGTGAAGTGATGAGATTTGTGCCCAGGCCCCTTATATACTTACATATGAAATTATGTGTGGATATAAACGTGAATTGCTGTATAATTACCGTATGTGTCATTTTGTTGAAAGAACCTGAACCAGTACAAGGTATGTTAGATACTGATAGTAAGTAATTATGTATTAGTATGGAGTTGAACGATGATGAAAATGATGTTTCTTTTCTTGTCTGAAAATTTCATTGGAATTGATGAGTGGAATTAAGTTTATAGGGAGATAGCGGTGTTTGTCAGGTCTGAGTTGAGTTGGGTTGTTGTAGTATTGTGTATTATAAGTAAAGTTGTGTAAAGAGAAAAGGTGGAAAAAAATGAACAAATTTCTTGTGATGTTTAACAATCTCTCCAAGAAAAAACTTGTGTCTCTGCCGTTAGGACAATTATTTTGCCTGATGGCACGAATTGTCGAGCTAGCTAGCGGAGATACGAACTCTCGTGTGTTGCGTTCCGTTCCGTTGTGTGTTGTGTTGTGTTGTGTTGTGTGTGTGTGTGTGTGTGTAATGTGTATATGTATTTGCATGGATTGGGTGAAACCTGATGACTTAACTGTGTCTATACAGGTGGGAATCTAATAGCGACGAACTGTAACTACTACTACTTCTATTCCTACTATCTTCTACTACGACTACTAGATACTACTAGCATGTACATACATCCTGTGATGAAGCATGCAGAATGTGAGAGAGTGGGAATTGTCGTAATAAATGTTATATAAACGGAGACGAAAGGCGTAAGTTTCCATACAAGGAAGTGCTTTTGCATGTTTGCAGTTTAGTTAGTTGGAGCGTTCCCTCAATTTTTTATGCACAGTTTTCATACTTTGTTTACTTTCTCGTGCATATTGTATGAAGCTCAATGTGGATAGGTGTATCTACATATGTATGTGCATGCATTGATATGTTTCTGTCTCCGCACTTCCCAAGTCATGTTAGTGGTAGGGTTTCAAGGTGGAAATGTAGGAGTATAATATAACCGTATGGGCATATGTACATATGGGCATATAGCGTGTTCCCGGACTGGATTTATGTTCAACAAACAAATTTTCTGGTTCCTCCATTCTGTCAGATAATTTTGCCTATCATTAAATATTGCTGAGTTGTGAGGTTGGTTTTTCTTGGAAAGTATTGTTTACTCATTTGAGGATGTTGAGTGAAATGCATTTCGAATCGAATGTTATTACTTGAAAGTTTTCAGCTCAAGCAACTTTTATGTGTATGTAGATATGTATATATCTATGTATTGTATGCTATTTTGCACATTTACATATATGTATGTGCATTTATGTGTCTGTGTGTGCAAGTTTATTGTGGATAGCTTGGAGGATGATATGTTTATTTATACTTATATGGTAACTTCAACTACCCCTTACGATACGACAGCCGAGAGTTTAGTCAGTGGAAATGGTTCATCAAAGTATGCTGAAAGGCAGGTTAGATTGAAACTTGTAGAGAAGCTGACTGACATGTACATAGATACATAATGTACCCTGCACGGAATTTCTCCTCTGTATTTACTCTTCCTCCTCTCCCTGTTGTAACTAACTAAAATAACAAGTTTGCATAACCACTTGCTACAGCATGCATTCCTCCGAAAGGGAGCTAAAATTGTAAGGCATGAGATTTCCATGTATGCATGTACATATGTATGTAACTGTAGGTGGATCGTGGGGGGACTATGTTACTTATCTATGGACTGTTACTCCTCCCGTGTGCTGTGTGAATGCTTTGCATTTTGCATAACGTACCCGATTGTTACACCATATGTAACCCGACACGTGATGTGGGAGACTCAATACATTGTCTGGGAACTAGTTATATTTGAGTTATTAAAATTTAATTTGTTTGTAAGCAGGGCTCCACAGGGGATATTCCAGCACGTTGTATATTATGTATGTATGTGTGTGTGTGTGTGTGTACACAGTGCAGGCACACACAAATACACATTGACAGAGAATATTTGCTTTTGCATTCCCTATTGTAAATGGTTTTGCATATATATGAGGATGAGGCGGCATATCCAAATGGGTTTGTAGAATCCTACCTATCTAATGAAATTTATATTCACACCTACAGTATCTAACTAAGTATATCTACTTACGTAAAGTTATACCTTTGAGCGTAAAGATAGGTATACAATTAATTACGTACAATGTAATTATGTATAGATATAATTATATCTATCTGCATCTGTGTATCTTTTGTATGATAAGATGTGAAGCTGCCCATGTTTATGTGCTTGTAGAACCTGACAGAGTTGCAGAGATCGGTGATGTCAAGGCAGGTCTAAACTGACTGTTTACCCCGAAAATGCATGTAATAGGATTTGTTGTATGATGGTATTCAATTGAAAAGAGGGATGGTACTTGAATCCTGTCTGTCTACACACAGAATTTGTTCCCGTCCCACAGGAATATTCGTATGGGACGTAAATTGTATGTCTGAATGGGTGTGTGAGTGTATCTGTATGTGTAGATACATGCATATTATCTCCCTCTCTGCACTTCTGGTTTGTGATGTGCTCATAAATGTGCTCCAGCCGGGTCCTTCCTGGAGAGTGACTGGAGTGTGAGCAAGGCCGTGAGGATGATTGTATGAGAGGCGTATGTGGATACATACCCAATTTGAGTGTTGTTGTGAAACGATTAGAAGCATCTTGAACTGGAGGCTGATTTCCTCAAGTTGTTTTCCTCTCCTGTGCTGTAGTAGTCTGTCTGGATCTGTAGTAGGACTCTCTAAGATAATAGTGGATCTGTGTGCATGGTGAAAAACATTTATGTTTATGTGCTTCCATTGTGGCTGACGAGTACGTGTGAGTTGTGTTATTATTTACGATTGCTTGTATGTATTTAGTAGACGAAACAGGTGGATCTGAAGAGGGAAGTCGTGGAATAAATTATAGTATTCTCGGCCCACTACGGCTTCTGATATTGTATCTCTCTCTCTCTCTCTCTCTCTCTCTCTCTCTCGCTCACTCTTTCGTTCTGTGTGTGTGTGTGTGTCTCTCTCATTCTGTCTCTCTCTCTCTCTCTCTCTCTCTCTCTCTCTTTCTTCTCGAGCAAGTCTCTATAGCTCTTCAAGTATTTTCTAAGTCTCACTTTTAGGTTCAGCATTCAAATAAAAGGCTGTCTCTCCTCCCAAGTCTTCTCCGTCTCTTCCACTGTTCCAGTATAGTTTTATAATACTTTTACAAGTTTACTAATAATGACGATGTCTAGAGTCAAGCCACGTATAAAAGTTGGGGGGAAAAAATCTTGCCAGAGAGCTGTAGCAGGAGTAGCTAGTGGTGGTAGTAGTAGTAGGAGTAGCCCGGGTCTTCTAAGTTTTACTTTTAAAGGCTATATACAATTTACGATATTTTCAGACAGTTCAGTTCTTCCAACCGGAGTTTCTAGCCGAGTCAAAGCAGGAGAGCAAAACTCTCCAGTAAGAACTTGTTATAAAAGCCAAGCCGAGAAAGTACTTTTGTATAATTATGTATACTTATATGATTAGTTATTATTAAGCTTGACTACTACTACTACTACTAACCCCGCTCCTCTCCCAGTACTGTTCAAATCTTCCCTTGTAAGTACACTCACACACACACACACACACCCAGATATACATATCCTACCAACACTTAACGACTTGTAATAATAGACATTGTCGACAGGCATTTTTTTTCTCCCTGTTCCTTTTTTTTTTATCTTCCTCCCTCGAAAGATTTTATATACTTACACATCTCTGAACTCATAAGAAGTAGAGATACAAAAAGAACCCCGTTTGGAGCAGGAAGGCTCAAATGATGCTATTGACTTGTGCGAGACTGACTGCGAAACTAGCAGACAAAACTATCTGTAGATATATCTACATGGCGTTCATTGAGCTTATATTTTTTGAAGGAAACTGGAATGAGATTAACCTGGTTCTAACAACTTGACCAGTTAGCTCCGACTACTATTTTTATATCTATCTATGCAGATTTTATAGCCACCAGTTTATATAGTCACGATCAAGTTGTAAGCGAAACAAGCAGAAAAGAGGGAAAATGTTGGAAAAGAACGTCTATGTGTGCCGTGTGCTGCTGTACATCATCATGTAAGAGGGTTTTGTGCTTGTAAGAAATAAAGACATAAAACAAAGTATGCGATTATAATAAAATTCTTGGGAATTTTAAAGAGAATTTCATCATCCTTTTCTGTCCAACTTCTTTTATTACAAGTACATATATCTTTTATGTAAACTATGGTTGGTTGAGGGGGAATGGGACAAGATTATTATTATAGATGGCTTATCATGTTTGATTCAAGTTTTGTTGTGTGCATTTCTTTTTTCTGTGACAGCGCGGGGGGGGGAGGAGGAGGGCAAGAGGAATTCTTCTTTATAAACTGTCTCATGTATTCGGAAGGGATTGTATGGATACTTATGTGTTGAAATCTAATGTGATTTACATGGGTCGGGGTAAAAAGCGAAGTAGTAGTAGTGTTAGTTGTAGGGGTGGTGAGGAAACACTGTGTGTTGCATGAGTTGTCAAGGTGTTGACTTGGTGCTGTTCTTGTTGTTGTTATGCTCTGCTGTTGTTGCTCATGTTGTAGAAAAGCTTGTTAAAAACCTGTGAACGACTAGTCAGGAGGAGATGAGTGTGAGGGAATGAGTATCTGTATACAGGGCTGTACTAGTGTATGAATATATGGATAGGGAACGGATGGGTTAAAAAAAAATTACAAGATTTTCTCGTGTCTTCTCTTTCTTCTCCTTCTCACATTCTGTATGGTTTCTTTTTACCATTTCATTGTATAAATGAAAGGACTTGGGTATTTATTTTGTCTTCGTCTCTGCCTACGTTATAACAATCAAAGTCAGGCTACTACTACCACTACTACTACTGTAACTTGGCTGGAAGTACATTATAATAGATACAGATACGACTTCTCTACTATTACTACTACTGCTACTGCTACTATGGCTTTTACTCTAGTCATTAAAAACGAATATGTTATAAAAGGCCAACATGATACGAGTACTACACTGCAAAATGTATTGTAGTGAGAAAGAAATATGTGCATATATGTATATTCGTGTCTGTTATAGTTAGGGACTTATAACTGTGAGAATGATATGCGTAGATAAATATGTATCTGTATAGATAGATCTTGTGCATGAAATAATAGCGTGCAGAAAGACCATACGGCACAGCATGAACAAGGTTGAAGAATTTTCTTTTTAGCGTCCACTTCTTTTTCTTGTTCTTATGCTACGATAGTCAGAAATGATGAGGATGATTCTTGAGTTTTAAGATTACTCCAAATGCCTCATCTTGTTTCAATGTGGTTCTACTATCTAAGTAAACCTATGTATATGTAAAAGCTCTGAAAATGTTGAACAATATCTACATATCTACTGGTGTTCAAGTTAGTTCAAGTAGATATACGGACGAACTGACTATGACAGACTTTTGGTTCCTTCTTGTTACTGGATCTTCAGCTTGTATCAGAATAGTGTTAAGGGTAGAATAGTTTCAGGTCTGACTCTGACTCACAATAACATTATGCATAATATAATTATATCCTGGATGTGTACAATACTACTACTACTACTACTACTACTGTATGCTCTCCCTTGCCTGCTTTTAACTCCAACATCATAAAGAAAATAATGTAAAAGGTTATTGTGCTTAAGTGTAGAGCTCCGATAATGCCACAAGTATGACAATGGGAAATTCTAAAGAGATGATGATACACCTAAGAAAATTCTGAACTTTGTTACTGTTGACTGTGTGTATGCATGTATGTATCTATGTATGAGTGTGTGTCTCTGTGTGTACTGTATTTATTTAAATTGTACATTTGTGTAAATTCACATGACTGACTGCACATTGACTGAGAGACATGTTAGTTGTAGAATTAGCCGGAACATGTACAAGAGTGTTGTTGGGGTGTAATTCACATTCAAAAGGATTCGGATTCTTCTTTTGTGTACACAAATATAAATAATATGGTATGTACAAGTGTAACTGTATCTAATGTGAGGGGGGTATATGGTTGTTATTTGTGTTTACGTTTCTATGTTTAGCTCTCTGCTCTCTGTCTCTCTCTCTCTCTCTCTCCCACTCTCTTGCTGGGAATGATGTATATTTTTGTGTGTGTGTGAACTGAAACTGTATAGAAATTCCCAGACTTTACTTGTTAGCAGTAAGAAAGCCGACTGGCTGGCTGCCTGGCTAGGTGTGTTTGTGATTGTCTCTGCTCCTTGGATGGATATTACCATGTGCTTTATTTATGAGTATGTATTTAATGTGTATACTTACGTAAGTCGTGAACAGTGATAGTCAAAATCTCATGATGGAGTATTATAAGAGTGAAAAGGCTTGTTGTTAGGAGTTGGTGGGAGGTTGAGTATTTCTGCATCTATCTCTCTGTGTATAGTAGTAGTGTGTATTATGTGTGTGATGACTAAATATATATGAGTTGTATCTATATATGTATCTATCTGTAGAACAGTTTTTCAATGAGGGTGACACAGCATTTTGCCGCTTCAGTGCTCATCAAGCATGAGTTGTTTGTATGCAACTTAACCTAGCATGAGTCTCCGCCTTGTGTATAGCCTCAGTCAGTGATGATAATATTCGTAGTCCTCTCCTCCTTTGCCTTTCACTCAGTCAGTCAGTCAATCTACTACTACTACCACTACCACCACCACCACCACTACTACTACTCGCTCCTCTCACTCGAAAAGCAAACAAACTTGATTTTCTTCAGTACACATGACTATAACGAATCTAAGTAGTAAGGAGTAGTAGGGAGTAAGACGATGATGATGATGACGATGGGATGGTTAGAAACCAAGAAGAGGACTTAAGTTGGCATTAACATCAGATCTAACATTAGTATCCTCTCGGAAGAAATCTCAACGAGAGAGAGAGAGAGAGAGAGGATGAGACACAAGTACACACGGAGGAGTTAGAAAAGTGTACTCTTCCCTATCAAAATCTGCAGTGAAAATGTGTCTTCTTGAGTCTTGATCCCTTTTTTTCCCCCTTCTATTCCTTATTCTTTTAAGTGAAGGATCACGTTAAGAAGTTGGTTCTTCTACTTTACTAACTTTGTAACAGACATTGCTTCACAGGAACACGTGTAATCTGTCTATCTTGTATGTGTACCTTTTGTTTCATAAAGTATCAGCATCTTTTTTTTTTTAATACTAGTACAGATAGCTCAAAATTGACCCAAGTATTTTCACTTGGTGTGAAAATATCAGTATGTATGTATGACAAATGTTGGGGCATTACGAGTCTGTTAGCTTGGAGAGGATAAACAAAAAAAGTAGGCTACAAGTGCCTAATGCCAAAAATAAAAAGCAGGTAAGCCTAGCCCAGGAGATACTCGGGAAAGGAGGAAAGTTCCGGATTATAAATCCTTGTCTCTTCAAAGCTGACTCTTGCATTGATGTTCTTTTCTTGTGGAAAGACCGGAAGATTTTAGTAATCTTTGTGTCATCCTCAATTTAGTAATAAAGCTATTTTATAGAACTTGCTATGCTCTTTTGCTTCCAGAGAGAAAGAGTGAGGGAGAGAGAGAGAGAGAGAGAGAGTGAGAGAGAGAGACACTACCAGAGATCGGCATTGTCAAAGCAAAAGCCTCCTGGAGTTTGATTTTTTCAAGATATTTTGTCTCCTTGTCTGATTGTGCACAATATCTTGATTCCAATCTGAAAATTTTATCTTAAGATTTCAGCAGGTTCACACGAATAAATATTGAAATATTTGTTTTTTGTGATCTGTACATAAGACTACATAATTATACATATATGGATATATAATTATGCATTTAGTGTAGTGATGCTCAAGTGGAAGACTGTTGACAAATATTGCACTCACTAACAGTATGTACTTTGATATCTACTTGAAGTCAGATCCTGAAGATGCCATCATCCATGATAAGGGACTTTTTATACAGAAGCGTGCATATTAGAAAAGAGTATGAGTTGACGGGAGGAGAAGGCATCATCAGATCATCATACCTATAGGTACATATGTATATGGCCTGTGACTGTACTTTAAAAGAGAATGATGTATCTAGATAGATTTTCTGTAAGTACGTTTGTATGTATAAGTACTTTGAAGGGTAGCCCTTGTGCAGGTTTGTTCCTCTCCTCATGACAATGATTGCCAGATAAATAGCTCCTGCTCGTTCATCTTGAATAGTCTGACCGACGTTTGGTGCATAACTATGGACTTGTGATTCATGCTCTTGCCAGTCCTTTACAGATATTTCATCATCACACCACTCCAGTCACGTCTGTAGTCATGTATAAAAATATCCGGACAAAACCACATGTAGGCCGAACTCTTCAAGATGTAAGATTTTCTCTCCATTTATATACATATATAACTACATTTTCCTCCCTAATGTCAAACAACTACTACTATATATTGTTTTGCATGAGCTTATCTATCCTATAATAGGAAAAAAGATATTCCAATAGAATTCGTTGATGTTGAAGTGGTAAGGTGTCTATATGGTGGATGACAGGAGTAGGAGTGAAGGGAGAGAACGAACAAACAACACACATACATATATACATATGAGGAATAAAAAGTCGAAATTTGAGCCCAGAACACCAACAACTTTGGAAGTAGTAGTCGTATGTAATTCCTCCGTATTTATTCCAAAAGAAGGATTGGAAGTTCCTCCTTATACTGTAAAGAGGTATATTTAAACAGACGGGGAGGGGAGAGCTGGAAAAAAAAACTGAAAAATTAAGGAGATGGGGAGAATTTTTCGACGTGGATGATGATGAGAGTAATATTGTATGAGGCAGAAAGACGCGAGGGAGATTCCATCACGACAAGTGTCCGTTTACAATTGAATGGCCGAATTTTATTTTGGTGGCTCATTCAACTATGAACAACTGTACATGGCCTTTCATGGCCAAAAACGATGGTCGTCGTGATAAGCCATGTAAATACGACGTTATGATTATTATTCAATGCTACCCTGTCACAATGCCTGCATTCAAATGTGTTATTCAATCAGGTTCGTATTGACAGTTTCCCGGGTGATTATCTCACTTATCACTCACACATGCAACTCTTCTTAAGTCTTGGAGCACACATCAACATTTGCCTCTTACATATGTACATATGTTATATCTATCTATCTATACGTAGTTTTACGTATGAATACATTTGTAAGGCACATATTTATGTATGCATATCCATATAATGGACGGTCGAACGGCGCACAGTAGTCAATAGAGCGATGACTTTTTCAATGTCTGTCTATGCATGTATTCACATATGTACATAGTATGCATAGAAAGTACATACTCTTGAACACCTTCATGTCTGCAGCCGCAAGTGTTTAGGTGTGTAAGTGCTAGGTTTAAATTGTCTTTAATTACGGGCCCATTGTAGAAACTGTGCATGCAAGTTTGCCATTGATTTTGAATACCAAGAAACCAATAGATACGATCCAATATATAAGTATATGCATATACATATGTATGTAATTATATAGATACATATATGGGAACAATCCTGTAAAGAACAATCCAATAGATTTTTCTCACTTTTTATTGCATCCTATGGACGTTTCATTGGTTATTTGTATGCATCAGCCAGTATAAGACGGGTAGTAGTAATTTACGTGACGAGAGGGAAGAGAAAGGGGAAAAAAAGAAACAAGGGATTTTTTCCAACTCCCAAACATCAAGTATTAAAAGTGTAAATGTCTGGAGATAATGACTCGGATTGCGTTTTCGGAATACAGGAGCAAAGGCTGTTGAGAACATTTGTCTGATTACGGACATGAGAGTGCATGGGAGGTGAGACGCTCTGATTGAATAATAATAGATATCTACTATTACCTCTGTGTGACTTTTAAGATCCTCATCCTCAATTGACTTTTGTTTGTGTCCGTGTGTGTGTGTGTGTGTGTGTGTGTGTGTGTGTGTGTGTGAGAGAGGGAGAGAGAGAGAGAGAGAAAGAGAGCCACTTATACATATGTAGTCGCCTTTATTAAGTGATTATTCTTGTGCAACTCTCTACTATCGTTTCAGCCTCGCATTTTTTTACAATTGTTATTATCACCCCGAAGGTGGAATCTGAATTCCAAAGGTATCTATCTTCTGGAGCGAAAATAGGAATGTGAAGACACTATTTTTATACTGATATGGAATATAATTTTGAACCTTTGTACATATTATTCTTCATATAAGGAAACATATTATAAATGTGACTAATATGTGTGGGTACATATGTATGTACGTACATGCATCCGTCAATTGTATTTGTGGATTGGGTCAATTGGGTGGATGAGCAGTGTTTGTTTACAGACTAAAAGGTAACAAATATTGGGCTATTTTTCATTTGTTCCTACGTTTAAGGCAAACAGTCGGAGAGAAGTTGAGTTTGTATTGGAGAGAGCGGGAGTATAATGTAATTGCTTTAGGAAAAAAGCGAGGATGTGAAGTAGATGTAGAAAGTACTTGGATGAAATGAGAGGAAGAGAGCTGGAAATAAATGGCGGACGATTATTGGTAAATTAAGTAAAAGTTAATTGACAGGGTTGATAAGCAGACGAGCTATGAAAGCATGAGTTGGTTCTTATCGGAACTCAAGATAGGACCTAATTTGGTCTGGATCAGAAGAGTAAGAGAGAGGGAGAGAGAGAGAGAGAGAGAGAGAGAACATGTTTGATTTGGACTCTCCAGGAAGGCCAAGTTAAAGGATCATTAGAGGAATCGTGCGTGGTGGTGGTGTTTGTTGGTCGTTTCTGATGAGGTTTCTTGCTGCTGCTTCTGCCGGAGCTCTTCTTCTCGTCTCTATACACTTGACTTCAAGGCGTATGTACTTCCACAAACACACACACACACACACACACACACATTCACTGGAAGGGAGCTGGCTGGATGTGGGAAAAAAGTGGAATGCCCAGTTTTCATTTTGACTTAAATTTTTAAGTTTCCAACGTGGGGTAATTCTTATCCCATCAGGCCACTTAGCAAAGAGTCGGGCAGGCGGCTTGAGAAGAGCTCAGCATTTAAATTAAGGGCATAAACTTACATCAATGTACATGCATTTCTTACACGTTACATTTACATCCTACAGGTTAAGTATAGGTATATGATTATACTACGTTATACATACTACATACGATAACACACTTTTACAGGAAAAACTGAAGGCAGGCAGGGCTGGGCGCTGGGACTTGTGACCATGAAGTATGTACGTATGTTTGTGTGTATGTGCATTCTATAATTATATGTATGTGTATTTTGCCTATAACAATATAGGTATATATGGATTGTATATCCAGAAAATGTGTATGTATGGAGTGGTCATGTATGTATGTCATGTGTTCCTAATAGACTTTTAGTATAGAGTTACTTGTTTGAGAGGATGGAAAAAAAAGAAGCTAGAGCTATTAACTATCTGAAAAAGATTCTGATACATGGCGCGTCGTGAGGAGTTAGAGAGTTCGATTGGGTTTGCATGTTGTCTGCTCCTGCTTTGCTACCACTACTTCTTAATACTTAAAACATCACCTCGTGGAAGTCTCCCTCTTTTCATCTCCTGGCCTCAGTTCAGTATGCTCCGTCTCATCTCCAGCTCATTCCTAACATCATCTGGCTCGTCCATCTTATTATGATGATAAAACTGGAATTTTATGATTTTTTACCAATTTCTCCATCACCATCACCATCATCATCATCACATCCCTTGCACTTGATGCCAGGTTCATCCCGGAGCAAGTTCACTTGTTCTTTTCTGGTTTCCTTGTCTCTATCCCTGGCTGGCTGGATGGCGGTGGATTCTGCCTGTAAACCTTTTAACTCCTGATAGGAGTAATGGCTTCATAGCTATATAGCCTTCCGAAATCACTCATCAACTCTGGATTTTTTCAATCTGCCTCCAGTTTTTTTTTCTCCAGATTTTCTCAGTAAGTATATATGTATGTGTTACATAAGACACCGAGGAGTAGGCTTGACAACCAAGGGGACTAATATGCAGATATACTCAAATATAGATATGTGGATGAACATGCCTTTTTATCTTTTCGTACTTCTGGGTGAGCGGCTATTTGGAAGTAGTCAGAGTCACAGGTGAGTGGCTAATGCAGCTTGACGGGAATTTCTGAGGATGTTTTCAAGCTGGTATAATTAAAGAATAGATATTGATATCTACTCTGGCGTGATAATTATTACAAGAGCATTATTTTTGTTAGCTTGATTTTTTAAAGGTTCCGAACTTGTGTGAACGAACTAGGCAGAGATAGGTGTAGGTAGATATGGGTGCGTGTATGTATGTGTGTAAGTATGATCCGAGTAGGAGGACGTGCCTGTATGTATATGCATGTAATACATTTGGACTGTTGGCAATTAAATCTGGGGCCTGGTTGTAGTCACGGAGCCAACAGCTGTTGCTGTGTACAGGTTGCAAATAAATTGCTTAATTCCTCGACGTAAAACTTTCACAAGTCAACTTTACACACTTTATCTCATTATTTTAAGTAGGACCTGGGTTCCTTAATCTTAAAAGTCTTTCTACACCTTGCTTCTTCTAGAATGCTATGGACTTGTGTATTGTATGTATGTATCTTCATCTTATGTATGTGTGTGGACTTTGTTTGTATAGTAGATTTGCTTGAAATTTTCTAACAGAATCCCGAGTCATGTCCGTATGTAATGTAAGATACTTTTTGCCTGAAATCTGACTCTGTTTTAAGTACGATGTAGTACAGATACGTACGATATTGTACATATGTTATGTTCTTCCTCCTCGACTACTTTTATATATACTCTGGACGAGAGACATAATAAATCTTTTTGGAGTTCTGTTCAGAGAACCTGTGGAGGGTAGTAATGTACATTTTGTGTACGATGACTATTGGAATAGGTGACTAGAGCAGAGAGCAGAGGACCAGTGGATTTTTCCCCTTCTGTCATTGGCCTACAAAATATTTATTGGCAGTACACTCTCAGAATCACTGCTGGCAGTGATAAGATTAAGCGTGTTTGCATAAGAATTAATGAAGATTTTTTTTATCATACATATGTTACTCACTTGCACACACATACACACACACACACATAAATACATACATACATACATACATACATACACATGATGTGATGATGTGAGTGCATGTTTCAAAGAGTTCTAGATTCATCATCAGATGGAGTTTTTTAAAAAGGGAAATCTGTTTAACGTGAAAACCCAATGTGCTAAAAAGTTGCTAAAAGCATTAAAATTCATTTGATAATTTTACTGTCCCCGAAGGACAGGAATCCTAATATTTTCTCACTTTGAATTAGTAATCTCATATCTTGAAGGAGGAAAGGTTGACTGGCAAATATGATACCGCTTCTTCTATATTACTTGTGCCTTCACATTGGATTGGAATCTAAACGAAAGTGACGGAGCTATGAGTCATTACATGGTCCGGGTTTGTGTGATGACTACGAATTGCAATCAAGTTGTAACTAAAAGAGTGAGGACGTTGAGGATATATTTTATGTGATGTTGCACAAAAAGGTATATTGCAGGTGTGCGGTGAGAGATAAAACAAGTGAAGTTAGTGAAATTCACAGGCTTGAATTATATCTTGAAACCAGTTTGTGTATGGAGATAGTTAGAGAGAAGAGAGAGAGAGAAAAACAGAGAGACAGAGCCTGTGTAATAAGCTCCGTTGGAGAAACCTAAGGCTATGGTTTCGACTTCGGCATTACACATCCAGAGAGAGAGAGAGAGAGAGAGAGAGGAGATATGTATATTATGTTTGTATGTGTGAATTCATGAATGTACATAGTCGGTAACTCCTGAAAAGGTTTCAATGTACACTAAATATATTAGAGTAGACTGACTGACGGACGCTGTGTTCGTTTTCGGGCTGTGAACATGATGTGAATCCTTTGGTGTTTAGGTATGACTGGATTTATTCAAAAGATGTTTTCCTTTAAATTTATGCTCAGTTTTCTCTCTCTCTCCCTCTCTCTCTGCCTCCTTCCAGTTTGTGCGAGGCATGTGTAATGTGCAAGTGAGTGACGAGCATCTTATATGTGTGTTGTATACGTGAGTGAAAATTGGAACAGTGGGTCTTATTTTTTTCCCGTATTTCAGTGTACTTATTTATACTCATATACAGAGAGATGTATGTACGTAGTAGGGAAATGACAGAGGAGGAAAGAGGAAATGTATGTACTATAAAGAACTTTCTATGGGCTCAATCAGTCCTTTATATATATATAAATAACTTTAATATCCACATAACAGATACTTGAACTACAACAAGACAAGCCAAAGTAATAACAAATGCTTTTCACAATTATAACAGATAATGCAATATTAGGCAAAGAAACTATTGGTAATAACAATAGCCGTGATAACCGAACCGACCGCTAAGCTAACACAATACAATAACAATGGTCGAACCGACCACTATGCTGATAGAACCTGCGACGGAGTAAGAGTTCAATTAGAATTCATAAGCAAGAGAACGAGCTCAGAGAATCTCAAGTGCTCGCGATTCAACTCTAGCGTCGAGCTCCTCAGACGGCCAGAATGAATCTGAGGAGATTAGGACGTTTTTCCTATATACTGTCTACATGAAATAAATAAACTATTTCTATTGGTTTGATATTCATATTAACAATGTTAGGAATTGTAAGCCAAGTAAACAAATAGTGGCTGCTTGATCGCGTTGCCATGGGAAAGAGTAAAGTATAAAAATACTTTACAGTACTTACTTATATATATTCAAGATAACTAAATATGTATGTTATATGGTAAGGCTAGTATGGCTGCTCCTGTAGGTTTCGGGATCCACTTCTAAGGGATCCCATTCAGCGTGAAAACAATCACGCTGGAAATTTAATGTAATATTTATTTACATGCACATATGTATCTATCACTCTATGCAGTTAGATAGAAAAGAGCATTTGTCTCTTCCGACTACCGCCAACAGCAAGTTACATATCTCTCCATACATGGATACTTATGTTATGTTTCTTGTGCGGAGACTGGACCCAGTGGAAATTTCATGGAGACACATTTCACATTCCCCTACATTTGCAATTAGTTATAAGCACGTATGTACATATTGTGAGTATCTATGTATGTATCTACATATCTATAATTATGCATGACTCCGGGCGAGAGTAAAGGATCTGGAGGAAGGAAGTATCCATACTTACTGTAAGTATAGGATCTGTACATGGAAAAGGGCAGTCAGGCTTGCCCCGAATATGTAAACAACTATTCAAGTATGCATTATATGCAAATGTTCACCTTTGAATGATTGCAGTGTCCGAGGATGTCGGGAGTGCATCTGCTGTTTGTATGTATGTATGCACATATATCCAAGTGTCTGTCTGGATGCATGGAAAAGGAAATGGATAGCTCAAGAGTAGCAGGACTGGTTGTTTGGGACGCTTTTGTGCATACACAACTGTACATTTCGCAACTTTCTATTGCGGATACCATGCATAGGCCTAAATATGTATATACATATATTCCCCGAAACCTGACATGGAATAGCACATTTCTAGTAAAGAAGGATGCTTATGGGAGACAGAGATGGAAATAAATATAAAAAATCGTGGGAAATGTGCATCCAGTGAAAGAAACGTATGACCTGAGAGGAAAGAGAAGTGAGTTTGGAAAGCAGAGTGATTTCTGCAACTAGCAAACTACCACCACTACTACTACCTACTGCTACTACTATTACTACTACGACTTAGATACTCTACCCCCACTATCACTTTGGACTCTCGATAGCGGGTTTACATGTAAGTATGACCATGGCCATGGATATTAAAAGTGAGGGAACTTCTTTCAGAGAGGAGCATCCCAAGAATGTGTACCAACTCCATCAACTTCCGTTTCCCAACGTATCTGCTTCTGTCGTATATATACACATTACGTACAAATTTTACCTGTGTACATAGAATTTCATAGAGATACTTGTATCCTGGTATGTGATGTATGTACGTGCTCTCGACATCTTCACATTGACACATATGTATGTATGCACTATGTATGTAAATTTTCCCAGTAGACTTTACACACAAAAAAAGTATTCAGAGTCCCATTAGCTCATTGGAACATTGAGTATCTAAATGTATAGATCTATATGTACCTGTAACTGTCTGCACATGTGAGGAAAAACATTTGCTACTATTTTACCATGCACGTGCATATATGTGCATGCTTATTCAAATGTACAGATAGCCTGTAGGAGGTTACGTGGAAAGGAATATGATTTCCAATATAAATTGCTACAGAACTTAGAAATGTGTAGCTCTTTCTTGTGTATGCCTTGATGGAACTGTGGGTGTCACAAGGGAAGGTGTAACGTGTGTGTGTGTGTGTGTGTGTGTAGTGTTTCCACGGATATGCAAGTAGCTTTATGGTGCATAATATTACATGAAAATCGTGGCTATTCCATTTAGATCTTTTTTTTTGTAATGTTGAAAGGCTACATAGGTAAGGGACTCTTCCATGTCCATGGAAACGGATGGGGGAGTCATAAGGAATAAAAGGTAGTCATTTCTTATCCCCAGCCAGGCACTCTACATATACATAAGTAGATACATACATGGTGAGCTGGGTAACTACTCTGCCTAGAAAGAAGTATTTATGGATTGGAAATTGGAATGCATTACAAATGCAAAAATTCATTCCGTACCAGCATTGTTGTCATGCGGAATGGTATGTAGTACAGTCCTACATATGTACATATGTAATGTAAGGATATGTGATTCCATTGCAATGTAGACCATGCAGTATTGGTATTATATATTTTGAGAGTAAGGAAGGTTCCACGGCATGGGGAAGTGATAGGGAGGAATCTGTCTATGGTGGAAGGTGTGCATTGATAAGTTCGCTTGAAGGGATACTCACACTCCTGAAAGACTGCCCAGAGCTGGGATAAGGTATGAATCATCTAGTGTTATTACTCTATAACCATTGCACATATGTACATATGTGTGAGCATCCATGAGAGAAGGTATATATTTTTGAATGGTAAGGATTATGATATAATGGGAAATGATGCGTATGTATGTGGGGAAATGTGTGTAGAGGGGGAGAGAAATGTAGTATTTACGACAGAAAGTAATAGACTATGGGAATGAATTGTATGAGAAAATTCATGAGGAAGAAAGCACGAGACGGAGGATATTGTGTGTAAGGAATGAGGTGCAGTGAAATATTCACGAAGGATGGACAGAGGAAATATGAGTGTGTATTGTAAGGAGAATGGAAATACATCTTGTCTCCAGCTACTACTACTACATACTGTAATAGTACTGCCACTACTACTACTACTACTACTACTACTACTACGACCCCTACTACAACTGTACTTACTTTAGCTCAGCTCTTGGATCCCTTTCTCAAAGCAATAGGACTATAGTATTTTCTTTAACTGATGTGTCCAGCTCGTCGCCCATTCGCCTCCAACTCCAACAACAGTCCATGTTTCTTCTCCTGATGTTTTTTTTTGTTATATGTGTGCATGTACTGTACATTGTATATAGATATATTTGGATATATGTACCTAGTATCTATAGGAGTAGTGGTGTAATGTGGAGCACATGGGAATTCTTCATTTGACAATGTATGGCTTTGGATGCCATGTCGGAGGACAGTAGACGTCCAGAGGAGCGAAGGACAATGCACAATCAACCCATTCACGTAATAGTAATGTTCCTAAGTATGCTTTGGATTGTTGATTGTTCTCCACGAATACATTCACGTCCACTTGGCTCGTTCGTCAACTCTCCTATTTTCTTTTCTCCATATATACCTATATATATATATATATCTATATATATATAATTATATAGATGTAGATACATGACCTGTATCTACATATCTATACGTAGATATGTAGATGGCTACACCCACAACTCTCCACAAGAGCTCTGGACAATTCCAGTAGTATGTATGTAGTATTCCATATACTGCTCCAATTTTTTTTATACATTCTTGTACTCACACCGGGAAATGGGTACTCTCACTGGGCTTACTCTCTATGCGTAAGTGTCTACTCTAGGTATGTATATTTATGCAATGGAAAGCTAGGAAAACTCTTGAATTGGACTGGGACTTTCTCCTCCATATATTTCTTAGATGGTCCCCGTTCGGACAAAACGGAAGGGAATGGAGGACACGAAGAGGATGTCTCAGTAGCTAAACGAGCATTTCTCACGGAAGATTTCCAACCCTAATTTTTATTTCATTATATGTCTTTTACTTTCCCACCATGATTTCACTCATTCCCTCACACGCTGTAGTAGTCACTCTCTCACATATGTATCTCTACATATATGTATGTGTATGTGCATGTATGACATCGTTGAAAGTAACCCCAGCAAAAGTACAAACCGATGTAATGTTAATTGGAATTTGCATGCCACTTTTTACTTTGTCAGCATGCATGCATACTTTCACCAGTTATTCTACCTTTTGAATTGAAGGAAAGTAAAACTGTATTAACACGGGGTCTCAGAAACAGAAAGGGAGAGGAAGAGCATCATCCAGAGAATTGTATCAGAGCAACTCTGTCTTTACATACTTATTATGTACATACATACATCCATTTACCTGAATTTATGTGGGTGATATTTATGACTCTGCATGTACATATGTAATTATGTATATTATTCTTATTATTTTTACTACTGGGGATGATGTATTTGGGAGTGGGTGAGCAACTTACGTACATAGACATAATTAGATATATATACTGTCTCACTTCTCAAGTGCCTTCCACTCCTTCACATTTTATATGATCCGTCATGTTGCTGGAATGCCGACGATGGAGACAGCGATAGTGTATTATGTCATGTTCCATCACTTGTACTCTAGCCTGTAAGATATGATAACATTTGATATAATAATTGTTCACTTTTTCCTGTAATAATTTTTTGATGTTGGACATTCTTCTCAATAGAAGACTATTATTAGTTATATAAAAATGTGTATCTCTATGGATGTACATACATACATTACATACGTATGTACCCATTATTACTATTATAGTTGCAAGTACTTACATTGTAAAGGGGTCATTACCGTATAACCCTGTAAATGTAGGTTATTAAAGGTGCAATTCCTCCTCTTCGTACCTTAAAGACTTGACCATTCCCATGGAGTAAGTATGTGTGGAGTGTTATATACTAGGAAGTGGTGTAATAACTTAGATGCAAAGATATCGGAAAGGAACCGGACTAGATAGAGACTACACACACACACACACACACATGCTTAACTCAACCTAGTACCTATAGATATACATAGATACTTATGTTTGAGTACATAGATAGATAGAAGGTGTTATAGTGATGGAGAGGAGGGAGATAACTGATGAGGTACTAGCTCTATAAAACTGATGACTTGCCATTAAGTATATGGCCAGCCTGGTTGAACGGTTCAAGATGTATGATAGGGACCGGTAGCCGAGGAAATGTAAAGCGCTCGAAGATGAATGCCGTTTGTTGGCAAGAATAGTTTTGGGTTGGTTTCTGTCTCTTGTGTGTTTGTGTGGTGGGCTACTACATAATAATGTGTCTGCCTGTACTTATACCTCCCTACTACTACTACTAACTTAAATAATAGGAAATGGTATGTTGATGCTTTTCATCTATTTAACAAACGCTGCAACTCTTTTTTTTATCGGTAATGACGACGAGCACGAAAATTCTTTCGTCGATTGCAATCAGTTTTGCTCAATAATTGCTCCTTCCTAGAAGAAGTATGGTAGCAGAATCGACGAGACTGTTTGTCCAACAGAGTAGTATATTAAAACATATGTATGTATGCATATGAGGAGATAGTTTGTTCAGTCTGTCAGTGTCCGTATAGTTTGAGTCTTTGTAATGTAACGGAGGCTTCCTCCTACATGGGAAGTAACAGGGGAAAAAAAGAATTTGTTCAGTTCTGCCTTTTTTTTACAATTCTTTGCACCTGTCCCACCTACCTTGCTTTTTATTAGGTGAACTCACTCACTTACCCACCAAGCTGATTTCTTTTTGTGGTCATTTATGGGTGTAAACATGGAGCATTAAAGGGAAAGAGTAGTTTAAGTTCTGGTCTCCTTTTCCGTTTCCACACCAGTGTGACTATGTGTGTTCAGCATTTGGCGACTCCTTTATGGCTTTCATGGCTTCAAAAGTCCCCCATTGACTTTTTTAAAAAAAAAAGAAAAAAAAAACCACAGAGTGAGAAAGAAAGATAGGGAAGAACATTGGGTCGTATGTATGTATGTATCTCTACTTTTGTGTATTATGTATCTATGTAATTATGTATGTGCTGGGAAAGGAAAGGGGAATCC
Source organism: Allacma fusca (assembly GCA_947179485.1). Classification (NCBI taxonomy): domain Eukaryota; kingdom Metazoa; phylum Arthropoda; class Collembola; order Symphypleona; family Sminthuridae; genus Allacma; species Allacma fusca. The sequence continues at coordinate 30,131,348 of OX359247.1, read as the reverse complement.
TCATTGGTGTATTTGCGGGAGCATTTTCACGCATTCCTAGCATGCATGGCGATAGTTGAGGAGAGTTAAATAAATGAGATTAAATGCTAAGTACAAAAGTTTGGATTCCCTTTTTCATTGGACTAATTTACGGTGGATTCGACACACATTCCAGCATTTCCCTTGCTCACTGCTTCTTTACGTTCTGTGCATTATATGTATGTATGCATGTATGTATATAATTACGTATGTGCATGTACTTATTTCTGTTGGGGCTGCTGGTCGGGGAGGAGGATACACATAAGATGTTTGTGGGTACATGGACTAACTGAGTAGCGTTCAGTAACCATAAGGGGGTAGATGCGGTTTAACATGGAGGGTCTCGGAGGAGATGGGACTAAAAGTCCTTGTTTTATTTGTACACTTGTTTACGGTCATGTTGTGTTAGCTACAAATACCGTGGATTTATTATGTACGTATGCGTATGCAATGCACACTCCTAGGGATGCATGGGACGAGTGCAGCGGTGTTCCTCTGCAAGGGTTGTGTTGTGTCGTTCTGTGTCTTCTACTGATGAGTTTTATAAATATATGGACCTTCCACTACTGCTCCTACTACTACTACTACCACTACTATTACTTGATGGGTGATAGGAGAAAAAGAGCGTTAAAGTTGATGAGGTTGTAGCTTTGGGTTGCTGTTGGGAAACCTTTTGATGTCAAGATGTAAAAGATAGATGCTGGAAGTTTAATGTACCATTGCGAGAGGGAAAGAAGTGCATTATGGTCCAGTAGAATATTATTATATTAGATTATAAGCATGAGGTAATATAGCTTAGCTTGCTGGAATAATTTTTTTCCTCCTCACTCACTCTCTCTCACTCTTTTTTCATTCCTTGGTCTCTGCTCTCTCTCTCTCTCTAGTTTTAGCTCCAGCTCTTGATTTTATGTTACACACACACATGATTCTTGTAGTGAAGAATATGAGACTTTACTACTACTACTGCTTGCTGCTACAGTGTACTCTGTACTCCAGTGTTGGGATCCAAGGTATATATCTAGTATGTATAAAGAGTAGATACATTTATCTAGATATAGTGAAGGGCAAGAAGGGAATGCACCCAGGCATACGGTAGTTGTATGTGAAGGTGACTGATGGATGACTCGCTATCGGAGGACTGACGACCATGTTGAATCACTTTCCACGGAATTGCTTTTCAGCGTCGCGGAAAGAAAAGGACCTCAGACGTAGAGATAATATCGTGTTCTGAATTAATTACAACTTGCTCAAAAAGACTTGTGTGTGTGTATGTGTGTAAGTGAGGAAGAGAGAGAGAGAGAGAGAGAGAGGGAGTCAAAGAAGGAGAGAAAAAAATGTACATATAATAGTAACACGGTAAAATTGCAGGATACTGACTGCATTCTTCACCATAACCGACCTCCTTTGATACGAGAATGATACGGGACGATTAAGATTCCATGGGCAGGGAGTATTTACTTCTAAAAGAGAACGATGGGAGAGGGGGGGGGGTGGTGAGTATGTATGTATGCATATAAAATGGTACTACATTATTGGGATCCGGGATATATGAAATTTATAAACGGAGGCATGAGTAAAGTTCAGTCACATTTGCCATTGAGTCTGGAGTCTATTTAATTCCACAGTAGCTTCATATGTGTCTCATCTATACACATATGTACATATATAATTATATATATATATATATATATATAGGTATAAGCAGAAGTTTGAGGATTGAAGGAACAATTGAGGACTCTTGGTGGCCTTACATTAATGAGCTCTCCTAGAATGGAATGACATATTGTGTGGTGAAACAAGATTTTTACAAGAAAAAGAGAAAACAAGTCTCCCTATAGTCCTTCCAGCCAAATGTTTCTCACTCCCGTCGCCTTTTATTCTTTTCGAATTAAGAGTTGTCGACGTGTCGTGTCTTTTCTGGTCTCCTCAGCAACTCAGCACTGTGGCCTATTGGTTGGATCTTTTGCTCTTTTTCCTCGGTCGGAGATCCCCATACTATACTTATGCATTTATGTATGTATGTATGTAGATCTGTGTGGTCATATTCATACCTGTGTGTATGGGATATGTATTTATACATGGTTGGCTCGTCATGTGTGTTTTAGTGCAGTAGGTAGGGAGCGGAGTAGCAGGTAGCTGTAGCCTGTCTATGTGTCTATAAAGTATGTTTCTAGGATATATATTTCCAGAGACCTTGGACCCTACAGCTTGGAGGACACTAACGGACGTGAATCCATGTGAATGTAAATACTATCGCTTACCTTTCTCATATTATGTATAGGTACATATATGAGGCAATGCTGGAGGAGTAAAGGAGGACATTGAGTAACATTATGTGAAGAAAAGTGGCCAAAATTTCCTTTATACTTTTTTTTTCTCTCTCTCTCGTACGTATGGATATTGCTTTTGTTCCCAGAGGTGTGTGTGTATGTATGTATGTACCTCTATTCGTGTGTGTGTTTGTGTGACTGTCTCCCTCAGAGGCAGAAGATACAATGCAGGTAGAGTTTCTTGAGACTAGCTATTATGGGGAGTAGTTGTTGTATACACAGGACAATCGTTGAGTTTCTATCTTCTAAAATGGGTAAGGCTGCCAGGAGAGCATCTGGTGGTGGGTAGGTCCATTGAGTCACGTCCAATTGTCACGATATCATCCGCATTTAACATAACCTACAGCACTTGTCTCTGTTCTGTGATGAAGCAGAGATTGCTAGAATGCTCTTGCTTTGTGTGTCTCCCATCCTCGAATAGGCCGGGCTTGTCCTTTAGCGAATTCTTGCACAGACTGAGTACAATAGCACAGTCACTTGTGATGGTTCTTACTACTACATGCAAGCAATGGTGCCTACAGGAAGACCATGCCAGGACCTCTGCTTTGTACACATTATTAGACTATGTATGTACGTATCTATGTAGATATGTATGCATGTATGTAGGTAGTAGGAGCATTGTAATGTATACAAAGTGTAATGTAACCCTACTGGAAAGTACTCCATGTCGTTGACTGTTGAAGTAACCTACACGAGTTACATATAATTATATAAGTACATAAAGGGTATAGTCGTAGAGGGCAGAGAAATTAAATACTGTGGACATATGATTTCCCGAAATGGTCGTTCACTTTGCCCTAGATCCAACATAAAGGAACAAGTGCTACACAATCAGGGGATTCAGGACATACAAGAGACAGAGTCAAGCCTTAAAGGTGAATACTTGAATAGATCCAATGAAATAGCACAGATGGGCTTCCTCCCTCTTTGCTCTTTTATTTGTAATAACTTTTCACACTCTCAGGTACATGATCATACATACATACATACATACATACGTATGTATGTACATAAGAGCGGGCAGATTATGCGATTCTTCTTGAGAGAGCAAATAAAATTTGTTGGAGCCACTATACAATGGATAAGATAGGGTCTGAGATTCTCTCTATTTAATTTGTGTTTCTAAAGGAAAATATTTTGTATAATGTAGTACGGGCTGTACTGTCCTCTCCGTATGTACTATTTGATACGCACTGACCAAATTTGTAATCATCTGTAAGTGCATCCGTGAGTGTAATTGTATTTAAAGGAGTAAGACAGAGAAATGTTTGCACTTTTAGGTGTGTTTTTTTTTTTGCAAATGTAGCAACTAGCATCTTACGGGCTACTAGTACTTACTACTATTATGGAGCATTAGTTTCATGCATGCAAGGGAATTCTTAATCCGGGCAGTATTATTTGCCTTACTGGAGCTGGTCCTTTCATAAGATAAGTATAAAAGGAGGTATTTAATGTGTTCCTTCTCTGGGTTTAGGCATGATTTTATATACAATAATAATTATTCTACTATCTGTATGTTGTGCTAGGATAGGTTGAACATGCGAAAAAGATGGAAATTGTAGGTTTCTATAACGGAGGGAATGTGTGACTGGTGACCGTAATTTTGTTGGAGTTTTGGGAGAGTGCTAATGTTCCAGAGTGGTGTGTACGTATGTATGTACGTATATCTGTGTGTAAGGCTCAGATATGGGAAGTGCTCCTTGTGCCTACAGGGATGGAAGGATAACTCTTAGTTTTTGAAGGTAACTAGCATCTATAGATATGTATTTGTAGGAAGCGTGATGGTGTTTCCCATAGAGTTATTCAGCGAAGGAGAACGAGTTACCTAACTCAATTCCCATATTTTACCGCGAATCTCGTTCTGTTCTGATAAGCGCCATTGTTCACGGAGAGATTCGCGGCTTCCAATTCTTCACAGTGTGAAGATAAGATTTATTCTTAGAGAACTTCCTTTCATTTTCACCTCTGCCCACAGTTTGTACTTTGTAGCTACCTCATGCTAGTAGTGCCCTTCTCCATGTATCTCCCTTCCTCAGTTTTCTGTCGCTCTCTCTCTCCCTCTCTCTCTCTCTCTTCTTCTTTTCCCTCCAGAACACACCGATTTTATTTCCCTGTGAAAAGGGGAAATCATGTCAAGGGCTCCTTAGATCTACTGTTGTGTATATCACCCAACCAACCAACCCAAACTATACAAGAGAGACGAACACTACCAACAACAATATTGCTATTGAGCGAATAGCACATGTAGTAATAGAGGCAGGAGGATGAAACACGTTTTCCTCATCACATCGTCCTTTGATCATTTCGTCAGAGACTTTTTTTTTATGGAATTCAATTGGACATGAAAATTTGCTGAATGGTTCTATTAACTAGTTGATGTTGGCGCTTTTGATGTTTCTCTTTCTCTCCCCGTCTCTCTACCTCCTCTTTGTTAGTTTACATGACTTGCCTATCTCCCTATTGCCTCCGCCATGGCAATATTTTCTTGATTATGATGTTGTTGAAATTGTGCAAGTTGTCGCCCATAAAATATTCTTGTTTATGAGCGAACTAGCCATGCTTGGAAATTGTAATTGCCGTTGAAATGTGGTGAGAATACACAAGTTGCTCTCTCGTCTTCTCTATTTGTACCTATGTTATATAAATGCGAGCGAGCGAGTGTGTGTGTCTGTGTCTGTGTCTGTGACTGCCTGTGTGCATGTGTGGGGTATCTATTCGTAACATATTTTATAGTAGTCCATACCAGTCCATAACATATGTAGATTACTCACAACTCCCATATAATAGTTATTGTATGGTGTAACAAAATATATCTGGTTGAAACAAAACCAAGATAACATTTATAGTTTCACAGAAATTTACCTCTATGATATTAGTAGATATGCGTCCACATAAGTAAATATATTTGACTCTTCTCTGGAGTGGTTGAGCAAGTGAGCAGGGCAATGAAATCTTTGGGATGATATAAACATGATGAGTTTACTCCTGGGTGGAGTTGTCTTGTGTCAAATATTAGGACCTTTATGTCTTCTTGTCTTGGTGGTTCTGACTTCCAATCCTTCCTCTCAGTCAGTGGACAAGGTAAGCTTCTTGAAAGGTAGAGAAATAAAGTAAATTTTAAGTGATTATTGTGTGTCTGCGTGTGTGCGAGTTTGTGCCAATGAAACAAGGAATGCCCATTGCGTTTGACAATGTATGTATGTATGTATGCTTGTACAAGGATAGGTAGGTGAGTAATGTATGTATGTATCTTCATCCTTTAACTCTTTTATACTGTTATATCTTATCTGTTGGTTCTTCTCCTCCTCCTCCGTCGGTCGTCCTTCAACATCTCCGTCTAATAGGACTCTAAGGCTTAGGGTATGAAAATCTTATCTGGATAAGACTCGTATACTTACATATATCTGTATGTCTGTGTTTTTGTTTGTGTGCTCACACAAATGAAATCCCTACTTTTTAGAAATCCCCGTTCTGATTCTAGGAAATCCTATAGACTTGAAAGTAGTTGGGAGAGAAAAATAGTGGGAGACTGAGGAGAGAGAGAGAGAGAGAGAGAGAGTTGATGAAACATGTATAATGCATGGACCATAACTATGCCTAATGGTGAGTACAAGTTGTTCTCAATCGGAATGTTGACTTCGTGGACGGACTACAAAAGCGAATTGAGTAAATATTGCGTATAAAAAGGAATCGAATCATTCAAAATTCTAATGTTCCAAGTTCCAGCTCTCCTGCCCTGGTTTCTATCTGTTTTCATATTCTCTCCTTTTACTTCCCAAGTAGCTAGATTGAGTCTGCAGGGGGAATTTATGGAGGATGACAAACTCCATTGGTACGAATGTATTTATTTCTGTATTGGAAGCATACAAAACTACTACTTGAACATATTTTGGTCGGGGTCTAGGTATTATTGTATATATCTGTATTTATATAAATATAGACATAGATACATATATGAGTGTTTGTATGTCTGAGTTTACTCTGATATGTTTTTAGATCCCTAGACCCGCCCACAATCACAGACTTTTATACATATATGCACATATAGATACGTAACCTAAAAACACATACAATTTGTATGCATAAAATAAACGTGGATAATTTTCGACTGGAAAAAATAAGCAAAAAATATCACCCAGGGAAGATGCTCTCCTCCTTTTTTTTTGAATTACATATTAGACATTTGGAAAGGGAAGGAATAGAGAGAGAAAGAGAGAGAGAGAGAGAGAGAGAGAGAGAAAGAGAGAGAAGAAGGAGAAGAATAAGAGTAGGAAGTTATCTATGCCTTCTGTATAGGTGGGAAGTAGACAGGGGAAAGTCAATTGTGCTAAGAACTGTTGATGTCATGACCGGCAATGGCAATGTATTTGTTGTTTTAGGTTGTGGAATAATATGGGGATTTGTAGGTATATGTTGTGTTGTACTTGGTATGGGGAAGAAGAGAAAGGAATAAGAATGAGACGAGCATCTTGTTGTTGTTTATCAATGCATGCTAAGTGAGACTGAAGGAATAAATTGTCAGAAATCGCAATGCCGTCGGAACGGAAGAATCCTGTGGAGTAGGAGGACGAGGAGGAGGAGGAGAAGGAGAAGGAGAGCGGGAGAGAGCAAAAGAGGTCGGTCGGGTAAAACTGGGCTTGAATAATGACATCAGAAAGTGAGGCGGGAAAAGAGCACAGTGCCACCACCAACAACACCGTACTACTTACTTTACTACTACAACATACTTCTATGCACTGAACTCTCATTTCGTCTTAGCTTTTTCATGTTCCCTTGCTCCACTTCCTCCTTTGGTTCTTCTTTTTACTGAATTCCCTCTCAAGCTCTCACTTTCTCCATGTCTCTCTCTCTCTCTCTCTCTCTCTCTCTCTCTCTCTTTCCTCTCTGATGTTACAGGCTAAATTCTCAGGGCTACTTGGGAATTCTTATCAGGGCTAAGATCGAAGCGCAAGGGAAACTTAAGAACCTTACATGTTCCTCATCTTTGTCTTGTCGTCCCTGAGAAATGTGTCTTGTCTTTTGCCATGGTTTCAAGATTTTCACGGATTTTTTCCTCTGCTTCGCATAATTTCACTAGTACAGTTGGCTTGGCTACGGATGCATATGTATGTAGCTACCTGTTCAAATAAGGTGGCATACGTACGTACGTACATAGTAGGGGCATACATACATAGATATACATTGTAGAACGTAAATAGACAGTTTTGTTGGCAAACCTATGCATGCATAATATATATAATGTATGTATATGTAGAGGTTTGGGATGATTGTACATATGTACATACATACAATGAATCCCTTTATTTAGTGTTTTATATTCTGAGTGTATTGTCAGTTCAAGTCAAAATGTTTGTAGTATACATGTCCAATGATGCAAAAGTAAATTAACCACCAGAAATGATTTGCTTTTGGGATTCCTTTCCCAGGGTCTAAATCCTCCTTGACTAATAATAGGGAAATTTTCTGAGGGAACAGGAAGGCAATTTTTCCCTTACACATGTATGTATCTATATATGAGGACTGTAAGCGACAAGTGGAACAATGACATTTGTAATTTTTTTTGTTTTGTGTGTGTGTGTGGGGGAGGGATGGGGAGAGCGGGATGAAAAGGAAAAAGCTAAAGAGTAACTGGAGAGAGGGTTCTAGTTTGGTTCTTCGTGAATGTCAACAAGGAAGAATATATAATGGAACACGGGCTGAGATGCACAGTACGGGTTGCATAAACAAACTGTTATGCTATTTCCTTAGAAATCGTTCTTTTTTTTCATTTTATTTCTTTGGATATGACATAGAAACATAATGGACAGAAGGATTCTTATTGTTTCTCCATATGAGGGACTGTTCCGCTTTTTTCAAACTCTACCCGTAAATACTTTTCGCCCTCTCTTTCTCTCTTTCTCTGTTTCTCTTGCCCTGCTCCAGTACTACACTATTATATTATTTTATGCATCCATATATGTATATAAGCTGTAGTACTGTGTGTATGAATAGGATTGCCATCGAAATTCTCTTTGGGGAACTGTAATCAACACTAGGATGACTTTGAGTTGGCTCAAGTCGCATGTGAGAGAGCGAGGAGAATGGAGGTTGTAGAGAGGGTCCAAAATATGGATATGAGCTCCTCAGCCCATCCTCTACAAGATATGTAAAATGTGCCATTAGGTAAATCGACGTAAAGGAGCTTTTCGCTCCATTCCTTTGTAAACGGAGTTTTCCTTTGTAGGAATAAAACCAACTCTAGTCAGTCTAAGTTTGACTCACCTTTGGCTAGGTAATCAAATCACTGTGAGCTTCTCCGAATGCATTTATTCCCACAGCATATACATATACTCTACACCTTACACAGGTGGGCATAAGCATCCTGATACACTATAAATGGCGATCCTGCCAGGATATGCCTAGAGTATTGCAAAATAAAATCTGAAATAACAAGGTTTTTGGTATTGCTTGTGGAGATAAATATTTTAACAATTGTTCAAAATTTCCTCAAAATTTCTCAAAAAAATCTCAAAAATTGGACAAACATTAAAATAAAAAATCAAAGGAGTTTAGTTAAGCGGACTGAACTTAATGGTTTTTTTAATGAATGGTGAATGACAAGAGTAGAGAAAAATCAAAAAGGTTAAGTCAGTAGACTTAATTTAGTGGTTTTTCAAATAATCAAGTACAGTACTCTTGGGATAGACCAAGTTTTATCCAATTTCAAGGAAGTATTTTTTTTCGAAAGAAAAATGGCGGACCAAACTAACAATGTCGAAATTTCATCGGAAGAATTTGAAAAGTTGGTAAAAGAGATGGAAGTAAAACACAAGGCTTTACAGGCAGTGACAGGTGGAGTTTATCCTCAAGATTTTGCTGGGAATAAATTTGATGATACTCAATTACCATTGCTAAGGGCAATTGTGAAAATTAGTGGACAATTGCTAGATGCCTATAAGAAACCCCTACCTAAGGTGAAAGCCAAAGAGAGGTCACAAACAATTGTACTTGGGGGTAATTTAAAAAATGAAGTACCCATTTTTGATCCACAAACACTATCGGGATTCAATTTCTTGAAAAAAGTGGAAAGATTTTTTAAGATCAAGGGAATTTCCGACGAGCACTGGTTAGACGTGGTCGCATTAATGTTGAAAGGGGATCAAGAGGCGTGGTTCGAATGGAAACAGGAAGAGTTCAAAGATTGGGACGACTTCAAAGATGCATTTCTGGCTAAATATGATTCTGAGGAACAACGAATAGCCAGAAAAACCTTGCTATACACCAGAAAGCAAAAAGTACATGAACCATTTGAGTCATTTTCATGGGAAATGGCCAATTTACATAGCCAGGTTCATCCTAATGCATCCGAGGAGGAAATTGTAATTCAAGTCCGAGAATCCCTCTATCCGGAAATACGCCATGAACTAATGAACATTATGCCCCTGACCATGGACAACTTAATTGCACAGGGGAAAACTGCGTTAACCAGCCTTAGAATGATGGAAACAGTGCGGGGGTACAAAACCTCAAGATTACCGCCAGTAAGTACAAAAGTACATCTCAAAGGATGTACATGTGAGGATTGCAAGAAGGAAGCCAATCCAAACAAGGAGCCAGAGAAAGGTGCCAAATCTACGGAGACTGCATCTGCTCCATCACAGGGACAGTCCAATGGCCACAAGGGATACGGAGGGGGAAGAGGAGGGCATAACAATTCTCGAGGAGGATTCAGAGAGAAATCTCAGGGAGGAGCAGGGAATAAAACAGCCAAGGGAAATGATAAGTGCTTCTTATGTGACAAAACAGGTCACATTGCGAGATTTTGTCCAGATAAGCGAAAGGTATTGGCAGTCATGAAGCTAATGAATGAGGCCAATGATCTAGACAACGGACAACAAAAAGGAAGCACTAAGGCTGTGCATTCTATTGTAGGATTGGAGAGTGCCTCCAATTCAAAAAACTGAAGTTGCAGGACGAGAGGGAAGCCAACTCGTGCCTGCTACCAATCTTGACGATGCACATTGGCTTCTTACCGTTAATATTTATTACCATAGGGACACAGCAAATTCAAAGCCTGTTAGATACGGGAGCCACAGACACCTTTATTAGCCAAGAGACTGTATCATCATTACAATGGACGGACTTAGTGAAAGTTAGTTCAAAAAATGTTGAAACAGCCTCACATAGCATAAGGACAGTGGGAGAGATAACCTGCAATATAGAGATGCAAGGTAGACGATTTACCTGCAAATTCAATGTCATGACCAAAACTCCGGTTCCTGTAGTACTTGGAAACGATTTTATAATCAAGGCAGGAATTGTTTTAGATATACCAGCGGGGGTATTTTGGCATAATGATAAGCCCCAAGAGATTAAGAAATTCAACTCTATGGCCTATTCGAATTTGAATGCCATGATACATTCCCATCACGAGGAACAACTTTCGGAGGCCGAGAAACAGCACAAAATATCTAAGGTGCTAGCAGAGTTTGACGATGTCATTGGTCCCAACCACCAAGTAGGAAGATGTGGACTAGTGAAACATAGGATTGAGGTATGTGGAGAAGTCAAAAAGCGACTTCGTCCATATAAATATTCACCCCCACTAGAAACCGAGATCGACCGTCAAATCCAGCTTCTGAAAGACAAAGGCATGGTTAGAGACTCTACATCCGAGTTCGCAGCAGGTATTGTCTTAGTAGACAAATCTAATGGAACAAAGCGGATGGCATTGGATTTTAGAGAGGTCAACAAGGTAACCGTTGCAGATAGTTATCCCATGGCGAATATATCGTGGATACTCCGAACTTTACCTATGGCTAAGTATTTCGCAAAATGTGATATGGAATGCTTTTATTGGCAAATTGAAATGGAGGAAGACAGCATCCGCTATACAGCATTTATCTCGCATAATGACTTACTAGAATGGTTAGTCATGCCATTTGGATTGAGGAATGCTAGTAAAACAGCACAGAGACTGATGAATAAAATCTTTAGAGAATACATCAGAAAATTTTTGCAAGTCTTCCAGGATGATGTTTTATTATATTCTTATTCATTTGACGACCATTTGGAGCACATGCGCAAGATGTTAACCAAATTAAGACAGAATAATTTAACATGCAACAGAGACAAATGCCAATTTGGGCAGGATGAAGTTTTATTTCTGGGACATCTAATTTCACACAATGGAATTAGAATGGACAATACCAAAATAGAGGCCATAAATCAACTGGAGAGACCAACAACCAGACGGCAAATACAGAAATTCCACGGCATGTGCAATTTCTATGCTGAATTTGTCGAGAGGTTTGCCGAACGATTTGAACCTCTATTTAGGCTTTTAAAGAAGGGAAGCAAGTTTAAATGGACGGATGATCAAGAGAGAGCGTTTCGGGACATCAAATCAGCACTTAGTTCAGAAGTCATTTTAGTGGGGATTGATTACCGAAAGCCGATCATCGTCCGGACTGACGCCAGCGATGTTGGGGTTGCTGCAGTACTATCTCAGAGTACCGATGAAGGGGAACGACCAATATGTTATGCAAGTCGAATTTTACAGCCCACAGAAAGGAATCTAGATGCAATGCAACGAGAGCTGATTGCCATTCTTTGGGGATTAGAAAAATTCAGAGTCTTCATATACGGAGTTCCATTTGAATTATTTACTGACAACTCGGCCATAACGTATTTAAATAATATGAAGAGTGGGTCGAAGAAGTTAATGCGATGGGCCATGTCCTTGCAAGCATGGAATATCACAATTAAACATTGTCCAGGGAGGAACAACACTGTAGCGGATTATCTTTCGAGGTATCCGAGTAATTCTCCAGGCGGTCAGAGTGAGTGGGCTCTGGAGTCGCCAAACATTATATATGCTCCCACACTGTGCACATTAATTGGATCAATGTTTGACCTGGAAGAGGTCAGACAAGAGCAGCGTAGAATAGGCTGGCTCGATGTGAAGATAGGGAAACTACAAGAGTTTTTCATTCACAAGAGGACACTATGTACCAAAGTCAATGGAGAATTTCTCCCGATCTTACCAGAGAAATTTAGAGGAGAGATTATGTTCTATTTTCATGACAGTCCAGAGGCAGGCCATTTGGGAGTACACAAGACCATGGACAAGATAGCTTCGAGGTTTTTTTGGCCAGGCCTCAGAAAGGACGTTACAAGTTACGTAAAGTCCTGCGAGGTTTGCCAAAAACATAAGGCAACATATAAGAAGCCACACGGATTGTTGCAACATGTGAGGTCCAAATCGGTCTTTGACACCATTTGCATAGATTTCATGGGGCCATTTCCAAAAAGTGGCAAGGGCAAGTTAAATCAATACCTGCTAGTGGTGGTAGATCTTTTTTCACATTGGGTAGAGTTGTTTCCCATGAGACACGGAACAGCAAAAAAGGTAGCCGAGAAACTAGAGGACGAAATTTTTTGTCGCTTCGGTGCACCTTCTACGATAATTGCGGACAATGGAACAGCTTTTGTCTCCAACATAATGAAACAATTATGCCAACAATGGAAAATTCAATTAAGGACAACATCCGCATACCACCCCCAAGCCAACTTTACGGAAAGAATGAATAGAAATCTGGTCACCATGATTGCGTCCTATGTAAAGAACTGTCACACCGCCTGGGATGAGCATTTACAGAAATTTGCCCTAGCGCTAAGGACAATGAATAATAGAGTAACCGGAATTACCCCAGCAATATTAAACCTGGGGAGACAAATCGCACTGCCCATTGATCGAAGATTACATGGGGATTCGGAATTTGAGAATCCCAATGAAATAGCTGCTACTCTTCCCAGCAAGCTGAGAGACATTATGGAATATGTCAAACTCTGTACAGAGAAGGCTCATGAGCAACAGAAGAAGGACTATGATCAAGCCCATAGTCACATAGATTTTAAGATTGGAGAAAAGGTATGGGTAAAGAATCACCCTATCTCCTCCACAGACGAAGGCAAATCAGCCAAATTATATCCTAGATGGATTGGACCCTACGAGGTCACTGAAATTTTAACTCCAGTATCATATAGGTTAAGTATTCCAGACCGGAGGGTGCTTGATTGTCAGCATGTCCTCAATCTAAAGCCCAACTATGAGCGCATTTTGCATACCACTGATACGAGGCAGGCCACCTCAAATCAAGTCGATGCAAATGCGGATAATGCTGATCAAGAAACATCGGCTCCTGGGTACAATTTACGCAAACGACGACCAGTGGATTACACTGGGAAAGTGTCCAAGAGACACAAATGAAGTGTTTTTTCTGATAATATAGTTTTCTTTGAGAGTTATTTTTTTTTCTACAAATCATTAGCCTTCCAACCTCCAAACACTCAACAGCTCTAAAGCTCCAACCAAAACCAACCATGTCGACTCGTAGATGGCAGATCCTGGTCGAGCTGATGAACGCCAAGCCTGAGTGTGGGATAATGGAACCAGGGAGGGATAAGGGAAACACTAAGATTGTGTTTCCCACCCTTACCCAATTTGCCTTCCAGGTTCAAAAGCGGGTTTTCAAGAGGGAGAATGGATTCCTTAACCAAGGCTTTCCCATCTTCCAGATGTGTGAATCTGAAACGGCCAAATACACCATCGCCGGCTTCAGCGAGTTTTGGAAGGTAAACTTCCCATACCATGAGGGGACATCATTTTCAGACATCCTCAATGCGGCCGGGACCTTGGAGAAGAGAGAGGCAAGATGGATCCGAAAAAACCATCCGACAAAATGGTTAATCAAGGAGTGTTCGGTTCATCTGGAAAGAATTAAAATAAAGCCCAGCCCCCCATTGATCCTCAAGGACCGTCTAGGACCGCCTGTAAGACCAGCCCAGACAGTAACCCTGAGCCCCATCCTGGAGGATCAAGAGGACGTCCTGACATTAGAGGATTGGGATCCTCTACCCCTTCCGGAGGATCCAATAAGGACAGGGATCATCTGCCGCCGATGTGGGGAAGAGGGTCACAAGGGCTTTCAATGCCCCAACCCCCGGAACAATGCGGCCTACTGGAGGAGAATGCGGCAGGACCCGGGTTTCAAAGAGAGGGACAAGGCGAGGAGGAGAGCCAGGTACTACGAAAACCGGAGGGCAGATCGACAGGTCAAGGCTTTCCTAAGGGCCCAGGAGGACCATCTTTTCGAGGAGCATGAGGGGGAGCTTCGGAGGAGGACTGTAGAGAATGACTGAGGGTCCAAAATATGGATATGAGCTCCTCAGCCCATCCTCTACAAGATATGTAAAATGTGCCATTAGGTAAATCGACGTAAAGGAGCTTTTCGCTCCATTCCTTTGTAAACGGAGTTTTCCTTTGTAGGAATAAAACCAACTCTAGTCAGTCTAAGTTTGACTCACCTTTGGCTAGGTAATCAAATCACTGTGAGCTTCTCCGAATGCATTTATTCCCACAGCATATACATATACTCTACACCTTACACAGGTGGGCATAAGCATCCTGATACACTATAAGGTTAGCACTGAAGTCAAGACTAAAAAGTAGTGAAAACTTTGCAAACTTTCTTCCTGACTCTCTGAGGAGACCCATGGAAATGTGTTTAGGATGTCAATGTCACAATGGGTTAAAATTCCTTTTTAATATTCTACGAGACCTTCTAGAACCTTTTAGCTGGATGGGCTTTTAGGATATTTCTAAATACATGTTTTATTTGAATATGTATGTAGAGAGAGAGAGAGAGAGAGAGAGAGAGAGAGAGAGAGAGAGAGAGAGAGAGAGTAGGAGTGAGAGATTCGGGAGGAGAGCAAAAGAACTTTTCTCAGCCCATTTATGTATATGTACATAGGTATACTACTTGTACTTCTTGGCGTTCTTGGTAATCTTCTTTGGTATGTGTGTGCTCCCAAGTATGTGTATCACTGGCACGATTTATATTATGGTGTTAGGTATAGGAAATACTGGCATGTAAGTTTTAGTATGTACTTCATACAGTGGCATACATATGCATAGTTTATGCATGTATCCCTTTTGGTAGGTATATTTATATTTATATGTAGTACATTTATACGTGTAGGTATGTTTGTGCATGTCTGTCTGTCTGTATGTATGTGTATATATATATGTGTGTGTGTGTGGATTTTCTTGTGAGCAAGTTATCTTCCCAGTGAGACTTAAATGCTATGTTATAGCAAGCGATGTTTCGAGTGTCTGTTTCTTCTCCACTTCCTTCTACTTCTTCTTCTTCTGCTCCTTGGTCTTGTTCTGCTCCTGCAACTAGTCTTGCTTGTGTGCATTTGGAAAAGTGTAAGTTAAGTATTCTTTCCCTTCCATTGAGACTCAAGGGTTTCGTCGACTATATACATAGTCACCGATTTTCTTTCTAAAAGTGAGATGGCTCAGAGGAGAACGAAAGCTAATGGAAGTTCTTATCATTAATTAAAATTGTACTTGCTCTCTATGACTTGCGAATCCCACGATTCTTTCATATGTCCAGCCAGATCCCATAGAATCAAAGTTATTTTCCCTTACAACTTTACCAAAAAAAACATGTGTGAGCTGAACAATATATCCTTATAACTTTACTTCAGCAAGCGTATATGTGCATATAAAAAAAAATCTTATTTGTGTGGATATCGCCGTAGGCAAAGATAAAACTTTATATTTTTTTCAGGTGCTATTCTACATATAATGAATTATTGTTATTGATTGTAAAATCCTAGTGGTATGTTTTAGAAGTTGGCAGAAGGACATTGTAATTGTTTTCATCAAACTAAGGAAATTTCCACTCCGTTATAATAATTATTTTTACTTAATGTACCAATCGTAGACGATGTTATGGAAAGTTTCAACGCTGAAAGTTTTAATTCTGGAGCGTATTTCATATATTTATGTCAGTGTCAGAAAGGAGGTAATCGGTGAAGATTTTTTGTGTGGGAATATGATGACTGCGCAGAGTGTTGCGTAATTATTACTTATTTCGTAATCATTTTAACTCAGAAGTATTAAGTACAACTTAATTAAGAGAAAGAGAAAGAGAGAGAGAGAGAGAGAGAGAGAGAGAGAGAGAGAGAGAGAGAGAGAGAGAGAGAATAAAACAGAGATTTGTTACATGAGACGATACAAATACAAATCCTTGGTGAATCATTCTTCCCTCTGATTTCCTCTCCGGCAGTTATTTTCTATACCCACAGATGCGTAGAAATTTAGACGTATGTATGTGCATATGTACATATCATATTCTACACATGCCTGCGTACCCTGGAGATAAAGGTTTAAATTATTTTGCAACATCTGCCTGTACTAAGAATTACAGATATAAATATCTGCATATGTAGATACTTACGGATTGAGACTTTCCACAATTTAAATCTACTGTGCAAGATGAAGACTCTTACACGTAGTTATGTATCTACAGACATTGTGTCATATACATACATTTGTGTGCAGTTACGAAAGTAGAAATCCTTATTACAGGGAAATTTATACCCCGAGCTCATAAATTGGAACGTGTTGTAACCTCATATGTATATACGTATGCTTGTGCATGTATCCTTATTATGTCTGTCTGCATGTCTTTTGTTGGGTTGTCGTCCTGGAATTTGGATTGCGACAATGCCTGGTTTTATTTTCTATAACAATTGTAGTGACTATAATTATTATTATAAGTATACATACATACATACATACACACATACATATCTACATGTGGGATATTTACTACATCTATCCTGGAGTGTGAGTGCTGGCTGGGAGATGTATCCAAGTACCTATAGTTGGAAGATTTGGAGAGGCACATTTAAAATTTGAGTACGGACATAGATTAGAGGCATGCATCCCCTAGTATATTGTACTACAAATATTTACTAGTGTAGCATTAAATAGAAATGGAAATAGGAGTACATTTGGTTGGATCAGGGCCGGAGTAATTTGATGAGATACAAAAGAAAGAAATGCTAACCATTTGATGTATGTAGTACTCCTCATCTTGCTACTATAGTGAGTGTCGTTGTTTAATGGGAAGTACTACTACTATTAGTAGGATCTCCTAAAGGACTCGAAGGGAAGCAGCCTTCATGGACGACATTTGTCGACAGAGAATGAGATAAGGGGGGAAAGCATAGTCATTAACATGATAATGTAATCCTTTAATAAAGTGCTGAATTAACCCAACCATTTGCATTTTGCTCATTTCTCCAAGTTTCCGGAATTATGTGTGGCATTTTCAATGGCTCCTTGTTTCAGACTCTGGGTACTTACTCTTCTGTCTCCCGCCTCCATTTTCTCTCTTGTTGCTCTTCCTCTTCTCCTATCTGTAGTTCTTTACCGGGGTGGTATCTATATATTTGTAGATACGAGTGTGTGTGTGTGTGTGTGTGTAGAAGATGTGTGTAGATGTGTGGATGTTATAAGGTCGTCCGGCTCTTATCTCAATGAATTGTCAACGCACAGGGACATGGGATATGAATGGGATGAGGGACACAATGAATTAATCCACATGCGACGAATTCCTAGAAGTACAGAATACTCTCTTCTGTATACTTATAAAGACTATCCGCTTCATAGTATCCTTCCTCATTCCGGCCTGGACAATTGTTATAAAGTATGGACAAAGAAATTATGTATCCTGTATTCCTGTGTGTGTGTGTTTGTGTAACATTGTTACTCACTAATATAGAATATGTTGAGGACTGTTGCTACTAGTATAGAGCAAGCTCTCCGGAGTTTTTGTCTAAAATAATTCGCAATTCCTCCCCTGTCCAACTTGATTGGGCTAGTCCTCACTCACTGGTCTTCCTAACCTAGGGGGTGGTGGTGGTGGTGAGTGTGTGTGTGGTATAGTGTCTGGTGTCATGCTAAGTCAGAGATGAAAAGTTTTGAGTTAATATATGCACATAATGGCCTTCTGTCTTTCTCATTAGATCTCATGGCTTCACATTTTTATTTAAATTGGAAAATCTGGTCTGAAAAATATATGCAAGGGTCATTAAAAGTATGTAGTAATTATTATCCCTACTACTGGTGATGGAATAGAACAATCTAAATATGCAAAACTACTAACTAACACTAAGAAGAAAAACCCTTGTAGGTTTAATAAGAATAAGATGCCGTCAAGTGCTTGGAATTGTTGTGTGTGTGTGTGTGTGTGTATGTGTGTGTGTGTGTGTGATGTGTGGAGTGTAGTGGTCGGACAACCACTAATTTGGATTAGAACACTCTCTACTCCTGCAACTGACGGGGTGTAAATAAACAAATTAGTGCGTACACACAGTACTACTGGTTCAAGTCGCTCATTGCAAAAATTACAATTTCATATTTTTGTACGCAAGGATATCCATTCATTTTTATCATTTATTATACTTATATAGATATATATATATATGATTTGAGAAGATGGGCAAAAAATACTGAACTAACCTGTATATTTGCAATTTTTCTAACAACGTTGTTGTTGTTGAGGCGGCTGCTGTGTCCGCTGGATGTGGCAATTGTGAAGGCATGTAATGATATTGGTTGTATTCCGATAGAATTTTAATTTAGTCTTGTAATTAGTGTGTTGTGAACGAGCTTTTTTTGAAAGAATACACTTTACCCCCCCAAATATGTATAATTCGCTTGGAGATGATGATGCTACAGGGTGGCTATCATATCATTTGCAAATCTGACCATTCTGTGGCTTCTGTAACCCGCATAAGAATGTGATTTAGTAAATATTTGATCCTCACTTGACTCCCTTATTATTCCGTTGGAAATGATATGAGCTCCCCTGTCCATAGGTTGAGGCACGTTGGGTACATATTAGTTGAATATCATTATATTATAGTATATCTTCCCCGTGTATTTCTTTACTAATTTCTTATTCAAGAAATCAGCTCCAATTTGTCTGTTGTGAGGAAAAAAATGGCAATCATATTTTCGCTCTTTAATTATCTGGATGCTGAGTAATTGTAAAATGTAAAGGTAATAAAACTATAGTAATCTGAATTAATTTACATGGTTGTATATTTACAAATATCATGGATTTCATGTTTCTACTCGAATGTACAACAAGAACAACAACCAGAAATTTATTAGACCAGTGAGCTAAAAATTCCAGGGATAATTAAAATAATCCTCGTCTCATACTATGTATGTACATATTTGTTCTGGAATTTCTAATGTAGTACTGTCTGGTTTGTTTCTATAACTAATGAAATAGAGACAGAGAGAGAAAGAGAGAGAGAGAGAGAGAGTAAAAAATAACTTTGTAGTTGGTAATAATTTAAGCGTGTGAGTGTGTTTAAACAGAGTCATGTCCGAAACCGAAGTTAACGACTGTTGTATTTATTACACCCTTATAAGGCTCCCAGTGACATTTACAACAAGATTGAAATTTTGTGGTTTTTTTTATTTCTATTTCCAGATTCTGACTGTATTCACTTTTGTGGGACTTTTCTTCTGTGGTGCGTGTGGAAAAAGACCTGGGAAAAAACTGATCTTGTTTGTGGACCATATGGAAGTCATTTCTTATACTTGTGGTCTGACGTTACCATAAGATTGTTAAGTAAAGTTCAACTGTGACTGGATAACTGCTCACAGTGGAGAATCCTTTATATATATACACACAGAGAAGTATATATAGAAAAAGTGTTTTCAAAGAACTAACTACAACACAACACGCCTTTTCTTTGGGGTAGAAAAAGACGAAGGAGGAGAAGACGAACAAGAAAAAGAAGAAGAAGCTGAAAAAAAGCTGTACTGCAAAAAGCTAACTGAAGAAGGAAGAAAAGAAAATCGTTTGGTGGCTCCGTGGAGTGAATACAAGGTTAGTATTTTTTCCTTTTGTTTTACTATTTCTCTTGTGTTTTTTTTTTCGCTATATGGTTTTTCTCCTGTGTCGTCGTCCCCCCTTCTTTCTATTCATTCTCAAAGCAGCGAGGTACATGTGTACATGTGCGTTCAAGAGGAAGGGGTTGCTACGGTGGCATATTCTCGGGCACAGTACGAGTAGTATATAGAAGAGCTTACTTAGTAATCATGTTAAATGCCACTCGGAGTCGGAACCACTCAAATGCAGATGTAATTTACAGACCTATGGTTTGAGGAATACTCCTAGGCGTGAAGCATGATATTCTACATTATTCCTCAAGTCTTTGTCGTTAGTCAACTACTTTCCATTACGAGTAAGACTGACTGCTGACTGCTACTACACTATTACTATTACTACAGTCACCACAGAGCAAACATATTATATTGTTCTTAAGCATTGGTATTATGTGTACTTAATTTCTGCGTGTGCATGTATGTGTTTGTGTGTGTGTGTGTGTGTGTGTGTGCGTCTACTGTGCCCGCACTCCTACGCTGAAGCTAGAGGCTCACAAAACTCAAATTGTATCTAATACAGCACACCGAGGGAGACTTGTGGCTCACAATATGGTTATTTGACAAGCTGAAGAAAATGCATTTTGGCAGTTGGAGATAAGGTCTGCTACTCTCACTACTCGGCTACATAATAATATAATAGTTGTGTTGTTTTTGTTGTTGAGTGTGGCTATGTACATGGGGTATGCACTTCTTTATACGGACGAATGCCTACTTTGAAGATTTAAGATGCGGATTTTAAGTATGAAATAACATGTTCATGTACTCCAGATGAGGGAAATGTGTCTTGCTCAAGTATACAACTTATGTTATGTGTAGATAAATACATATATATACATTCTATATCTAGATATGCATAAGGAGGAACATGTATAAGATATAAGTATAGTACAAGAAATCTTTTTTGATGAGCTTACTTACGGACGTAATGTAAAAACAGGGTAAAGTTTCATGACATGACACTATACATATGTATGTATGTATGGATATTTGTATGGATATAAGTACAGTTACGAACGTAATTATATGTAAGTGTAATGTACACGGGTAACATTGGATCCAGATATGCCCGTTGTAGAATTGTGTTACATTTTAGACTGACTATGGAAAGGGATTATGTGCCTCTATATTCTATGATAATAGTTAACGAAACGGCTTCAAGACCAAGGGAGTTCGTAATGCGTGAAGTCATATATTTTGTTTGTGCTTGTGAAGATGTGGGTGTGTACGTACATAGGTAGAGTTTGTACTATATAAGGGCAAGTGAAAAGTACATGTATGTACATATCTACATGGCCAGGTTTATGGTGTTGCTTTGGTGACTGACTACGGCGATGATTACTAGTGTTTGTGGCGTGGAATGGCATGGACGTGGCTGTTCCGTGAGCTTGATGACGCTCAGCTAGGAGGACGATGTGCATCCAGAGCTTAGAACCGTTTTGTTCTTGTCACAGAGTTCTTTTCTCGGACTCTAATCTCGTTTTCTAGAAGCCATCCCATTCATAATGATAGTGGCTTGGAGGATGAGCCCTATGCATTATATTGGTGCAGTGGTGGGGGGTTCCCGTCCCAAGGCATGTATTCTGCCTGTATGTCAATATAATATGACACTCTTGTATGTGGAAGGTATTACTGTAGCTTTATAGGTGCACCTGCTGTAGTATACATACATACATACTGTAGTAATAGCACGGAGTGAGTGCACAAGTGCATAGAGAAAGCACTTTACGTGTGTTTAAGTATTTTTCTGTGTCTCTGTATAGCTATGTACATAGGTAGATAGATATACTATATGGTATTAACTCTGTAACAGCTTATCAGCTTTACCTATGTGAATTTATGTGTGTGTGTGTGTGTGTGTAGATATGTGTGAATATACTTACTATGTGGACGTAGGGAGTTAGGGCTGGTAGAGATACGGAGCTTCTGTGCCTAAAAGTACATTTGTATGCATATACAGGAAGTTACCTAGTATTAAACCCTGAAAGTACTGGCTATCTTTCTTACGTGTATAAAAGTAAGGTATGCACACATCATATATACATAAGTACTGTTGTTCGGAGGAGGAAGTGCTCCTCTTCTTCTCCTATATTTATGGATAGGCTTCTCTGACATGCTTCTGGCTTTTTACTCGTCCTCCTAGACTTGGGAAATATGCTGGGATCGGAGATCTGCTATGTATTAAAAGGATACGGGAAAAAAACGTGTGTGTGTGTGTGTGTGCATGTGCACATGATGATATACTTAACTATACTTTTTTAGGGGGAGAAATGAAGCAGGCGGGCTTTTGCAGTTTCATTTTACCATTTGGAGATGATCCTCAGTCGGGTTCCTTGCCTCAGTGGTTAGGTTTATGTTATGTGTATATGCTCTTGTGGTATTAGTAAAACTGAGTAAGGGATACGTATATAAGTATGTGTGTGTGTGTATATATAGTTACATTTCTTTCTTGGGAAGATCCATGTATATGTAAGACTGCGTGATAGAATCTTGTTTCCGTATGAGAGGACCCGAGCTGGTCAGATCATCTTAATCTAATTAATACCCCTCGAGTGAGGAAGAGGGAGAGAGAGAGAGGAAGAAAGAGGAAGAGGGAATGGAGAACTGCCTTTGAAACTGATGCTTCTTCATCAATTGCTTGGACGCCACTCGATCAGCGGCCAAGAGCCAAGTCTATAATAGAGGGAAAGTAGATATTTTTCTGGAAACATAATTCCACTCTATGCCTTGTAACTTTTTCCTGGAATTTACTATGTACGTACATACATATAGTCATAGTCAGCAGGCAGCGTTCCATTAAAGAAGCACACCTACTTTATTTATACAATACATATAGATCTCTCTCTCTCTCTCTCTGTAATTCTCTCCACATTGCTGCGTATGTGTGTACATATACTACTAGTGAACCTATGAGGACCGAAGTCTTGGATAAAGTTTCTTAATATTATTATTAAATATTTTTTGCAAGGAAAATATTTTTTCGTGCCTTGTAATTTACTAAAAGTATAAGATTACATTACAGCCACGGTTCAAGTTATTATGCTTGTGGAAGTAAACCTTGCAAAAGGTTTTTATCGCTATCGCGCTCCTTACACTGCTCTCTCTCTTCTCTCTCTCTCTCTCTCTCTCCTTCCTCTGGATGGAAATGAAATGTGAAGAGTGTGTAGATAGATTTAGTCAGGAGCAGAAGAAAATAACTCGGGGTTATGTGCCTAATAATAATGTTTATGTATTTAGAACAAGGCAGGAGAGAGAGAGAGAGAGAAAGAGTGCGAGAGAGAGAGAGAATCAGGAACGGAGGGAACGGACTTGATTTCCACAAATGGAGCTACTTTGCACTGCATAATTAAAGTTCGGTTGGTGTGTTCACGACGGATCCATTTCATGCGAAAATTTAAGGAAATGTATGTTAACGTATGTATGCATATCTATATCAATGTGCATATGTACCTAATAAGTACTCACCCATCTCCATCCATACTACTAGTCCGTAGTGTAAATAAAAAGGAGGCATTTGGGAGTTTCTTTCTGTATACAAAGCACGAATGGATGGATGGTCATGTCCTTGGGCTTTTCTCTCTTCTCTGTTGAAGTAGTATATGGTAGTTGGAGTTAGTAGTCTTTTAGGAAAATAATTTTAGCATTTAGGTGGCAAATATGCTACTACTCCTCCTAGCATTATGTGTGTGTGGCTACACTCTCAGGCCTGGACCCATTTGTTGTGGGACACAACCATGTTATTTGTAGCAGCATAAGGAAGGAGTGAAGTAGTATTTTAATATCATTAAAAAAAAGAAATTTCAGCATTAATCAGGCACTTCTGCTAAAAGTAAGCCGGGAAATTGTAAACGTTAATCTAAACTGGTCTAAAGGAGTTAAAATGTGCGTGAGAGTTTTTTCGTAGCATTGAAAAAAAAAGTATCCTCGCTTTATACTGTAGCTTGCTTTCTTGCATGTTTCCCTTATTTAAAAAAAAATATACTCACTAGCTCTTGTTCCTTTTTCTTCTGCCTATTTGGAGAACAGTACTGTAGTAGTGGCACGTCCCTTGTTTGTATTGGAGAGGTGTATATGTATATATATATGTGTGTAAGTTTATTTTTTGGTATGTTTGAGTTGAATGTGTGAAAAGGATTTTTAGACGTTCAATTTTCATGCGTAAAGTGCAAATATGGGACTTTATGCGTCTTGATTTCGATTCAAACATTGTTTTTTCTAAGGTATTGTGTATAATGAACTTATCTATCTATAGTACTGATAGTTGTACATAACTATATAAGTACACACTATTTACTGCGCTTTCATGTGTAGATGTATGCTATTAGTTCTTTTTTTGGTTGTAGAGAAACTTGAAAAAGCAGATACTATCTACTGAGATATCCATGCTTTTCTATGTGTGCATATAACTGGATCCATTTTCTTGTTATGTAAACTCTGATGGATTTTTGTTTGCACCAGCGTTAGTCTAGTCCGTGTGCAGTAAGTTTTCCAGACACTGAAATCTTTATAGAGCTTCGATGCTTTCCTAAGGTTTGAATCCAGGCTATTTTTTGAGCACACATACATACATACATAGAATGTAGATTCTTTTACGGGACATTTACATGTACATATGATATGTAGTATGTCTGTATTTATTATGCGTATACTTATTTGCTCACTAATAGTTAGGTATAGATAGATACCGTAACACCATTAGGAGTTCGGTTTGTTTCTCCTGCAAAATTGTGCGTGTATACATTGTATATGCAAATGCCACGTGCAAGGATTTGTTTTTCTTGTTTTTTTTTCTTCTCCTTCTACCATTTGCACCTCTCTCACATACATATAATTATGGTATATGTATTCAGTGTATAGGTAGTATGAGGAGGGCATTGAGTTTAACATGCGTGCAAGTGGAGTTGAAAGGCTTTGAAAGTATAATGTTTTAACTTGTAAGAACTGACAGTCTCCCTTTTGCCACACACTAATAATGATATCAGATTTTAAATTAGGCTCCAGGATTTGTTTTATGTGACGGTTCGTTTTTATCATGAGGAATCTCACGGAAATAAAATAAAGTTGGAAGTGTGCTTTAACAGACACACGTACAAAAGGCGAAGGAATAATGTTACTACTAATATCCTCATGAATTATGGAACTTTATATTTAAATGCATTCAAACTTCCTGGTTTGGAGCGTAGGTGTCGAGAGGGAAGCCACAGTATTCATAATGCATGGAGCTGTGTTCACGTTTTGCTCTGTCCCTGTGTTTTTTTTTTTTTTGTTGTTTTTTAGCTTTTGGGAAGAGTGATGATGGTCGTCAGGGAAATAATTAGAGGATGAAAAATGATCCTGATATTCAAAGATTCGCAATTAACTCAACTTTGCAAACATCTTACGGGAGTTGTATCCACTGTGTAGGTAGATGATGATACATTCGCAAACCTAGCTCCGGTCTCCGGTATAATTATATTTGTAGAGTAGAACTGAGCGAGCCTTATTCAGGTACGAAAGTTGTAATCTTGTATGCACACATATGGCATTCCATATATATGTATAAGTATATACAATATTCATTGAATACGTTCATACTATTGTTGGGGCTGAAGAAAATAACGGAGAGTCAAGTATCTATAGATATATGTATATATGTAATTATGTACATATGTATACAGTCATACCGGGGCTCGTTGCATGCTGATTAGTCCGTCCTGATTGTGAGTAAAGTAAAGGGGATGAATAAACCCTGGTTTTGGTTTGCCTCTTCTTGGATTCCTTGTTGTATTATTATTATTATTTTTTTGCTACATGATGATGGTACAAAAAGATAATTTCCCTGTTGATTTAAAATTAAACGGAAAAGTTTACAATAATAATAGATTTTGGTAACTTATTGTGGACTGTGCATATGGTAACTCAAGTTGTAACTGTCAATGCTGACAAGAGTTGTATCTCTGTTTACTCACCTTGTGAAGTTGGAATTCAACTTCTAAAACTGTACTCTCTCTCTCTGTATAACATGTGTTCATCAAAATGGGTTGTCGATGCTCTTTTAAAAATTGTCTGCACGACATTCCTTGCTTAAGAAGAGTTTTTATTTATATACATTGTGTGGATCATTACGAAAGTATATATGTATGTATATATACTGTATACATAGTTGAGTATAATCTGACTTACAAAAGTATTCATGTATCTACTATTTGTATTGTTTGTACATTGACCACCTCCGAGTGTATATAGTTCGTGTTCCCATATGAGATCAAATAGGATTTAATTAGTACTCAGCCCTGTTTTGATTGAGTTAAATTTGGTATTCTAAAACTGTAATTTTTGAAAGGGCACTCTTATTAACGGATATCAAGTTTTTTCTACTATATCATTGACTTACTGTACAAGGGTAACATTATCAACTGCAGTCCAGTTGCGGTAATAGTTTTGACCTTTTGTTAAGTATTAATTTAGCACATGGGATTTTTGTATGAATTTCTTGTAATGTGAGGAAGGGAATTGATGTGGAAGTCAATGTAGGATTTGTTGTCTGCCTATTTGATCCTTGCAATGCATATACATACATACTTACAGTTTTTCAAAGGTACTAATTTCCTCACCAAGCATGAGACATACATAATTATAGGATGTATATATACTTATACTTACATATACATAATTATATAGGCATGCTGTAATAAATGAAAAGGCAGGCTCATATGTGTTCCATATGTATCTACTCTTGTATAAAATAACGAAGTACGTTTGTCATGAAGTCACCCTTGACTTTGAGAGTCAGAAAGAAGCTAATGCAATTTTTACTGTATCTCTACTGATTACGTGCTGGCTGGCTGGCTGCCTGGGTAAAGTTATGTAGGTTGGAGAAGACTGTCGTAGGTTTTCTTGGAAGTTGACAGTTGCGTAGCGTTTTTAACCATATTATAACGTGTTTTTAGGATCTAGAGGACTTGGACATAACGGGGGAATGGAGGGGAAAAACCTCGTTGACTTACTGCAGGGATCAACGAAAATATCCTGTAGAAGGTATCCTATAATACTATTAGACGTGTTGGTTCCTTTGTAAGATCATTGGAGGATAATAATGTTATTACGGACATAAGTAGATATATATATATACAGGATATATATATATACATATAAAGTGATGTAGTATCAAGAGTTTTTTCCCCGCTAGCTTCATAACATTCAGTGTCTCTATCTATTTGTAGCGTAATAGAAGATATGTGCGTCCGTGCCAGGCTGGTTGTTGTCATTTTATTTTCCAAGGAAACATATAACTTGGTTGTTAGAGGAGAGGGAAAACACGGCGGTTGATCTTGTCCAATTTTCCGCTCCGGCAAAACTACACACATCTATGTATGTATCTGTATGTTGGATGGGGGAGGGATGACGATAAAAGTAAAAGACCTCTAGTGTGTATTTGTGACTCCATCAAGGGCTCTAGCCATTCCTGTACTTTAGTATGTTCTATACTTGTATGTATGTACCCTTTCCATTTATATATGTACATGTTTATATTATCACTTGACAGCTAGCTGGACTATTGGATGTTAATGCCTTTGTTATGATAGTAGCTTTGGCTATCTATGAACTCAGTCCTCCTACAGATAGATAGATATACATAGATATACTTACTTAAGTAGATTCTACACTTATATGTATGTAGTTGCATTAGACTGAAGGGAAGGTTAAATTATTAGTGGAAAAGTATAACTTGTTCTAAACTGGTATGTCCATGTCTTGTATTAAGGACTCGTTTACATTCTATTGGTTTATTAATCTTTGATGACGATAAACGAGTTGTTTATTCACTCAACTTTTTTCCCCAACTCTCGATGACTCTTCCATTCGCTGAGCCAGCCAGTAATAAAATGCACTTGGCAGTGAGTACTGACTGAGTGTGAGGTGGTGCAATGTGCAAGGGGGAATGCAACTCTGTAACATTTGGAAAGAACTAGATTTTTTTTGCTTATTGTCTACATATTTAATATGTGTAAGTATAGGTGTAGGTAGGTATCTATGTATGTATATGTATATGTAGTGTATATATGTACGTAAGTACATGTAATGTAATTATGTATATGTATGCACTTACACTTAGGGAGCATTCAACAATTATGTCATCAAATTTTGCCTAATTTAGGCCCCGTACCCCCCCTTAAATCACTACACGTGATTATCGAGCGAGCCCCCCACCCCTATAATGACATCATTCACTGATATCCTTGGTTGCACGTATTGACCGCTAAAATTGAAATTCAGACTGCACTAACGGCTGCTCTAAAGATATTTATAACTTCTAACTACAAAATTATGACTAAAAAGCAGTAAAAAATAACAACGTAAATTCCCTAAACCTACGGCATAGAGAACTTCGAAAAATACATTTCGCGCGTATGACATTACTATTTTACTCAATGTTATTTATGAATTAAGCAGCGTCAATATGTGACGTCATTATCCGCTGGACCCCTCTACCCTCTACGTCATTGTTTGTCAACATTTTTTGGGGTCCCACCCCCCCTTTTCGTGGTGACGTAATATTTGAATGCTCCCTTACCCCTGCACCAAAACGTAATGTGGGCAATAGCCTATGACTATGTAATATGTACATCACTGTTACTTTCATAATGGATTCCTTTTTTTTAAAAACTGTGCCTCTTTGTATCACTGAATTGACCTCAATGTGTGTGTGTACCAGTATTGATTGTGCAGGATATTCAGTTTCTCACAAAGTGTAAGTATGGTGTCTAGCTATGGAAGTACATGGATTGTGATAGCATGGGATTTCTAGTTGAAATTTGTGCTAGGATTGTTGGTTTGGGAAAAGCATGAGTGGAGTAGTTCCGATTATTGGTAATTCCTTCTGACTCCCTGGAATCTCTTCTGTAGTTCTGGTGGCGTGGTGGCAGGGAATGATAGTAAAATAGGAAGATTGTCCAGATCAAGATGCAAGTTTTTTTTTTTAAGTTAAAAGTAAAGGAGAGTGAGTTTGTGTGTGTGTGAGAGGAAGAGAGAGAGAGAGAGAGTCAGAGGGGAAAATATACAAAATGTTTGGAGGCAGGAGTTGTGTGATAGTGCCGTGCAGTAATCGGAGAAGTGAGGCAGAGAAGCAACTGCAAGTTTTTCAATGGGATGGAATTGGATTGGAGTCAAGTGGAGAGGAAAGGAGTGAAATGTTGACTGCATCTTCAGCTTCGGCTTCTTCCGTGCTCTCTCTCTCTCTCTCTCTCTCTTACTTAGGTTTACGCTTGAATTCAACGTATGATAGCCTTTAGGGATTTTGCGTGTTTCCGAAGCACTCTTCTCCCTACCTCTCTGACAGCATGCGGGAGGATTATGGCGATTCCATGGTACGGTCTGCCGCCACCGTCATGTACACCTTACCTTGCCCTTCTGGTCCTATTCCGTTTTCTCCGCTGGACTCCCAACAACAACCTTTTAGTATCCATACCTACCTCTGGGAATGGAAACTATGGGCTATATGGAATTACAGTATGTACATATGCGTGTTTATTTATATGGAGACCTTCTGGAAGCACACACACACACCCCGAGCACATGCTAAATCTTGGTGTAAACGATAAGTCGGAACCATTCCTAAGTTCACGCTTCTGTCTATACTACTTCTCCAGAGACCTGACAACTTCCCAGAGTTGAATTTGACTTGTAGTAAATGTATCCATAGATCCATCTACTAACATAGATTACATATATCTGTACACTGACTTTTGTGATTAGAATTCCGAGGCTAAAAAGCTGTTTGAATCGATAAGTCCTTTTACTAGATGTTAATGGGCCGACAGTGAAACAAAGATGAGGCTTAGTCGTTTGCATAATTGCTCCAACTTGGATGAAACTCGAACACTCTCCTTCTCCTTCTTCTTCTTCGTCGTCGTCGTCGTTGACTTCTCTTCTTCATGTTCCATCTGATTCCTCGGCTTGAGACTTCCAAGAAGTCTGGAGGTGTGAGGTATTAAGGATTTGAACCTCATGCCAACATCCATATGGTCGTTATAGTATAACTTATCCTCATTTACATATGCATTTTCTCTCTCTCTCTCTCTCTCTCTTCCTCTCTCTCACTCTCACAACTCACCTTTCTAGGGAAAATGTTATGTAGTATGACGACCATCCAAGCCCCGAGCTTTCCCAACCTCACTGTTCGGTTTATGTCTTGTGTAAGTCCGTTGATTCGGGTTCCTCCACTTGTTATACATCTTCGTCTTCACATAAAACACTGTGTTTACATGAGAATATCTTTCAGGAGCTCCCTTGTCTTCTCAGTTGTTCTTCTTAGAAAGGAGTATTATTAAGCTGGGATACTCTTTGCTCTGGGATTTTGGATGGGAGATAGTAGCTCACTTTTAGTATTTTAGTGTGTCTACACTATGTATGTACATATGTATGTATGTATGAAATTATAAGTAAAGTGTAGATGTGTAAAAAAAAGTTTTTACAATATTAGGCTTAGTGGAAGCCTGAGTGGGCATTGACTTGAACCTAAGCATGTAATTTTGTGTTGCAATTTGTAATATAATCCACTACGGACCAAGATTCTCAGGTTTTTGTATGTATTTGTTGGATAGGTCTGAAATTGTTTTGAGAGGGAATAGGAGGGAAGGAAGTATTCCTTCGAGCCCGTCGACTTCAAGTATCGGGATATGTACCCATGTTTTTTTTTCTAGGGATATTAAAGTATATCGGTTCTTGTTCCTGTATGTAATATTAAAATGTATTGCGGGGATAGTTGAAGGAAATATTTGATTTTATACGAATACGCAAACATAATACAAACTTTAATATTTTTTCGAAATCTTCCTCTCTCTCTCTCTCTCTCTCTCTCACTCCCTCTCTTTCTCACTCTTTTCTGTATTGCCTGTATATTGGACGTTAACGTATGTATCTGCTCTATCTTTGGTTGGAAGTTGGAACATGGTAAACTCTTGAAAGGGGAAATCGTCTCCCACACAAAATGCAACTGTTTCTACAGAGTAAACCAGAACTATGGTAGAGTTAAACTATGTGTTTGTATGGATTTATCTATGTGAATGTTTATAGGTTCTCAGGAGGACCAAATCAGCTTATGATGTTTCTATATGTTCGTGTGTGTATATGTGTGTGTGTTTGTGTGCATATTTTTGAATCGATCCAAACTTTGTGTACATATTTCAGGCTTATGTTTTGTATGCTTACGGCTATGAACTTGGATTTGTACTCGCAGAGAGAGAGAGAGAGAGAGAGAGACAGAGAGTGGGAGAGAGACCGAGGGGGAGATATGATATTATTGAGTGTTATTGCTACAGTAAGGTTATGCAATACTACGGTGTGGTAATGTGTGCCTCAAAGATGGGTGTGTGTGTGTATCCAGACTCAGCAAAATCTGAAGTTCATCTTTGATATTCGATTTAGTTTTGAGAATCTGGTGAAGGGATATCTCTACGTATATTTATAGTTACTTAATATGTATGTATTTGTACTAGGGTTGGTCATATCGTTACCTTTCGAAATATCGTTAATATCGTTATCGTTCACAAAAATAATCCCGATAACGATATGGTAGAACGATAAAAACGATATACACATAAATTGAAATAATAAAGAAATTAAGCAGTAAAAATTATCCAATAAGTATTTAATTTATTAAAAGTTATATAAGTAATAAAAATAAGCCGAAATAATGCTTCATTTTTAATTATTCACTTTTCCAAATGCCTGTTTAACAATTCCTTCTATTGCTCGAACCAATTCAATTCTGAATTGGAAATTTTCGGTTCAGTTCAGTTCAATTTACTAATTTTCCGATTCAATTCAAGATGAAACTGATTCGATTGATTCAGTTCATAACTTTGAATTACATGAATTGTTTTTCTTGAATTATTAAAGTTCAAACGATTCGTTTTGCCCCAAACATTTCAGCAACAGATTTACAGTTTACAAGCTCTCCAGATCCTAAAAGTAACGATCTATACCCTTAGTTCAACTTCCTTCTGCTGTATGCTTGGAAAATACTGCTGTCGTGTCTAGAAAGCGTATTCTTTAAGTTTATCTGCGGAAACCGTTGTTTTCGATGCAGTTCAATTCAAAAATTTGAACTGAAACGAATTGAATTAATTTGTACTGAACTGAATTGAACCGTTTTGACCACTTCTTCCGGTTCAGATGACACTTTCTAGGGCATGAAATACGTCAGCTGACAACATTATGTAATTTTTGACGATCCTACCTTCTTAGAACGATATTAAGATAGAGCGATATAACGCGTGAAATATACGAGAATTATCGTAGCATATCGTTCCTCCAAATTGGACGATATTAACGATAATATCGTATCGTTATATCGGTATGACCAACCCTAATTTGTACACATTTATGTTTGTGTGTGTTGAGAGGAGAGAGAGAGAGAGAGAGAGAGAGAATATCTGGTAGTTGGGAGTAAAATGTTTGTAGTTGGTTTGAAGGGAGGGTTGGGTTTCGGACGGAAAGGAATAAGTTTTGGGAATGATCCGATCCGACTTTGGGAATAAGTGAGCGTTGTAAATTCCGTGATTTGCAATCGAGAGTTATGAATCAGGGGATTCCCCTTGCGTATATAACTCAATAAAAGCCTCAATGAATATTCTGTCAAAAACTACTTGAGTAGCAATAAACATATGGTCAGAATTTCCCTAGTTTATCTCTTCCCTCCATGTTCAGGTCTGGGACTCCTACTGGAAGGTAGGATACATTTATCTTGATGTGGCAAAGATAACTAAACTCTATACTTTGAAAGTAAAATGGACGCTTGTATTTAGATTTAGTAGTAGTATTTATTTGTCTAAGGATTTTATATCTCTAGGCATTGAAATGTGCCTATCTACAGTCATAATTATATATACATACATACATACATACATACATATGGTGTATGTACATATATATTGAAATGTCTGTATCTACTGTACTTAAAGTAGAGCACAAATCCAGAGACGATTGGTTACTACTGGCTAGGACGGTTGCGTGACACTTGATATGGGAAAGGGCTGTGAATTACAGGCACATCCAATATGCAACCTGCCGTAAGTGTCATTAATATTTGTCTCCTTTCTAAATAAATGGCAAATTGTATTTAATGTACCACGTTCACGAAAACTCGGTTATTTGCTTATGTCGGAGGAAGTGAGTGTGGGACCGATAGGAGTGAATAAAGTGTGAATGTTATTAATGTGGACGTGTAAGAATAAATAGCATTATGAATGAGGCAGGCGAGTTACAACTACTACTGTGTTACGTTACGTACTTCACTTCAACTTCATGGGGTGTACTTCATGCATTTATAGATGTATTAAATCCAATTTTATATATAATTATTTGTATGGAATATCTAAGTATCTACATATATAAGTATATGTAGTGTAAATAGATAGTTATAGTAAAACCTACTAGTTCTACAAGCTTACTCTTGCAGAGGGGAAATAATGGCTGGTAGATACTATTATTATTATTATTATTATTATCAGAACAGATTCTAGATTTGAGTTAGTAGTTTGTCTTCTGCACGCCACGCAGAGCAAGAGCAGGAGCTTTCTTTGCTGAGGGGTTGTATTTATGTATCTATAATTATGTATGTTTGTATGTAAGTATATGCACATGTAAGTATTTTATGTATCCCTGATGCATTTTGTGGTTGGCGTCCAATTTTCCATGTCACAGTCACATCTAATCTTGGAAATTTTCAAATGTGCCTCAAAGGTAAACCAGATAGATATTTCATGGCTACAGGAAAATCTTGACTGATATTTTATAAATTTGTGTTTGAAGACATGTATCAATTTTTCTTTCTCTGTCCTAGCTACGCTATGCTATCATCTGTTTTGCTGCTGCTGCTCCTACTACTCCTGTACCTCTCCCGGTTATCTGTTTCTGTTTACAACTCGTCTTTGTGTCTTGTCTCAAACTTTCATGTGCCTCCAGTCCCTCAAGTTTGATGTCTGCCTTTTCTCTTCAATATATATTTTTTCCCCCAGTGTATACGCTCTCTGGAACCAGTGAAGGTTACGCATGATTATATGTTTGAAAGTATTTAAAAACTGGAATACTATGTCGAAATTCTAGTATAAATATCTACCATGCCTGATGTAGATATATGCATAGTTTGATTTGGTAATAAGGCAAGGGAAAAAGAACATTGTTGTATGGAGATGAAATGCTTGTGTCATGGGAACGAAAAAGGAACTGAATATGTATGTATGTATTAAAGAACTCATAGTACATTCGACACGCAAGTCTCTCAACAGTCAGAAAAAGAAAGAACGTGAGATAGGGAATCAGGCCGTTTTGTTTTCCATGGAGAGAACGTGTGGAGAAAGATGGACAGCTTTTTTCCACATTCTCTAATGTATAGATACTAGATAAATATTATACGATTTCTTACAATTATTAGAGATTGTTTTCTGTAGTACATTTCCTGTACATAATTTTATTCTAATATTTATCTATATATAATAGTACTTTGCAGTACGGAGCAGTTGTGTGCCTAAATAGTATGCTGCATGTTGTTATCACATGTTATTTGCTGTTAGTATGCTACTAGTTCAAAATATTTAATATTCGACAATTTCATGCTCAAAACAGGGAAAATGTTAAAAGCAGAAAAGAACTACTACACGGGCATGCAATCAGAAGTCATGAAAGTATAGATTTTTTTTTGAATCATTTTCAAAGTATGTGTCGAAGGAAAAAATCTAAAGTTAACTACAGACCTTAGAAGGAATAATATTCCATTAGTCTGACAGTAGTAACTTTGAGTAGGTTTTGTGTCTATATGTATATATGTATAAGTATATCTGTTCCGTGTGCCTGTTGTATGTGTGTGTGTGTGTGAAGGTATGCAATTCATGATCGGTGATGATTATAACCACACACATGTATTCACACACGAGGTATTAAAATGACTGAAATTTATTATGTTTGTGTGTGTGTGTGAGCTTGTTGTAAAAATGGGCTGAGACTTCATTCTTAGGGTATTATGAAAGGCAAAAGTGTTGGTGAGGACGTCAAGGTAGTACTTATGTGTTCCTTGACTTCGTGTGTTTTTCTACCGAATTCACCTCATCTTCAATTGCAGGCTTTGAACATTATAAAAAGCCGCTGGCGGCCATTCATTTTGAATTGGATAAATTTTCTCTCTCTCTCTCTCCCTTGAACCGACTTACTTAAGCTCTCTCTCTCTCTCTCTCTCTTCCCCAATGCCTGGACTATAAGGTGAGTACGATTAGGAATTGTCTGTGCGGATGGATGGATATCTATGAATTCATCTGGTTTTGGTCGTTTGTTAGTGTTTTTGTTGTAGCACTAGGAATTATACATACACTCGTTTGCATACTTTTATCCTGCTCACTTAAATTGCTTTACTTGTTCAGCAATCAAATTCATTTCGTCTCTCTCTCTCTCTCTCTCTCTATTTCTCTCTCTCTCTTCTCTCTGGCACTACTCTCGTTTCGTTCGTTCCGTGTTACTGGTTGAGCAGTGTTGATGCCGGGTCACACTATTTATTACGCATACTAAATTACACGGTAGAGTTACAGAGTCAAGCATGCGATGCTACAATACAATTCTAATAAGTAAGTTTGAATTTACAACGAACGGTTGTAATTTTTAACGTACACACATCCATGTACCAATGTGTAGATATATACACATGTATACTGTAATAGGTCTGACTGTGAGCCTGTATTTTCATCTCCATTTGTGTACAAACTGCATACCAAATTCACATTTCCCAAGCTTATTATTAGCATTGAAAAGCAGGGTTGTTGGAGATTGAGCGTAGCACTTGTGTCTAGGTTCTGCCCGTACTTTATTATATTTGACATTTTTGCCTTGTGTAAGTTTACAGACAGATATAGAGAAAGAGAGGGAGAGAGACAGAGAGAGAGAGAGAGAGAGAGAGAGAGAGAGAGAGAGAGAGAGAGAGAGAGAGAGAGATCCTCAAATAATTTTACTTGACTTTTTATAACTAGACTCATCTTGCAGTTAAGTTTCTACATTTACATACACAGGATGCGAACCTTTCGTAGCGTATATCTGTATTCGTGCGCAGATTCGTATGATTTTAAATCCACTCTTGATTCGTTTCTACGACAACAAAATGAATTGTTGTGACAACCGTATCGCTCTCAAGTCTCATTTGGGTGGAGAGAAGTGATGTGTGTGGAAATAAAGGGAAAATAACGGTTATGTGGTGGCTATCGGATACTCACTGTAAAGTATTAAACGAGGGGTTATTTACTACTGACAATAATTATTGCAATTTAGGAAGTGCATACTTGGAGTTTTGAGTTTGGCAACATTGGGGCAACTATTTGGCTATTTGATTATATAAAATTCTGGTATGTGCATACTTACATTAGGTATGTAAGTAAGTGACCATGTTGTGCTTATATGTTCCTTCATCCCTTTACATCTTGCATTGCATGCTGAACAGACATTTATATAAGTAAGAATGTGTACATAGGAAAAGTGGATTTGTGTTTGGAATCGCCTACACTAAATCCATCTTCTGTAAGATGATTTTTTTTTTATCGTGAGTGAGTTTGGAGAGATTGATAGAAGAAATTACATATTTGAGGCAGACAGAAATTAAATGGATTGGATTATTGTAAATAAAAACCTGTCTGCTCCTCTCTTTTTTTCTCCCCCCCCCCTCTCTCTCTCCATCTCTCTCTCTCTCTCGCTTTTGCTCACTCTCCTCCTCCTTGTTCCTTTTCCTTGTTGCTTCTGTTGATGACTGGGCTTCATCCTTGAGTCTCTACCTACGGTAAACTCCTATTAGTGCTTGTATGTATCTATGTAGATCTGTATGTATGTATGCATGTACATGGAAATGCATTTGTGCAGCAGCTAGTCGGTAGTAGGGGATGTAGTAGCTATGTATAATGACAGATGATGAGAGCATAGTAGTGAATTTCTGCTGAGATTTTATTACCTCTCTTCTTCTACAAATGAATCGAGCTGCTCTATTCTCTCGTTAATTAGCGCAGATAAACTATGAAGGGAAGAATGAGATGAGGAGATTTACACAAGTAGTTAAAAAGTATGCGCGTACCTACATACATACATACGTAGGATTTAGTATTGTACCAATTCCAACTGCTGACTGGGCTGATATTACCAGATACCAGCTCTGCCCAATGTTCCAATACCTATTACGTCCCAGTACTGACTCATATCGGCACTTGGACTCCACTTGTAATTGAATGGATGGATTGGATACGATACCTACATACACTATGTATGTATCTATCTACATTTTTGTAATTTTGTACTTATAAGAATTTGACGTCAGGATGAAGTGGTATTGATAAAATGGAATCTGGCATTTACCTGTTTAGTTTTTTGTAGGAGGATATTGTCCCGGTACATTTACTTTACTTTTGTAATAGTAGATTGTTGACTTGGGCGAAGCGTTAGAAATATGTATGAATATGTATGGATTCGGTAAACGAGAGATTGAATTTTGCGGATCCAGTGAACTTTGCCTTGCTATTTGATAAGCCATGGCTTTCTATTTATTTATGTACACATTTATCTTATTCAGTAGGTATTACGTATACCTATAATATCTAGTCCATTATATAGCTATATATGGGTATAACAAACTAAAGCCTGTACTGAATTATCGAGAATTTTTGATTCTTGATACCAGCGTTGGTAATGATGGTAGTATGGTAGAATTTGTACTTGTAGAGCTATTATTGCATCCCCCAAATGTTACAGGAGAGTATACATCATGTATGTATGTACATATGTGTGTATGTATTTGCAGCTTTGTAGGTCTCGACATTACCTGGTTATGATGGTTGGTTTGAGGATGATCCTATCATAGGGAAAAGGGGTTTGGACTGAGAAATGTCGAGAACATGGGCGCTATTAGTCAAGATGAACTACTTCATTGATCTCTCTATGGTGGGGAGGATAATTGTAGTGGACTTGATTTCATGAGTGGTCGTCACTCACACTGTGAACTAACTGCGTCTTATGGCAATTATGGCATCATATTATGATTTCCCCGTTCAAAAAAAAAAGGGAAGAAGAAGAAAGGAGTCTATGTATAGTTGTTTTTACTACTGTGGGTCATATCCTGGGCCTAAAATGGCTAGATCCTTCTAGATATATGGGCAGTTGAAGTTGAAATATATAGTTTGATGCAACTGAAAGTATCTGCTACAATCATGTATGTAATTATATATGTATTAGTATGTATCCATGCTAGAGAGTATTTTTACTATTATTACTTATATATAAAATAATATATGATGATTGTCGGGTGAGGCTATCATAAGTTCACTGAAGGGTTGTCCAATACTCTCGTTAGATCCATACCATATCTGTATTGCATGCATGTACATATGTAGCTTTGTATCAGCTGTGTTATGTGACTTGTCTGCTCCTAGCTCCTGATAATTCTTCAGCTTCAGCTACTTCTAGTAACTGTGCACTTTCTAATGTATATACAAACAGGGATGCTTGGAAGGTATATCCCAGAGTGCGTTTGTACATACTGCATGTATGTATGTACATACATACATGGGGACAAGATTTATACACATGTACTGACCGAATAGAAATATATGTCTGTTTAAAAGACCAACTAATTGTGTTGGAGAAAAAATGTTTGAGCAAGGTGGCTATGTCAGACTCAAGACTTCTAAAGACAAGTAAAGTAGATGTATGGCTTTGCTGCTAAAGACAAGAAAAAAATACTTAAAAGCTCAGTCACTACCACGTATAATGTGATTTGGTTACACACAGACACTCACTCCTCTGGTATGTAGGAGCTTGGCTCTTTGCTCTGTTGAAAGAGTCTGGATTCCAACGGCTGTTACCACAGTAACTTCACTGGGGAAGATGGCTGGAGTTGGTGCATGTGTGAGGGAATAAATACTCAAATTGTAAACGTATATGTGAAGTTTGTTAGCAATAATGGGACCATATAGGAAGATGGATGGGAAATGTAATGGTAGAATTTATATTGAAAGGGTATTGAAATTGTGGAAAGATGCGAACTGCATGGGTGACTTTTTTCCCCTCTCTCTCTCTCTCTCTCTCCCCCTCGCTCTCTCTCTCTCTCTCTCTCTCTCTCTCTCTCACTTCTCTGATGTCTGATGGTGGTTATTTGGTGGCAGTTGATGGCTGTTGTTTTGTATGTGGTAGTGTATCTCTAGGAGTACTGGTAGTAGTGGGTGCAAAAAAAATCAGATCACCTTGAATCAGTGCGGAGTGAGTGTATATTATAAAAATTACTTGCACCACTACTACTACTACTGCTACTACCACTACTCCTCCTAGAAGGAGCCCTTTCTAGTCTCATACATGCATGTACATACATAATAAAAAGGAAGGTAGAGCTGTTAAGCGGGCAATATTCAACGCGGCAAGAACCAACCTCACGGAATCCGGCAAGAAAAAGACAAGGTGAAGGTGGAGGCACTTGAAAAAGAGCACAGATGGCAAGCGAGGAAAAGTGAGGAGACGACGTCGAGAGTGGTATGGTGTAACCTTAAGAATAAGTTTAAAGAAGCCAGTAATTGATGCATTCCGACCACTGACTTGTTCTTGTCCTTCCCTGTTGTATGTATAAGTATATAATATGTCCACATGAAATATATAGCATCTATCAAAATCACAGTTCAGAACTACACACATGTATGTATGTATGTATGTAGTATATACATATCTAGTTGTATGTGGTTTACACTGATAATGTAATGATTTAGTCCCTGGTATTACTTCTGCATACACATGGAGGTATAGGCATGCACACAGACAGACGGACAATCCACCTGTGTCGTAACTTGTTGTTTAAGCTTCAGATTTGATACACCTTTGCCGCCGATAACCTTAGGAAGGAACATGCAATAATAAACTTATACGGGTTGACTCGTCTCTTTAATATTTTTTCCTATGTAATTACATAGGTTCCTCTGATGCTTGCTTATAGTCACAGCCCCAAACAGACAAGATAAAGTTAAACTCTCTCTCTCTCTCTCTCTCTCTCTCTCTCTCTCTCTCTCTCTCTCTTAGGGTCTTTTTTTAAGACTTAAGTCTATCTACTATTGTTGCATGGAAGTACGGTTCTTCCATGTCACAAGTGCAAGTTTGTACATGCCATGTTCGCATCTATCTCTACAATGTAATTATATGTGAGGTACATATAGTATCTCCTCCAGTCAGTCTTCTGTTTTTATAACGTGGGGGTAATTATATATAAATGGGATTGAGACTATTTATAAGAATTTTTATTTATACTGTTCTTTCATATGTGTTTAGAAGATGTCAGATTTGTCATGTATCTCCATAGATACGTAGATATGTAACTGATGTGTAGATCTTGTTGCTTATACATACATACTAGGGAAATTCAGTGGAACAAGTTGAGCTAGCAAGTGTACTTGTGTTGTATGTAGGTAGTGCAGTTGTATGCGTAATAATATTTTTTATCGACAAGTCGTCTTTTCTTCTCTCGGTTTCTCCCCCTCATCTTTTCCAGTGCATTTCTATGTTTAAAATACAGACGACTTGCATCTCTTTCTCTCGCTCCTGGTTTTTTATAAATAAGTTTTTTTTTAAATTCTGGTAACATGTTGACGCTCCTTGTGAATCATTGGCGACTTCTTGCTCCTTCGTATTCTTGATTCTTCTTCTTCTTCTACTACTACTTCTTCTTCTTCTTCTTGTTCTTCTTTTTCCTCTCCCTCCTTCACTTCTTTTTGGAGTTGCTCTCGAAAATATAATGAAATTTTGTGTAAGTATCTAGTCGTTGAGTCGTTAGTGTTTCCGATCTTGGAATGTTCCTGGGTTAAGAATTACGAAATGGTATGTTGGGGTGCGTATGTAAACCTACAGGTAGATATATATATATGTCTCTATATCTGGACTTATTAAGTTTTGTGAGTGCAAACTATACATATGTAAGGGCTTTATGCAGAAGGGAAGGTTCTTAGAAATAATGTCTGTCTTTTGGTCCTTGTGTGTAAAGTGTATACATTTGGTGGTGTCTGTATAAAAGTTTTGGGAGTTTATGTTATTTGTATGTTTGATGAGTCTCCTCATTCATTGCCTCTCTCATCCATGCTACTAGTAGAATCTCCGTGTATATACAACACACTTATGTTGAACTCTGTGGCTGGCTCTGGAAAAAAAATGTAGTGTGTTTAACTGACTTATTATCGTTGAAATCATTTCTCTCTGTTTTTATGATCCATCTGCTCCTCCTTTAGAAAACTGTGCGTTTTTTCCCCGTTGGCTTCTTCTTCTTCTTCTTCTTCTTCTTCTACTGCTACTACTACTAGAACTGCTACTACCACTACTACTATTACTCTACTCTGCCCCTTCAATATAAATATTAGGATACAGTGTTATTAAGATGATATTAATATGTATTGGCTGAGAGTGAAGAGGGCCCGGAGGATTTCCAAGTGGAAAGTGACGTTGTAAGTAATATTATTATGAGTGGTGTTTTTGAGGAGGACGATGCTGCTTCCATGGATGAACTATCAAGTCTCAATAGTTTTTCGTTTTAAAAGCTTCCACTCGTTTTCATCCACTCACTTCACTACAGCACCACCACTTGGTGCTATTAAGGTATATAGGGCCATGTTCTTGTTAACTTGCTTGCTCCGACGGGTGACTATTGAATTTTATTGAATTATTATGTTACTTTTCGAGCCCTTCTGTTTAGCAATATATGTGTAATAGCAAATATTTGAAGTTTGCATAAGAAATATGATTTTGGAAGCTTCTATGGGAACCAGTGTTGTTGGGGGTTCTTGTTGGTTTGTCTTGTTTGTACGGTACGTATACTTATACCTATATGTCTGTCTATACATACATTGCTGTATATACATATGCATACATACGCGTGATTCAGCTCTGGAGCTCTCTTCTTCCCTGCCCCTCTTTTTACTACTCCCTGGACTAAACGCTTGTATGTACTGGATATACATATGTACATATGTCTAGATAGGTACATACTAGATATATACTATAAATACAGTATGATGTGAGATGTGAAGATAGGCATGTACGTATTTATTTATATTCCCTAAATTCTTTAATGATGCTCCTATTTTTTGAGAGAGGGGGGAGAAATTTTGATACTTCTTCATCCAATGACTACTAGTACTGTAGTATCTACGTGAGGCTGGAAACAGATATAAAGTTGAGTCAGTTCTTAAGAAAAAAAAAGAAACTACTCCTCTGGCTGAGTGAGTGAGCAGAGCAGAGCAGATGTTCCCTATTAAGTGAAAGCATGTGCTTTGGCTTTAAGATTTTCACACGAAATTGTAATATTTGCAAAGGGGTCTTTGTATTGTGTTAGTGTTTTTGAATCCACTTACACTTTACCTGAAAGTTTATCCTCTGGGAAGAAGATGCATATCGTCGACTATTTGGCTATGACATGGCATCGAATGAATATCTGAGAGCAAATTTTTACGAAAGTAATAAAATTGAATAAATTATCCGAGGTTGTGTGGTAGTAGTAATTAATTCAGACACTTTTGGTTATCAGTAGATATGTAGATAGGTCTGAGATTTTGCAACATAGTAAATATTTGGTTGTTGTATTGCAATGGAGTGTCCTGCCCTGGCTAATGTTCAGTTTTGTATCTTACAACTAAGAATTATTTGATATGTTGTAACACTGGCGTCAATTGTGTATTTATGTATAATAAATAGATTGTGCGCTTACATAATATTTCTAGGGATTTCTACCTCAATAGGTGCTTTTACAGTCCATTACATATTTGCATGTGTGTTCCTACGTATATTAAAAAAGCATTTGGAGTCTGCGGGAAGTGTGTATCTGTATCTACGTATAAGGATTTGTATGTATCAATTCCACTACGTCAAATTACGATACTTTTATGAACATGAGTTTGGTAAATTTATATGGATTTAAGTAGTTTTACTAGTCGGTTTACTTACCCTCGGATATATAAATGTTGTGCGTACCAGAAGGATGAGGTTGGTTGAGCTGGTTGCACATGACAAATACATAACTTGTGGTTATTTTATGATGAGGTTATTTGCCATTTTATAGAGGTAAGAAAGGGAGTGCATTTTGTTTCCTAAATATTTGATGGGGAGGTTTTACCATCGCAATTTTCCCATATCAATAAGGACTACAGCATGGGAGAGATTGGGAAGAGTTATGGCAGAATTATGCATGCCATATGCATAACTTGATAATTCTTTCAGCTTACTTTTACAATTAAAGGCTTTTTATTTTATTTATGAGGTAATCCATCCATCTTGTGAGAAAAAATCCTGAGCATTAAATGCCAATTGAATTGTTGAAGGAAAGCTTCTCAATCTACTTACTTCTTACTTACTTACTCTGCTCTCCTCTCTATTCCACACACACACACACACACATACACTCAAGTTCAATGTAAATGAACTTCATGTTTTTTTAAAAAATTGTCTTGGTTTATATTGCACTTTGCGTAGGAAATATATTTTGTATATCTATTCATAAGG
Source organism: Allacma fusca (assembly GCA_947179485.1). Lineage (NCBI taxonomy): Eukaryota > Metazoa > Arthropoda > Collembola > Symphypleona > Sminthuridae > Allacma > Allacma fusca. The sequence goes on along the minus strand of OX359247.1, from coordinate 30,087,677 downwards.
ACGACATAAACCTATGTAATTACATTATATATAAAGTACACTCACTGTACTAACGTGTATATTGGCATTGGCATGGATTGAAAATATTCGTCGGAGAGAGAGAGAGAGAGACAAAGAGAGAGAGAGAGAGAGAGAGAGAGGGAGAGTGAGAGAGAGACGATGAGATGAGAGGGCTATATAGATTGCCTGAAGGGAGAAAAAGACAATCAAGACTTAAATTGTCTACATATGTTCAGTCCTAGTTGATGACCCTTGGCGCCCTAATGAAGATAAGGGAAAACGGGTTGGGACGAAATGGAGACGTTTTTTTTCCAAAAGAGTCTTTACAAAAATAACTAGTTATCTGCATATGTCCTTAGCTCATAATATTTTGATGGTGCTCATCCGAGTAGACAATTGATTCTTTTCGGTAGTTTGTTTTGTCATCCCTTCCCCATCCCGAAATCCACTGCCTGCCTCTATGTATAAGTATGTATGTATTGTATATATGTATCTACTTGACGCTAGTCAACTCAAGTATGCGAGAATGCGGTGGCTTTTAATTTTGACTTATCTCCTCTCCATTATTTTCATACCTTGTTTCGTAATTAGATGGAAGAGTTTGTTATTACTCCCAGTTATCTTTATGAGACTCTACCCTGTAGGTTTTTGATCATTCCCCCTTCAAAATTGTATTTCCTTTTTATAGTGTACTTATCTATATTTATGTATCCAAGTCTTTTCCCCATAGTTATTGTATTGTATACTTATACTCGAGAGCACTTTTACCCAACTACACTTAACTTTGGGGTTGAATCCGGAAATGTCAATACTACTCAAAAAATAGTATGGTCTCTGCCCATATGCTTAGATACAAACATACAAGATTTACAAGAAGAGTAGATATATTTATGTACATATGTAATTCCTGGTTGAGAAGACCTCAACGAAAATAAGGAGGGAATATAAATATAAGTACATATATCTGAAGTTGTATATGGTAACTTGAAGTGAACTGAGGGATAATAATTTTTTTTCTTTGGAAAAAAAAAAGAGAAAGAGTGGGCTTGACATTTGAATAATTTATGCTTGATTCCATTGCGATGGGATGTGATGAAGGGAAACTGTCGTATGCAACCGATGGGTTGATATTTTGCAGAAGGGACGATAAGTTTCCCCAGCATAACTTATGTAGATTTCCTAATTTTTTTGCATATTTTATCCTGAATGTGTGTTCTATGTGCGGGGAAATGGAATTTCCCTCGAGCCACCATTTTTTTTGTGACCAACTTAGTTGTTGAGTAGGTTGTAATAATTTTCTTTTAGCTTCATATTTTTTTAAAAAACGGATGTACAAATGTATAGATCTCTATATTTGTGTATATCCATAATTCCTAGTATTTTTATATTAAAAGTGAGACACATAGGATCTTTGAAAGGGACGTATTTTTATGTACTTATAGCAGCTGGTAAAGTCTGTAGGTTGAAGATACTACACACATTTAACTACTACTAGGTCGTTCATAAATGATGGATTTACTAGGAAATTGCTTGGAATGGGTGAACTGGTGAATATACCAGTTTTTCTATAATTATAAGTATGTATGTAAGATATACATATACGTAGTTATCCTATAATCTATATTCTAGCAAGAATTTAGAATACACCGAAATAAGGTGAGGATGTTCAGTTTTAGAATTCTTTTAGTGAAGTGAATGTAGGGGTTGTAGCATATATTTTCTCTTATTGCAGGAATACATTTCAATGTAAAGGAGGAGTTGGCGAGGAATGGGGAAATGATTGGGGTTTTAGGAAAACATTGTATATAGCGTCGCTGAAGAGGCACAGTGGTCTACGTTTACAATGTTTCGTACAGCACTTGAACCATTTTACCTCTTCCGCGACGATATGCAAGTCTTGAAGGTTATGATTGCTGAAGGTAGGATGGAAAAGTTGTTATGTGTGTGTGTGTGTGTGTGTGTGTGTGTGTGTGTGTGTGTGTGTGTATAAAATATAAGTAAAAAGGAATCAGGGTTTGAGTGGAGAGACAAATGTATTGGAAATGTGTCAGTCTACTACATAGTAGAGTCACGTTTGGGTCTTGAGTGACCGACCTGTTCGACTTCAGGTCGGAGCTGATCCTTACCGCAATATCTCACTTTCTCACAGTTCAGGAGCTCCTCTGTCGAAAATACTAGTTCCGGTGTCAAGGAGTAAAGTTGGAGTGAAAATATAAAAGAATCTACTTTTCTGCTGGGATATTGAGTACAGTGTGTATGGATGTTATATACATATGTTTGTACGTGTGTATTTACATATGTGTGTATGTGTGCTAGTGCTCAAAGCACGATTCTGGTCACCTATCCTATATAGGCGAATGTAGGAGCGGGGATTTCTGGATAGAAAAAAATGCTAGTGGGGAATATTTGTATCCAGTCTCCGTCACTCTTTCTTCGTCTCTCTCACTCTCTCTCTCTCTCTCTCGTACTCTCTCTCACTCAAGCACACACATCTAGAAAAGATTTTCTCTATTGGGAACTAAGACTCTTCTGGGGTTCATGTGAAACGGAATGTAGGAAAGGAGAGAGTTAAGCGGTTGACATGGTCTCACATGGGGAGTTACATAACAGGAGCGGTGGGACACGACTGCTACACAAATAGGAACAAGGCTCGAAACCAAGTGAAATGCTGGTGGAGCAATGTTTCAAGACACATGAACGGCTGATGTGAGTGATGGGAGCTGCTGATCTTTTACTCCCTTTGCTTCCACTAATACAACTATTCCCGTGTCCATCCATCGTGTATACGGGAAATCTGTGCGAGTACAGTGGACGGGAGTGGGTACCACTTTTGGCGGACAGGTTATTTCTATGCACAGTAGTACAGTATCATCCCGAATCGTCCATGTAATCTTCTATCCCTTCTTTGGCATTTACTTCTGTTTAAATGTTCACTGGAGACATGTATGTAGTACATATGTATGTAAAGGATATCTACATCTGTAAGTAATGCAATCAACTCATGGACATACTTTTAAATGTGACAGCATATGGAGTGTGTATGTATCTATATGTAAAACATTTACATAAAACATATCCAATATAAAGTTCTACTACATAAATGGGGGTTGTGTGTTCGAGAGAGAGAGAGAGAGAGAGAGAGAGAGAGAGGGGTTTTTGTGAAAAGTTTCTCGGCGTTAAACCAGTTACTGTTGGCGTATGTTGCTTGCTGCTGCATTGAGCACAAGTATATAATTCATTTCGCCACCTATTGTCTCCCTCGCCTTTGGTGGTAATGTACGAGGTTTTCAAATAAAATTCACTTTATTTTTTTTTGCTATTGAAGAGATCCAAAAGAGTACGGTAGCAAAGTAGACTAGACGGCTAGAGGCACTCGTGCACTATTGTTTTTGATTTTGCTATTTACATAGATGGGTATATGTAGAATGTACTTATATAGGCTCGTACATATCTTTACATATGTATATGTAGCTTACGGGCACACGTTATTATGAAATCAGTAGTTTAACCTATAGTATAACTTGAGGAGGTGAGAAATATCTACTGGAAATGTGCAAGCTGTACGTAGGCTTGTTCCCACAATTGTGTAATGCGGGTATATTGTATAATTTATATATTTTTGTATAAAACCCTGTGCTCTATCTACTTCTGTGTATGTATATTACTTGTACCGTTCGTAAGTATGTACAGCAGGAAAAGTAGTTGTGTTTGACACTCACCCGAATGAGTGCCGGCTTGTTCTGTGTCGGAGCTTTTTTCTCTCTTTCTCTCTCTCTCCAGTAAAAATGTTAGAACTGGCGGGGAGGCTGGATAAAATGAGTGGCTGATGTTGTAATGGTGGGAGCAAGTTTTGGGGCTTATATAGTGTGGCAGTGACCCATCATTTTGGAATGTTATGTTGCACATCTCTCTGGCTGTCTCTCTCCCTCTCTCTCTCTCTCTCTCGCTCTCTCTCCCCCACTTTCCATCCATATCCATCCGTGTCAGGGCCATCAAAATGAAGCGTTTCGATCCTTGCCCTATAATGCAATACGTATATGTCAGGATTCTCTGGCGGGTGATATACATAATAGTTTAGTTGATATTAGTACTTGTGGTTCTTCTGACTGGGAGTCCCAGCTCGGTGTATTTAACCTGTAGGTTCGGTCTTGGGACTGCTCTTGGATTTGCAATGAAGCAAAGGGCGGTATTATAGACATAGTTGACTAGTGGAGCATTCTTACCTATAAGTATAGCTTTATAGGAGTTGGGCAGGAAGTCTCTGAGCAGGGCTCAGTTACAGTATACTAATCTGTATGCCGGCTGGTCCGGCTACTTACTTACTTCGTTAGTAGTCCAGCGAGTCGTTTTAATACTTTTCTCCTGGAATTCGCATTAATTTAATACCCAAGGGTATAGTTGTTGTTCCTACTTAGAGCTACAAGATTTTGTAATATTGCTAATCTGAAAACTGGCTGGTCAGATGAAAGATTCGCGTGTGCTGGAATAGATAAGGTGTTTAGAGTCTTGATATTTCCCATGGATTTTGCTTTAATAGTCGTCCCTCTTGTTATTTCATAATGTAGTGGTACAGGAGTAGTAGTTTTGGCGGCGCTCAACTCCAGCTCCCTGCCGTCGCCTTTAATCTCTTCAATTATGCAATATACATGTGTATATCTACATATATACATCTAATTCCTACTACCACTCATACGAACCAAGGGTTCTGCCATGTAAAAGTATTGGTATATGTAATTATTTATATGGGCAGACATGTTATCAATTGAGTGCAGGAGCTTTTACTGTTTTTTTGTACTAAATTATATTATTATTATTTTATGTATAAGTATATACCTCTATAGTAATGTGATCACGTACATTATGTATATATGTACATATCTAGCTTTTGGTAGAATGCGTCCACTCCAACAGCCTTTTGGTATGATGCTCAGATCGTTAGTAGCACGACTTCTGCCACCATCACTTTCATTGGCGTTAGTGTACTTACTTCGTATAGTTGTTCAGTTTTTAAGCCCCACTTTGTGTTGTTAACTTCTTGACCTTATGCTTTTGTTGCATAATAATTGACCGGAGGAGTCTTAAGCCGACAGTTACTAGGATAGGAGGGATGATGCGTAAGTGTAAAAGTCCATCCAGTGCGAGCGATTGTGATTTAGTTGAAGGATGATCTTTATCTGTGATTGAATATGGGATGAGTTGAACATTTTCTGGTTCTGTTAGTAGGGTGGAACCCGGTCGTGTCTGTGCCGCGTGTCATGAATGTGGGGACGGTGAGTGTGTGTGTGCCCCTGTCTGTGTGTATGTGGATAGTGTGGGTGATATGAGAAACATGTCGAAGATGTATATAGTTCTCCAAAATGATCCACACGACCCCAGACTCCACGTATTAATAACATCCTCTCTCACTGACTTTCTCAGGAGGAACGAGTGCAGTCACATGGATAACAAAAAAGTTATGAAATTTTTTTTTCCCTTTCTACTGTATGTACTTATATGTATGTACCCTTCTGTAGATCCAATGAATGCCACAGGTTATGGCTATTTTTTTTATTTCCCTTTTCTGGGATGGATATATAGTATCACGTCTAGAGTGTACAGCTATCTGTAGTACATACATAATTACATATATTTGTGCCCGCATTGCATAGGTATGCTAGGAGGATTTTTTGAATTTTTTTTTTAGTGATATGGCATGGTATAAACTTGTCTGAACGTTTGGTTTGGGAAAGGAACCCTCAAGCATGGAGTTTCCAGTCACTGGCATATTTTTACATTCCGATGAATCATTATATGCGCAATCTGAATTGGGGAGGCTAGGCTCCGCTCGTGTGATCTTGAAGTCTGAATGTATTTTTTGTTATATTAAGGAGCTGGTTTCTTGGTTGGTTGGGTGGTTGGTTGGTTGGTTGGTTAGTCTGTAGGTTGTAGTAGTATCGTTTTTTCATGGGAGATAAAGAAAATCGTTTTCGGGACCATTATTACTGAGGTACATGGCGTTTTTTTTATATGCACAGACCTATTAGTAGTTCAGTTTCCGAGAGAATTTAAGACTCTCAGGAAGGGAAGGGGGGAAATGCACTACAAATGCTAATGCTTTTAAGTATTTATACCTATGAGGATTTTTACAGATACTATTAATACTTATATACATAGCTCCGACGATGTTCTCTAAGGTTACTTGCATTGATAACTGCATATATATGGATACTAGATGTATGTAATTATATATGTATGTGTGTACATACATATGTGTATTTTGTGCGTAGGCTGGGTGGAATTCCAAACGAATGTGTAAGTAATGTACTTATTTATTGGTAGGATTAAAACTGCAGCGGTATGGTGTTGAGAGTGTAGAATAGTGGAATGTATGAATGAATAGTGTTACAGTTGAGTCACGTGGGTAATCGTCTAGCTCATTCTAAAAGGCAATTTGGTTGACTTTTCATTTACAGGGATATTGGAGCTCTCCTCTTGACTTTTTTTGGTCTTGTTCCTGCGTTTTCACATTATAGTATTGCACATGGTCCTAATGTGTTTGCTTGCTCCACACAGACAGGGGACACAGTATATGTTCCGTGTAGTAGTTTCTTGGAAGGAAAAAAAATAGGGGGAAAGGCAGTTGATAATGAACGATACTCATTGGAAATTTTGGGTGCGTGTTATGTTATGAGTGTCGGAGATGGGGAGAGAGAGAGAGAGAGAGAGAGAGAGAGAATCGTTCTGCTGGGTGCAGTAGCAATTGGTAGTCTGTATAAGGAGGAAGGAGGAAAGAAAGGATGTAATGTCCCAAGAAGTAGTAGTATTTGTATCATCCCTAGTTATAACCTTCCTTACTTACTCTACTGTACTGCTTCGAGCAAAACCCAAAGTTTCGTTAGCAGCCCGAGTATTTTTGGAGTCTGATTTCAGTTTCTTTTATCCTACGACGTTTTCTTACTTGTGACTCTTCTCTACCTCCTCTTTCTCTCTCTCTCTCTCTCTCTCTCTCTCTCTCTCTCTCTCTCTCTCTCTCTCTCTCTCTCTCTTACTGTCTTCCTTTCTGTATTTAAACATGTGTTAGATACATATGATAGGATTTGTTGGACCCAGTGGAAGACGTCGTAGTGTCTCGTTTAGTTCTTTCTCTGTCATGTATACATTACACATTACTACACCCATTACTATAGTTATAGAGACAGGAATTAAGTTGAGTCTGAAAATAGGAACTCGGCTTCACATCCACACACACTAACGCATATGCTACAGTAATACTTATAAACGTTTTTCAGAGAGAGAGAGAGAGAGAGGCTAACTTCATATTTCTCTCTGGTTACTAACTAACTTTAAAAATGGAGAATGAACCATGCTGTTGGCTTTCCTGGTACTTCTCTCTCTCTCCCCGACGACCCTTCGCTGTAATACTATTCAAGGTCTATACTTAGATATACTTTCGTAAAGAATACTGTATCTGTGCCCGTACGAGAGTACTAATAGTATAAAGTGTTCCAAATATCTAGGCTATGGCGACACATACCAATCTCTCTTGAATTTTGAGTACACTATGGTTTTATACACTCACCAGCACACACACACACAAAATCTCTCTCTCTCTCTCTGTAACTAACTCTAACAGACTCCCACAAAAGTATTACTGCCAGCCTCAGAAGGAACTGTGAGTTTGTATATATATATAAGTATATGTAGAAAGAAAGAGGGTGAACCGACAGACATTTTCCCTGAGAGTCTCCTTAGCCTCGTCAGTTCAAGTCAAAGTAAACCCAGGAGACGAACTTTGAACGTGTGTTAGCTTAACTTTTGCCTTGGTTATTAAAGGGTCGTTTCTGTTCTCTCTCTCTTCACTTCCTTTTTCCTTGTGTATTTCTCGGAGGATAGAGACCCAGCACACAAAAGAAAAGTAGTAGTACATTTTTTAAAAACAAAGTGTGAATTGTAGATCCCTAAACTTTGACTTGGTTTTGGTTTTTGTTTTCAGTGAAAAAAAATATATAAGACCCTGTTGGTGTGTTGACTGTGTTTTGCCATCTTTCTCTATATTTAGGGAAATATTTGTTCCCTAAATTCAATGTCTTTTTAAGTCAATTTCTCAATAAGTTTCTCGCCTGGGAAAATGTGAATGTAGTATAATATATGTGTCTTCTTAAGTGAAGTTTTTTTTTCTCGTTTCCTTTTCTTTTACGGTGTTGAGTGTTGATGGACTTGAAAGTGCGTTATCTTCAAGTGTTTTGGTTTCCGCGTAATATTGTTATTATTATTATTATTTCTTTCGCTGGTTGGTTGGTTGGTTGGTTGGCTGACGGACTGACTGGTTGCCTGGCTGGGCTAGTGTACTCTCGGAGAGTGTTATTTGTTGGAATTTTAAAACTGTTGTTGAGGGTACATTAAATTCAAATTCGGAGTCCTCAGACCCTCCTTGATAGGAGTGTATTTGTGTTTCAAGCCCTTTCGTTTTCGGGAGTGTTTTCCCTTCTCGTTTATTTTGGTGGATTTGGTTAAATGTGTATTATTCTTTTTTCTTGTGCTCAAAATCAACTACCCTCAAATTGGGCTAAGTACTAAGACGCTTCCTGTTTCAAGGATCACAGGAGGCGGGAGAGTTTTTCTGAAAAGATAGGGGAAAAAAATTATTCGTTCTGAGTTCATAGGAGAACACCGGCAGAACTTGTACTTGGTGAATTTTATGAATGCGTGCCTTGCTTTTCTATTACGTGGTTTAGTAGTGAAATTGTAGACTGGAAATCGAAAGTTACGCATTGGAGCGTATTTATTTAAGTACCTTGAATTGGTTCGAAGAGGTAAGTTTTTGTGAGTTGCAAATCTAATCTAATTTAATGGTGCTTTATTGAACTTGTCCCTTTGAATTGATTTACCCTAATTGGGAAAAAAACCAGTTCGTCTCGTTTGGGATAAGCGTGGCTACATACATATATGTATGCATATAATTATGTGTCTGTGTATGCGGACATTTATATTTGTAAGTAGTATGAATAATTACTTTGGACATATATGTATACAATAATAATTATAGATGTACATACATCTGTATTGTGTCAATCCAAGCTAGTCAGGAGTTCAGGAGCTACTATGTATGGACATACACACAATAATGGTACAATAGCTTCTACTACTTTCCTTACACCTGCATTATCCTCATTAGTGCATCTAATTGAAAGTAAATGCATGTAGTGCAGTTCACGTAGCATTTGTTTTTTTTTTCTTCTACCTCTCGTGTAGATTCTACTTCTAGTTCTTGATTTGGTAATGATTCCTGCTGAGAAGTTAAATTTTAACTTCCTATATTTGCATATAAATGAAATATAAAGCTCGAGATATTTGAAAGTGGTTACTATTATCTGTATGTATAGACGTTACCTTATTTCCTTACTTATGCATATTCGTACATATAATTACATCCATGAGTCAACATACATATGTAATCACACACATGTTTATTGATTGAATTTCCTCGAAAACTTGTATGACCATATATTGCATCAGCTGTCTAATATTTACATATGTATAGATATAATTACGTATATATAAAGATTTTTATTAGAACTTGAGTACTGTCCATGAGTGTGTTTGTGTCTACCTACATGGATATATTTACTTATGTATTTTTATACATCTCTCTGTATAATAATTGCGGAACTTTAGAACCGGAGTGGCTACTCTTGATTATCTATTGAGTCATGCGAAGTGCACTAGGAGCAAGTGTAATTTTAATTTAATTTGACGGATTTCTCGTGGAGCGTGGAGCACACACTCTCCACTTGGACATAATACGATTTTGCGGTACTTTGTGTCTGATTGGGAGTTTAAGTTAGTTGCAGATGGGGGGTCGATTGCTTCTAATATGCACATTGACTCTCCATTATTAGGTACAGACATGTCCTCTGTTGTTTCCCCTGGTGGTGGTAGTAGTAGTAGTAGTAGTAAGGAGCACAAGACATGTTACTAGCCGTATTGAGCATAATAATTGTAATACGTACTCAGCATGGGTACTCATATATGTATAATTATGTACATATGTATGTGTCTCACTGGGACAAGATATAAGTAAGTGTTGGTATGTAAATTGTATGCATATGCATGTACTGAACTTGTGGGTACTGATAGTAGACCATAAGTGAGCAAAGTTATGGTCTGAAGAAACATTATTTACTACGAGTCGGTTTGTATCCCATAGATATACATAATACATACATACAGTTATTTTATGATTGAAGAAAGTGTTATAGCAGATAATAAAATAAGTGCTTTTAAACACCGAATCTTTAATTTTACGTGTCAAAATCCTGTATTTATGATGAGTCAGTGACTATAAAGCTGGTATAGAGATTTTAGCTTATGGCTACGTTTATCTTTGGCATTATTAAGGAGACACATACACTTTGATACAATCTACATGTCTGGATGTATGCATGTAGCTGTAGCTTACTTAACGCAGGCTATATAGAAGTCAATATTTTTGTGGCAAATGTAGATAGTATTCGTGGTTGTACGGATATCTGTATTGTATGTATGTATGTATTGTACAGTAGATACTTATATTGTTCTTTACTTATTTTGGGGGTGAAAATTGTGATACATTTTTTTTAGTAGGTCTGATTCTCACATAGCATATAATGGTTCGTAAGATAAGTTGGTTTCAATCAATAACTAAGGAATTTTTGCGGTAAATAATGGTGGGAATGTCCAAGGGAAAAATTCTTGGCGTGCATCATTTATCTCATATGTAAGTCAATGCTGGATTTACAATTATACGGAGCTACTTTATAGCTCCTGTAAACTGGAAACACTACTCTCTACACTGTCTGTCTGTCTGCCTGTCTGTATGTATGTGTCTGTAATTATATGTATTTTTTTTTCAAGAATTTTTACGGTTTACCATATCCCACTTTCTTTTTATAGTTTATACTAAAAGGGCATGCTCGGTATGTATGTATGTACGTATGTACTTCTGTAATGTGGGGACGTATGTATGTGTGATTATGCAGGGCTACGGAGGGAAAATAGGAAGCATTTAATCCACGAACGACATTGTGCCTCTGTGTGAAATTGGGTTTTGTGCTTGGCAACAATAGCATCATATAGTCTTTTTGCATAATAATGTGTGCCAAAAACTATGCAAAGTCACGGCTGGGTTTAGACTGCAGAATGTAATAAATGGCAGGAGTTAATTCACAAGTAGCATACCTAATCCGCATGATGTCAAAGGCTTAAGTTGTTTATCCTGCGTCATTATTGTCTTTGTTCCACTGTGCAGCCCTGCATTATTTACAACTAGTCGTTAATTCCCGATTGGGGAGTATGCCGGTGTAGAGGTACTCTACTTATTACCACAGCTTTGTTATTGTTTTTATTATTATTGTCACTACTGCTACTACTGCTACTACTACTGCTCCTGCTACTGACTCCACGGGTATGTATCTATCTATCTTTCTAAAAGTGCCTTTTATTCGGCAGTTTTCGCATTACAAGACAAAAGGTACAGATTACTTTCTGTATGTACATTGCATATGTTGTCTATTGTATTGTCTGCCTTGGGAACATAATAGAGCCCAGCTTTAGCTCCAGCCTTTTGTCTTGTGTTGTCTTGTCTTGTGTGTGGTATACCTACCTACTTCGCTCGTCCTAAACACTTGTACAAAAAATTATACATGCATATGTATGTAGATACCAGTAAAAAAAATTGGATTGAAGCGGTGGTAGAGAAGGTTCGATGGGAATAGCTTTTTTTGTATTTTTGTTTGAAATTCTGGGTTGATTGAGCATTTGTCACTCGTTACGAAATTACATACTTTTTTTTGGCATTGTTACATTTTCTTTAGGTAGGTACATTGTAGTGGGAAGTCTTGGGATAGATATATGTATGTGTATTAATTTCGTCAGTCCTGCTATGTACGTATACCTTACTGTAGCAAATACAGGTTGAGTATTAAGTGTCAATTTTCGAGAGTTGATTTTTTTTTAAATGCCTTGAGTAGTAGCAGGTTAGCAGGAGAGTGCTAACGGGGGAAAGATATATAGATTGTTCTAAATGGGTAACATAATGTATAATTATCTACGTGTATGATTTTGTTTTTTGTTTTTTTTTTTTGAATAACCTCACCGTCCGGGATATGAAGTTTGTATGATATGAGAGGTGCAGTTATATCTATCGAGGTAGGTGGTGGAGCTAACGGGTTGACTTGTGTAATGTGCCCAGTAAAAGTTAACGTGTTGCTCGTAGTAACTTGATGGGGTATGTATGTGCATAGATGTACATGTGTATAATTAGATATATGTAAATATAGATATAGAAAACATGTAGAAAAGTTGGAAGTGTAGGGCGCGAGGATGCCTGCTATGTGGTAATTATTTTGAGTTCTATTTTGGCATGAATTGCTAATTTGTAAAGTTGGTTGGAGGCATGGCAGGCAGGGAGGAAGGGATGGCATATGTTCATGTGTGTACATACGTGTGTTTGGAGACGTGGATAGAACAAGTAATTAGCAAAGTTGCCAAGGAACATGATTTTCTAGTCAATAAATCCATCTGCCTTAGAGGTTCCTTGCGTTTTTCAATGTAATAAGTTGATCACATTAAAGTTTAAAGTGACTACACGTAATACAAAGTTTTAATTAATCGTCACGGACCGGGTAGTATGCACGTACAATGTGATATGAGATGAACGTTTATGTATACGTGTGTGTGTGTGTGTGTTTGTTTGTGTGTTTCTTTCCTATTTGTCCTCCTCCTCCTCCTCCGTGGTATCCTCCACTCCTCCCCCCTCACCCTACTATACGTACACTGTGTGTCATCGCTAATAATGTCATGTTACATACTATATGTAAACTCTGTGTATGAACTGTGTACGGAAGTCTCCGGATTTTGTGAGGATGAAGAGAGAGAGAGAGAGAGAGAGAGAGAGAGAGAGAGAGAGAGAGAGAGAGGGGATGCGAATTCCATGAGAGTGGTGGCAGCAGGCTTAACAACGTTGTCTGTATAAGCATTGGAATGTGAGCGTCTTCCATTTCGTCCTCCCGTGAATACTCATTTAGGATTCACTTGTATGTCTGATGATGGAGGAGCCTTCCATTTCTCGTCGACAGTGTGCTTGTTCTTCTATAAATTCAGTTGCATCTCTCTCTCTCTCACTACTATGTCTCTCCAATTTACTTGTTTACATCCAAAATGTATGGTGTGATTATATAGGGAACTATAAGGGCTTAAACGCGAGTTTTATACGGAGTTTTTAAACGAAAGGAGTCACGCGAAACAAGTGAGCGTTTCTCGTTTCTTTTGTGTATCTCATCTGTGCCTCTCGTTCTTCTTTCCCTCACTCTCGCTCGTTGAACTACAGAAAATTTCTTGTGTTATGAAGTTTTTCCTAGAAGTATGGAGGAATTTCAATGTGCGGAATCAAGTTAAGCTGACTGAGAAGGGAACCGGTTATTGGGAGCTATTAACTTTAGTTAGGATAATGAATACGCTTGAAGAACATAGATGACAACATGTGTGTGTGTATGTATGTGTGTGTGTGTTTGTACCTTCGTGTGTTTCAAGTGGACGCATTTTCTGACATACTTGAAGGGGTGTAGACTTTTATCATATCAGAGTCGTTGGATAGGAATGGCATACGTCTCCGTATACAGATAAATAGTAATAGTAGTAGTATTTGCACAGAGGTTGATCAAAAATCCTGTTCCTCAGGATTTTGTTTTTTTTTTAACCCTGGGACGGGACTGACTGAGAGTCTTTAATGCGAGCTCCCTTAAATTGTATCTATTGTAAATCATACGGTTAGCATCCACTGAAATGTAACGTTATGTACCTGAAAATCCGTTGTTTTTTTTTTGCTTGTTATCCTTTCCTGAGCCTCTTTTATTTTTAATTGCTTGCTACCTTTTATAGAGGTATTTTCGTAGGCAGTCCTCCTTTTCCTAAAGCTTATATTTGCAAATTTCGAATAAATGTAATAATTATTTTACATAAGTACGGTAGTGTTGTAGGGCTGGAGGAGTTGCTAGAAGTAACGTGGGACTCGTATCTTGTCTGTAATAAGCTTAGGGTTGGACAATGTTGTCAACACCCACGGTCATTTTAACTAGAGACTATCTAGTACAGGGTGTTTCCTATCCTTTTCCTCTTTTACACTGTAGTTCATATAATTTTATGTGGTATAATTACAAAAAAGTTAGTTCTCCTATTTTCAAGACAGTCGGTTTAATTCAGACTTCAGACCTTTCAAAGCTATCAGCATTGACCTAGGTTCACCTATAAGGTCACAGGGGATCAAATAAGTGAAGCAAATTTGAAGCTTAGTGGGGATATTTTTTTTTAAAACTGTCTATTCCAATTTTTCCTTTAAAACAATACATTTTAATAGTGAAATTAATCAACTTACGTTTTCAAATGTAAATGAGTGTCAGGATAAATTGCACAAAGATTCATTTTTGAAATGAAAATGTGCCAAGTATGGAACTTTCTTGGACAAAAATCCCTGTTTTTGCTGGAATCATTTGACCATATGTGCTAAAACCTAGATCAATCAAACCTGATTATTTTGAAAAATTCAGGAAAAGGATTCTCTTGATATAATGAGGGGAATTCAATGTTTTTTTTTAAACTACATAGATACTTATACAGGTGGTGGAGGGGGGAGGAAGGAAAAGGATATGGAATACCCTGTAGAGGACATGAAAAACAGAGTAACTAAATCCAGATTTGAAGTTTTTAAACACAGGTTGTTTGAATACTTACTCCGTTTTATTCTTTGAGGTGATTGTAGTAGCGGGATATTTCAACTTAATATATAATCCCGTCTATATGGAGTCATATGGGAGGGATGTTTATCCAGGAGGAATGAAAATTCCTTTATGGATATTTGGTGTAGGCATTCGTTACCCGTAAGGATGAACAAGACTTACTAATACTAGTAAATTCCATGTCATGTTCGAGAGTTTGGCCTCGGCCTGCCAGCCTTGCCTGCCTACTTCGCTTGGGTTAAAAACATTGAGGAAAAGTACAGGCTTTAGGTTTCCATACTAGATATGACTGTTAATAGGAGTGAGGGATGGGAGAGTTATGTAAACTGGTGCCGTGTGTCCGTAATAATAATAGTAATAAGAAAAGTTTGTCATCGATTTCTCCCAGTACACGCATATATCATCCTCATGATCATCATTTTCATATATACCTATAGTATAAAAGGTCTTTCCTCTTTCTCTCTCAGGTCCCATATACCTGATGATGCATGTAACTTTTATATGACTGCCACGTATTGCATCTCTTGTCATTTCGTCTGGTGATATGGTTTAAATCCTCTATACTTATACTATATATATGAGCATTGTAGATAAGGTAACCTTAAATCGACTATATACTATAAGCACACATTCCCGTGGAGCCTTGTTTCTTGAAGTTAAACAGCGTCTAGGTTATGTGTGTGTGTGTGTGTGTGTGTATGTGTGAGTGTCTATGTGTGTGCACAATATTGTAACTTATGTTACCCTGTCCTCTCACCGCTTCTTTCAACTTGCACCGGTGGTTTCCACATAAGGTTCGAATAAAATCGAAGCAAGCGTGAGCATTATTTGTCTTTGGTGGAGAATTGCACAGCAGTGAGTGGGTTTTGTAGTTGTGTGTGTGTGTGTGTTTTTGTACCGTATGTCTGTGGGAGCGCGAGTGCAAGTTAATAATTTTCTCCGTTTCTCTCTCTCTCTCTCTCTCTCTTTCCTTCACCCTCATCACAATGTGTTTGTGTCTGTTTGTGTTTCTGTGCCTACACTTCTTTTGAGTAATGTACGTGATTGTCATCTGTTATGACTGCTACATATATCTATACTTATATGTCCCGGTGTGTAGCAAATGATCGTGAAATGTTTGCCATTTATATTATATTCATAAGATTTGTACACTTGAAATGTCCCGAGGAATCATTAGTAGAATGATCCATACGTCGGATTTGTTTGGGTCCCCGGTATGCTACCTTACATATATAATTATATGTATACAAATATACACATATACATATAATTGTACACATTATGAATTCACTGAGTGAATGCTGAATGGTGTAGGCAGGACAGCATGCGTGTGTAAAATAATTTGTGGGTATGAAATCTGTCAACGACTAAAAGGGGATTTCCATTTTAGTTTTCTTTTCCAAATGTACATAGTATGTATGTATCTAGATATGTGTATAGTGTATATGTATATTTATATAATCTGTATTTCCTGGAGTGTAAATTACTCCAGGGTTCAAATATATATCTCGAGGTATAGATACAGTAAATACCTCTGGGAGGGCATTACCTATATGTATGTATATATATATATATATATATTGTAGCTATCTATATGTTTGTAGGTACGTATGGAAGTGTAAAGAGATAAAGAGTGTGTGAAAGTAGAAAGGAGGAAAAGTACGAGAGGAAAAGTATTATTAGTGTGAGTGCTAAAAGAGCAATCCGTTAGGGTGATTATGGAATTGGGATAAAAGCTTGGTTGGGTAACAGTCGGTCATGTGTAAATAGTCTCTGGAAATTGTAGAGGGATTGTTCACAATCAGTTTAAATTTCAGCTGGAATTTTCTCCAATGACCGATGGTTGGTCTTGGGGATGGACTCGGCACACACACACACACACACACTCACACACGGACAAGTGTGCTCTCGCAATCAGTCTATAACTATACATATACATACGTACATTGGCACTTATTATTAGTAATATTATAAGTAGAGCACTATCCTCGTTCAGTTGAACTACTGACTATATGTCCTTTATGTATACTGTGTTTATGTATGTACCTAAAACACACTGGACTTGATTCTACTTTCGGGTTTCTCAACTGGAAGATAATAGCGAGAGTAGTATTGGTTGACGGAATTGGTATTATTATACTTATTAGTATAAAAGGTTAAAAGGCGTGAAGGTTTACTTAACCCCGTAGCATAAAGTGCTTCTATGTTATATGCATGTGTGAGGGAGTATCTACTAGGGAATGAGTGTGAGTGAGTTTTTGTGTGCTTCCATGGGAAATATAAGTAAGTTGTTTAATTGCAGGGCTCTCTCTACCCATATGTACATATGTATCTATGTATACCGACTTAACTAGTAAATATGACTCCAGCCCAACTTGCTGATTGAGTTGCTTACTTACTTACTGAGTGAGTGAGTAAATTTGTGAGAAGTTTTATGAGGTTCTGTTTCCTAAAGTTATCTTGCTTATACCTCTCTCTTTCTCTCTCATTCACTCTCTCTCTCTCTCTCTCTCTCTCTGACACATATGTATGTATGTAGATAGAACTAGAAGAACTTATTCATTTAACTTTACACTTGCCAGTATTAAAGCTATAAAAGGGAATTTATATATGTATAAATAGAAATAAATATATGTAGGTAGCTCGAGTGATGTTATGTAATTATATACCCTTGAAACTGAAATAGTTAGTGTGTTATGCAGTAACTTCCAGCACTTTCTGATAGTTCCCTTTCTTTTTGAGTATATTCTGCTCCTCCGTTGGGAAAAAAGTATGTATTATGATTATGATGTAAGTCTATCTCTAGTTTCATACGTACAGGCATAAGTACTATATCTATGTATGAAATGTACGTCAGTAGTCATACTTATGCATAAAATATACCTACACTTCAGGTTTGGAGTCAATGTAATTATGGAGTTTGGTGTCGTCACATTTCGAGAGTTTTCAGATGAAGCAATAGTACAAAGTAAAAGGAGGCAGGATCCACTCTGTCGACAGGTAGGGCCCTTGAAAAGTTAGAAACTTTGATGGGAGTATCCACATTTGCTCAGATATTTTACGGGCACGTTAATTTTCAGGGAAAACTGTTGCTCATGTTGTTTGGAGTCTGTATATAATGTAATACATGTTATGTAAGCATGTATATGTATATATTTACTATTTGTAACTCCCTCCCGAAACGAACTTGTTCTACTACTACAATGGGAGCTTATTATAGTATCCATGCATAACGTCGTTGAAGAGGATAAATGGTTTAGATGCTATGTTTTTCCACAGCATATAGACCATTTTGCCTCTTCAACAACGATATTCTTTAGAATTTACTCTGGGTCGCTCTGGGTTTTTTTTTCTGTAGTATAGCTCTCCCATCGACAGTTCGTTAGAACTTTAGTTTTTCAAATAATATTTTTGAATATGCGGAGCGTGTGTGGAATGACAGGAGTTGTATGTATTTGTGCATGCATGTTTAGTGGAGATATAGATACAGTATGTACATACATACGCACTTATGATTAAATCATATGTTCGCACGTTGTTTGCATATTACAGAATCGCAGGGATAAATTTTAAGTATGTATATATGTAATCATGTATGCCTGTGAATACAAAATAACTCCTTCTTGTATTCATATTTGAATGAAAGGATCACTTTTCTATCTCCTGTTTGTCTTCCCCGATGTTATAGGCTACTTCTTTCTATTATGCGGGGAATGTAGTGATTGTTTCTGGAAAACAAACTACTATGGAGAGGAAGAGAGAGAAACCCTGTCTGGGCTTTGCTGAGTTGTTTGGTTTGAAAAAGTGGAAAACAATAGAAAATAGCAAAGGGTTTTAATTAAGTTTCCCCCTTATTGCTCGCCCTCTCACTCACACTCGATCTTGTGCATCGCATCTCATCTTAGAGAGACCAAAAGAGAGAGAGAGAGAGAGTGAGAGAAAGAGAGAGTTTGTACCTCGCACACAAAAGCAAATTTTCAGGAAAAAAGGGGGGAAGAAGTTTCCTGTAATGGTACACCATATGTTTGAGTAGCTCTTATATCTACTCTTCCAAGTTCAAGTTTATAAAAGTACATGTGTGTGTGTGTGTCTCTGTGTTTGAGTGTGTGTGTGTGTGTGTACTAAATGCAAAGTTGACGAAGAGTTTATCTCTTGCAAGTTGACTGTACAAGAGCCTATCTCTACAATTTAGAATGTAGTATGTATGTAGTTGCATGGGGATGAAGTGTGGATATGTATTTTTGTGTAAGAGGAAATTCCAAGCGAAAGGACACTTTTAGGATATAATTTAGTTGGGAATAGTGAGGAAAATCAACTTCTTTGTGTTACATGAGCTATTTACAAAAGACAAAGTTTCCACTCTCAAGCTGCATTTTGATCGTCTATCTTTATGAGCTACGGCTGAGGTGAGCTGGAATACAGATAGGACTTTAGGAAGGGATGTGAACTCTTTCAAGGATAGGGTATAGATATGTCTAAACCGGCTATAAATTTCCTTGTATTATTAGATTGTGTGTAGATGTATACATATGTTTGTGTATGTACGTATGTATATGGGCCATGTGAAGACAGATCGTATATTACTTTTTCTCGCACTTCCATATGACATAACAAGGAGGGTTGGCGTTGCAAAAAAAGAGAACTGATTGAAGTCATGGAAGGAAATTGTTTTCTCTTCTTCTCCTTCTTTTTAGTGTTCTTCTTCTCTCCTCTATACACATACATACATGCCTGGATATTGTATATGCATTTTCGTAGGGTTTCCGTAGATACTCGATGTTATTCTAGGATGCTCGATCTGTGATTCTATGGAGGACTTAAATATTATTCTATTTCCATACACACACACACACAGGATTTGTCCTCATCGGTAATTTCTATGTTTAGCAACAACTTCAGCATTTATCTCCGCTTGACTCTCATTTAGCTTGACTTAAATTACCTATTAGGTAATGTTCTGTGCAGGGTTTACTTTTCCAAACAATACGAGAATTGTTGACTCCCCAGGGTATTGTTTACATATACACGGAGTGAGCATGTCTGCTTCTCATGGAGACTCCGCTGGATGAATGTTTTTATGGAGATGGATGTAATTATGTATGCGGATGTATGTACGTGGGTGTACATGTGCTGTACGTAGGAATTAGGAATCCAAACCTATCTTAAAGGGAAAGAGAGATGAGACAGAGAGGGGGAAAAGCCGTAAATTGTACACTGTGAACTCTCTGTTGGCACGTGTGACACAAAGGTCCAGGGTAATGCTCATATGGTTGAGTGAATTGACCTTTTTGAAATCTTTTGGCCAATAGGTTAATGGAAAGTCTAACGTTTAACAAGCGGGCAGGGAATTTTACAATGGTCTAATGCTGCTGGCTTGATGGGAAATCGTTGGTGAAGCTCTGGCTTTCAAGGAAATCTTAGAAGGGCAGGGAATCGCGGACGGAAATACCGCTAAAGTAGGTACTGGATTCTACTACCAAGAACAACTACTACTACCACTACCATTATTCCTCCTCAACACAGAGAGAGTTTTTAAAATAGGTGTGGGTTTCCCTTCTACTGTATACATGCGTATATGGGATGTATATCTATATATAATTATCCTATATAGTAATTATTTGTAAGAACTGGCTGGTTCTATGCATATTCGGGGTTGTATATTATTATTGGAAGAGAAACTATAATTTGTCCATGTTTACAGTCTCAAATAGCTTTTAAAAGTATTGTAGTACGTTTTGCCATTGGTTTGTCTTGACGTATGTTTATATATAATTATATATGTATGGACGTAGTACCGGAAAACTATGTTTATACATTACATACATATGTAGGCTGTCTGGAGGATTTTAAGTCCTGCTTGGTAAAAACTGTTGATGTGTTGAAGTTAAGAAAGGAGTGAGTGAGAGAGTGCGGAAGCCAAGATTGTGCGTAAAATACATTAGGGTTGACTCCATGTGCTTATGTATAGATATGCAGTTCTCTATTTGATGCTCTTGGTTGAGTGTAAGTAAGTGTGTTGGTTCTGTTGGGAAGGATGGTAACGTCCTGGTTCTGTTTCTGGTGCGAGTAATCTCCTCATGGCATTGGCAATGTATGGAGACCACATGAACTTTACTACTGTATGTTCAGGTTTTGAGTTTTTTTTTCGGTCTTTCGCTCTCTCTCTCTCTCTCTCTCTCTATCTCTCTCCCTCTCTCCTGTGGGCTTCTGTTCTGTTGGTTTGGTCTTTTTGCCGGTCGGTATGTGTGTTGTATGAATGGAAGGGTCGGGGAGAGAATACCGGCGAGACTTGGGTGACTCTTCTTCACTGAGGAATATTTTCTCTGTCTTAGTTCCAATTTGGCCATCCCCTCGAATGTAATGGTTGTTTAAACTTGGTCGTTTGTTCCAAAGGGATGGAGAGAAATGGTCGTAATTGGATTCACATTTACTCTGAGTGGTCTTGTGGTATCCGCAACCAAGCCTGGTATCTCCACAGAGATGCTGACATGCACTCACACAGACACACACACACAACAGACTACTATGACTATAGTACAAGGACTACAAATACCCTCCTCCTCCTCTCCTGGCTCTTTTTATGTGCCCTTTTTTTGGTCAACTCTTTCGTACATTTAGGAAAGGAATGTTACGTGCGTGTGTGTGTGTGTGTGTGTCGGTGTCGGTGTGTATATATGTCTGTGGTGGTGTGTGTCTGTCAGAGAAAAAGAGAATACTGGAGAGACAGGGACAGAAGCGCATACACAAAGGAGTAGTAGACCGCTTGAATTCAATAAAATGTCCCACAGGTTTAGCCACAAAAAGGCTCTGGCTCTGGATCATTCTGTTTCTCTCTCTCTCTCTCTCTCTCTCTCTCTCGGTGCCTTTGCTCCACACTGGACGTGTCCACTCTGTAAATGATTTTCTTCACTTTTAGTCTAGTACAGTCAAAATTTGGTATAATGGATGTTCAGGGGACGGTTAGTTTCTATCCATGTTATGCATACACAATCCTTAAACATTACGTATACGTAGCCCTCCGTTAAACTAAGCTTTGACTGTACCAAAGCCCCATTCCATGAACTCTTATTTCTCATTCCAGGAATTACATGTTGTGTATGTGTGTGTGTGTGTGTGTGTGTGTGTGTGGGAGACCCGGAAAGGGATCTGTAATCATGTATCCCTATAATTATGTCTCTTTTTGCGCTTGTGCTCCTTAATTATGTATAAGTTGGTATGCAGATTCAATTTAAAAGGTATCTCTTTTCCTATGGATTGGTATTAGTGTCCATGCATGTCACACATGGATGTGAGCATAAATTGTGGGGAAATCCAGCTAAGGACACGTATGTACATACATCTATAAGTAAGGAACAGTGCATACGGGCTGAATACTAGATGAAGTATAATCTATTCCATATGTTCTCATCAGTGGTTTTGTTATAATTCTCTCTTCCTTGGGTTTTCTATGCACTTACACATAATTACATACATACATACTTTCCCGAGCCTCATCAGTTAGTTTGCTGATGATTGAGCGTCTTTCCTTGAGGCACACGACATTGAGCCATTCCACAGCATGTATCTACTCCTTCCTGACGGACTGTATTCCGGAGCAAGACTGCTACCACTACTACTGGTATCACTGGCTGCTGCTACTACTACTGTTGTGAGGGACTTCAACAGAATAAACTCCATGGGCCATGTTTATGCTTTTATTGTTATTATTATTATAGGAAATCCCTTCACTCTCTCTCCCTCTGTCTGTATGTATGTATATGCATGTAACATTCCTGGGATCGTTGTTGACTGGGGAAGAATAGCAATAAGGTTACTGGATGAAAAGGGTCCTACTTCATATGTTCCGCTCAATCCTAGTTCATGGAGAGAAAATTCTTGGTAATAATAATGGTGGAAGCCCATCGGGGGCTATACTTAAAGAATGTATGGATTAAGGCGGATATTAAAAGTGTATTTTACTGTATGCATTTATGTATAGTTATTTGTGTGCATTAGGTACATCCACTTTCATGCATTTAGGTCGATATTTATAACCACTTATATAGATACATATACATAGACCTCTATGTGCTACTCATATATCTATGTATGTTGTAATTTCCTTTTGGGAAGTAATCACATTTTTATGTGTCAACATGGCTGGTATTGACGTAATTATACAAGTATCTAATGGTATCGGCTCGAGGGATGGTCATGATTGGATAAAAAAAAAGAGTAAGAAGCCTTGTTAAGTTATAATGTTTCAAATTTCCCGTAACAGTCCACTGACTTGAGTTACTGTGAGGATTATTATTAACTCTTATGAAGCTAAATGGAAACTGTTTATAATGGATTTTTTTTGTTGGAAGTCATGTATAAGAGATTGTGAGACTACCAATAGTGTATTTACATATGTGTATGTATGTGTCTTACTGAGTGTAGAGATATGAGGATATTATTCTTGTAATTGAAAACATATGGTAGATATGTATGTACATATGTATGTATCTGGGTACTTTCAACAAAGATTTTTTTCTTCGTCGGAGATTTAGTAACTAGAGAGTCCTGAGTATTATCCTTTGGTGAAAGAAGGTAGTGAAAATATTCTTGGAAGGATTAGTGAGGGGTAGATTTGCAATATTAACAATATGCAACAAGGATGTTTCTTGGAATTTTGATGGTTTTGTAGTGTTCTGTGCTTTGTGAGTGTGTCTGTGTGTGTGTGCGGACGTACATATTCCTCCGCTATGTATTCAACTGGTTTTTTCCCTCTCCGTCTCGTTTGTTGTAGTGTGTAGGAGATAGTTGTAAAAAAGAAGAAGTGAGAGTGAAAGAAAGGAGACGAGGAGATGAAAGGAGGAAAATTGTAAGCAAAAGCTTTAATGGGGAACTCTATGGAATTGAATGACTGGAGTATCTAATATGGACGTGCGGAAAGAAAATACGTATAAATACCTGGGATTCTGAGCCTGGTAGTAGTTGCATTATCTAAGTCTGTGTGTGTGAGAGAGTCTTCCACTTTCCCTCTTCTCTCTCTCTCTCTCTTTCTCTCTCTCTCTCAATGTCTGCTGCCTGCAATGAATTAAAGACAGAAAAGAAAGCGCGCGAACAAAAGGTGATGAGAAATTGCGGAACGCTTCCTTAACTTTTTCATTTTGTGAAATCCTTAATGCTTTAGTGGGAGGACTGACTGAGTAACTATACGTGTACAGATATATTTATGTACTGTACACAATTTTTTTGGGGGTTTAAACACATGTGTATACATACATGTGGAGACGTATTTTTCTCATACAGTTTTTGTACATGAATAACTTTTGATACGTGCATCACCTCCCTTTATCTCTCTCTCTCTCTCTCTCTCTCTGTATCTCTAGCTCCAGCTCTATCTCTGTGTAGCCCTCTCTTTACCAACACAATCCAAGGAGCTAGTCAGTCGACAAGTTTCAGAGCTATTCATTTGAAAACAGAGGAGAGTCACCGACAGAACACAATTCACAATAAATAACATGAAATATGAGGGAAAATGAAACTTTTATTTCGTGTGGGGTGTGGATTTTCCCCTCATGACAGGAATTATTCTAGTACATGGAAATTTGCCTCGAGATGTATACATGTATCTATGTATAGTCAGTAATATTTTTTTCCAAAAGGAATAACAACTATTATGATTTTTTTTTTTGAAAACTTTTTTTTCCCAATTCTCTCCTCCTTTCTCACTCCGCACTCTTTCTTTCTATTCATTCATGTGGACATCTATGGGAAATTACTACACTGGGATTCAAAATTTTGCATTAGGCTTGAGGATAATATGTTGATAGGCAGGCCGACTCTCCGTCCATGTACGTGCATACTGAATGAGAAAGTTGCGGAATAAATCACTTGGCAACTAATTCCAGGATGTGTGTAATTATTATCATGCGTGCAGTCAGGCATGGACGTGTAACTTGGCGGGTAACAGGGGGGAGAAAGTCATGAGTGAGGAGAATGAGTGATGAATAATGGTTGCCAGAAGTATAATTTTGTGCGATCATCGTTCAAGTATGTACTTACTACTCTCAACTCTCTAGGCTTTTGTTTCTTCACTCTCACTCTCATTTGACTTGTTGTGTGTGTATGTGTGTGTGTGTGTGTGTGTGTGTTGTTGTAGCTTTAGCCTAATTCGGGTTCAATCCTAAAAATTGTTGAGAGTGATGGATTTGCTATTTATTTTTCTTCCGTTTGTTTACCGTTGTCAGATGTGGCTTTAGTTCAGCTTTCCCATTTTTATAGAATGTACCACTGCGCTTCCTGAATAGTTACAGTTTGACTTGAAAGGTAATTTTTCACAAAGGGCGAGTCAAAACTACTACAATGTGTTCCATGGGAGTTATAGGTACAACTGTACTAGCTGGTGTGTGACGTTCTTGCATAAATCTCGGGGTTTATTTCCTAATGAGCAAGTACACGTGCTCCATGTAGTATCTACTTATCTATGGACGCTCACAATGTGTACTAAGTAAGTACTGTCCAAGTGAAATCATGACTATGGATTGTATTATTGTACGTTTTAATTTTTTATGAGTGAAAAGCTATAAGTAATTACTTAATTATGTATAGATTAGATACAGGAATGTAAGAAAAACCATAAAATGGGGAATAACTCAATGAATTAATATATTCTTGATTTCTTACCAGTACTTTTATATGATGTAATTATTTAGTTGCCCTTCCTAATGATTTATTCAATGTATAGATATGCAACAAAAAAATTGTAATATTTTTTTCTGGGATATTAAATGTAGGCATTGTATTTTTGTGTAATAAGAATGATGTTGTTGGACTTCGGGATGGATTATAGAGACTTTGAATTACCAGAAATTGAATCACATTTGGGGATGTTAATGTGATGCAATCTGTCTTAATAGTAGGGTACGCCTGGACTGGAAATTGACCTCTCTGTCTTGCGGTTTGAAAATCATATTAAGACAGCTCTATTGATTTCTTTGAAGGAGACACACAAACAGACCCATGGACACATGAAATCAAAAGAAAACTAAATAATAGAATTGGATTGTATGAAATGGTTCTATTATGGAATTGGCTCTACACTTATAAACTCACATATTTGTAATAATGCACAATCTATACGAAGGCTCGGACGTGTACTTTTATACATTATATGAGCTCATAGTGGTATAGCCTAAAGATTCAAATCCCAGTCTTCTATATTTTGATTGTAGTTATTATTACTTATGTACATATGTATATACACAGAATAGACGGACATAAGCTCTGGATTTACTTGTGTCTTGTATGTCCATGTTTCGCAGAAAAAATGTTATCAAGCCCATGTTGTACATTTTTGCACACACACATACATATATACATGGGCAGATAGGCTTGTACACATGAATTTATGATTGAATCTTTAACTATGACTTCCAACTGTGAGAGTGTGCACAACAGTGAAAGAACGAGAGAGGGACAGAAACGAGAGAGAGAGAGAGACAACTTTTATAGAGGAGTAAGAAATTGAGTTCAATTATTGGTTTTGATAAAGTCGACTAACCAACTAACCAAGTCAGGACCAGTGTACACTACAGTTGATGTCTACACGTATCTACATATGCACATGCCTATATGAATTTCTCCAGGAGAGTAGCACGTAGAAAATGAGGATTGATAAATGGTATCGAGATTGTATACTACTAGGCTTTGTCCTTGTCGGACCCACTGACTCAATCATCCTTTGGTGAATATCTCTCCCTAATGATTTGTCTATCTATCTGAGACGAGCTTTTTTTTATTGTTCCAACTCAAATTACTTATTTATAAGGCATGGAAATGGTTTGAGTGACTAACCGTACACGTAAGATACATAAGAGTTCAGAGCTCTACTACTACGGGATAGAGGAAGTATATATTTTTACCATGGCTCTCTATACAGTTGGGATTGAATTGTTTTGGTTTTTGTAGTTAATGTATCTACTTACATACAGATGGTTACAGTAGTAGTATTGACTTGAGTACTACTATACTGTCCGCATCTATACACTGTGTACTTATATGTGTATCTATCCGAGTATGTACATATAAGTGGCTCTGTACGTATATTTGGCGGTTGTAGGTGGATGAGTTGAGAAATGAAGGGCATTTCTCAAAAGCATTTGGGTTTCAGTCAAGTATGGAGAAGAGACGCGGGAGTGCATGTACATATGTATCTATACATGGTGTCCCGGTCTCCTGGATTATTGTTAAAAAGTGAAGTTTAGTGCGGTTGTTAGGTTTTGGTATTGGTGGTTGACTGACTCTGACTGTGTATACTATCTACGGTATTGTATTTTGTTGGTTGGTTGTTGTTGTTGTTGTTGTTGTTGATGATGGTGCTGCTGCTACTGTGGGTGTTGTTGTTACATTATGTAAGTGTATGTTCTGTCGGTTCATGTGTAGCTCTCTGCCTTTGATGCGAGTTATTGACTTTGTATTTTCTCTTTTTTCCCCTCCTTGCAGACTTTATCCGGGTTTGATTTCCCAAGGGCTGAATGGTGAAGAAGAGTACGATTTTTGAAGAAACCTTCCCGTCCTCTAATAACTAGGCCAGAGAGCTTGGTAGTTCTTCTTCGCAATTTATACAGGTAAGCCGGGTATTTTCACTCTCAAGTAGTCTCGTACTCATACATATGTATCTCTCTACCTCTGTCCCTTTGTGGATGCATTAAAGGGTGAAACTGGGAACTGTGCGGATATCCCATGTATGCATACATATATTTTTTATGAATTTAACTAAAGTATCCATATAGTTCTGGGTATATTTTTGCATTGAAGCGTGTGTGAAGGTGTGGATACGTCTGAATCTATATATAATTATATATTTATTTTCTAAGTAGGTACGGTACATAGGATATAGAACATAGAATATAAGTATTTACTAATTCATTTTGGGACGCATTGAATAGGAAAGTACTTATTTATAATTTACACGTAAATAGAAACATATCTCTGTGCATGTAAGGAAAGGAATCAAGTGAGATGTCTGGCTGTCTGAGAATACGGTATATTTGTATGTATGTATGTATGTATATGTTCACACATCCCATAGTCCACTATAAAGTGTTATTCCTGTAGTCAGTCAGTGTCTTACGACTTTTTGTGTAAACATGGGTTTCTATATTATAGTACCATGAGTTGTGCTCTTCACCTGACACTTGTTCATGCGTGAAGCTCAAATCTTTTTTTATTGTTTTGAGACTCATCCGAACAGAAGCACACGAGCATATGTACATATGTGTGTATGGATGTATGTATTAAATAGTTAGATAGGTCCTGTTGTATCTATACCTTTAGAAATACAAGGATGAAATTGAAACTTGAAGATTTCAGAAAATATTTCTAAGGTTTCTACTTAATACTGTACTCACTTCCCGAAAGATTTCAGTAAGTTAGTGGAAAAGCTTGCTTTTGGAGGAGAAAATTTGCGAGGAGAGAAAAAATCATTAGTTGTGCACTCATGCACGAATGCAAAATTAAAAGTATACTCCCAGGGATTCCTCACTTATATTGTACGGATAGATAAATGGGAAATATGTGGAATTGCTCCCGGACTATGTATGGTTTCTTTTTTAGATTTGTTGACATGCAGACAGACGCATATATACATTCGTAGTAACTGCCCACCATGAATATAATATTAGGAAATTTTCTTTTGTTGATTCTGAGTAATATCTACCAGTTTTTAGTTTGTTTATTTTAATTAAATTTGGATGTAAGTATTTATCTAATTATAATTATTATTCAAAGCTAAAAGATGGATGGCGGGAATTAATTACGATTTTTTAAAGTTATGAATGGATGTCTAGTGAACAAAAGTATGAGGCCGTGGATTCTATTGTATTGATTTCCTTATCGTTCTTTTGTACGTAATCAAACTTGTGTAATGAAGTGAGGGAAATTTAGATGGGTGTTGCTGAGGTTTTTGTAATCGAGGAAAGTCAAGTAGGGAGGTTTTTTTCTAACGTATTTCGGAATGGGTCGTATATGATAATAATTATCCGGAGAGAGGAACAGAGAGGAGAGAGAGAGAAAGAGAGAGAGAGAGAGAGATGAAGAGGATTTTTTAATAATGAAGCTTGAGGCTTCTTTTTGTATGAGAAGTGAGATGTAAAGCCTTGATTTGTTTTTGTTAAACTGGAGGATGACAGCAAGATTAATTAATTGAATCCGTTATATACAGAATATTCATGTCGGATGAAAAGTCATGAGGGCTTGAAATTCTGAGTGTAATATAGTCAAGGGAGGGAGAATTATATTTATATATACTTATATATAATTACATATATGTATTTATTTCCATATATTGTGAAGAGATAGTGGTGATGTAGACTCAAAGTTAATTTAATTTGAGACCATTCAGTTTTCTTTTTACTTTTGTAAGTTCCTATGTACGGTATGTGTAGGCATGTAGTATGTACATAGATACATCTATAAGTGTATAGAAATATATCATGGCATGACGGGTGCGGTTACTCTTTGGATTCGCACAAGTGACGCTGACAAGAGGAAAGTGAAAATTCCGGGTGTAATTCTGGATAATAGAATCCAAGGGTCATGGATATAAAAAAACAGGTTATGGTTGTAGACTTGCTGGGAGTGGAGTGCGGGAGAGCGAGAGAGAGAGAGAGAAAGAGGATTTGGTAATAGATATTTTGGGATGAGGGAAACGCTTCATGTTAACATTGACTTTTTGATAGAATCTCCAAAGTATAGGGGAGAAAGTAGCAGTTTTTTTTCATTGGAGAAAATTTGTATGTGTGAAGGAGCAGAGGTGATGGGAGTTGAGTTGTCTTTCGGATTCTCTTCTATGTCTCTCTCTCTCTCTCTCTCTCTCTCTCTCTCTCTTGCTTTCTCTTCTCTCCTTCTATTTCTATGTTTCTCAATCCTTTACTACTTTTCCTTTTGAAAATTCACAAGGTAAGATAGTTGATGGTGTAAAGATCTTTTTTTCTCTCTCTCTCCCTCTTGTGTGTGTGTGTGTGTGCCTCTCTCTCTCTCATTCATTCATAGCCATGGAAATATATACACATAGTAATGTTGAGTCTTTGTCATCAAGAAGACGTTGACTGGATGAGAAAAGTATAAGTACGTCAAGGGAATGGAGTGAGTTAGAATAAGGAGGAGAGAATTTGTGAGGTGGGAGAATATAAATCTTTGGGAGAAAAGAGAAGCCCAGCTACATTTTCCAAGGAAGGATGGATTATGGATGGAACATAGCCGAGGTCATGCTTGGTTGATTCCTCTTCCGCTCCCCTCTCAAATATGTATAAGTACACATTCATACTTTCTCTCCTTTCTCACTTGACTTTCTCTTGGATTTATTCCCCTGAAGGTGTGTGTATGGTGCGTCTGTGTCTCTCTGTGTGTACATGTGTGTAGTGTATATTATTTGGAGCCAAGAATTGAATATGTAGCTGTAAAATATATATAGGTACATACATAAGTCAGTCTCATTTAGGGAAAAATTTTCTCCTCTTTATCATTCTGACTTGATTTTTCCTCCAGGTATAGATATACTTATACCTATTTAGGTACTTTTTTATTATAATATCAAGTTTTATATATAATTTATCGGAAACGGGGAAATCCTTGTACGTTTTGTAGAAGAACCTTAGAGTTAAATATATCTACCTAGTAAAAGAAAATTCTGATTGAGCTTTGACAGCGGATTTTTTTTCTCTAGTTAGTGAGTGTACGTTGGGGCACAGGTTTACTGGGGAAAAAATGAGAAAGGAAGGAAAATAGAGGAACATGTGAGTTTTTGTATATGTTCGGGAGTGCACATGTGAAACCTTATTACATGCTCTCTTCCTTTCATTTGGTTTTTGTGTTTTGTATGAAGTCTTGCTGTCAATCCAATTTGGTCCTTACTGACTCAATACTTCAAGTTGAGGGAGTTGGAGGAAAAAGAGAATAGGGAGTGAGTGAGGCAAGGAGCGAGATAGAGAGAGAGAGAGAGAGAGAGAGAGAGATAGCGAATTTGTTCACCGTTCACTTGAGCGCAATGAGAGAAGGCTTCACGCTGTTACTTTCCCTATGAATGTATGTACCTGATTTAAACGTGTAGCTTTTCTGTTTAAAGGATTGGAGTTCGCTTGTGATTCTTCCTTTCGCTCTCTCTCTCTCTCTCTCTCACTCACTCACTCCCTCCCGCTCACTCACTCACTCGCACGAATTTGAAGTATATTCTAAAACTCATTCTCGTGAGTTATATTGGGAACTTTCACCTTTTGCTTTCTCTTATGCATTAGCATGTGAAAAGGTGTCAGCGTGACGCTTATAAATACTTGTTACTTTTGTTGGAAATGGAATAATGTTCTTGTATTCAGATTCAGCTCTCAGCTGCTACGTAGTCTCCTAGTCAGTCAGAGGTTGAGTAATAGGGAATTCATGTTTGCAATAATTGGAAATGCCAAACCCGGGAAGGACTTATACCTTGACGCTTTTAAATGTGATGCTGCTGGTTTTGTTCTCTCTCTCTCTCTCTCTCTCACACACACTCACACACATGCATGTATATACTAAATGGAACTTTCCACCTTAGAGCTGCTTTCTCCAATGCGGAGCTCAGGTAGGGCTTGTAGAAGTTTCGTCTTCAGTTTTTATTCTTTCCTCTGTATACCTTCTGATAAGGCCGAGTTGACGGGACAAAGTGTCATGGGGTAATAGTAAGTGTAATGTAAATTTTGTGAAAGTGCTTGTGTAAGCTGTGTATTATTATATTGGGTTATAAGCCTACTATTGTATGCTGATCAGATACGTACTAGTTTATATGGATGTCTCTGTATTAGTACATTTAATACAGTTTGAGTGCACTATGAAGGTGTTTGTGTGTGTGCGTGTTTTTAGACAGTTCAATTGATTGTAACTTAAACATGACAGGTTGAGGATGAAGTGTAGGTTTTCTCCCTATATACATATATATGTATATATTATGTAAATTCTATTGTAGACATTGTTACAGAACTGAATAGTGATATGTTGGATGGGCTTATAGTTATATAATTATGTATCTACATACATACTATAACTATATCTACCTATTCATGTGTACCTACTTACATATGCACATGAATTCTGTAAATGGTGTGTGTTAGTCCTGTCAGTTGGTTTATATAGCGAACAAGTGTTTTCTCTTTTAGACGAATGGATTGAACTTGGGTGAGAGATGGATGGGAGGATAGACTGAAATGTTGTAATAATTTGAAATGTCATGTGCATACAAACTATGAGGGGATATAAGGTGTCGGAGTATCTGCCTGAGTATATCTGCATTTATTTAGGTAACTTATAATATCTACGTATGTGTATAATATCTGCATAAACTTATAAGTAAGTACAGTCTTATTTTAAAAGCTCTTCTCGCCCCACACATCATCTTGTCTCATTGGTGTGAGAAGGCTTGGATTTTGAATTTGTGATCGATGATAAAATGTAGAATCATTTTTCCATTTGACTCCACTCTAGTATATAGTCAATGCATTTCCTCGCCCGCCCCCCCCCCCCTACAATAGGTGGATGTGCATAGTTCCCTCGTAATATGTCTTAAGTTTTACTTGGCTGTAAATGTGACTGACTGACTGGCTGACTTTTTAGAAATACAATTTCAACCCGAACACATCCATTTGGAAGACACTGGGTCTTTTATTACCAAATGTACATGTTTGTACACCGAGATAGGGAGCTGTTGAGAGGGCATTGATGTGTTTGTAAGCTTACTTTAAGATTCTTCCCTGGTTCTATCTTGGAAGGGTATCTGTCAGAGAGCCTTGGATTTGGATGTTTATAGCCCCGCATTTCTACTCTATTCCAAGCTTGTGTAATTTTTGTTTCAGTATCTACTGTTGTAGATACAGTATAAATGCAATGTGTAAGTACATGGATGTGCATACAAGGCATACATATACATATTATTACATATGTAGCAAGGAACCATGGGATTCACTTTCAGTTTCGTAAACTTATTACATGTGAAGCTACTACTACTACTACTACTACTACTATTACATAGTATCCATATAAATTTTGGCGTATGTATGTATGTCATTACATGTGAGGGAAAGTCAGTCTGACAATCTTAGGCCGTTTAACAACGAGGTGATGATATAAGTTAGCCAGACATACACAGGATGTTGAGGATGAAGACGAAGAGGAGAAGTGTGAAGCTCACAATTGTACAGGCCCTACTATGTACTACATATGTAGTATGTGGAGGTCCTGATGATAAGAAAGTGACGAGGGGGTGGTGAACAGTTATTCATGGTGCTCACATAATATTGTAACCACAATGATATATAGAATGACGGGGAAGTGGACTGAGAAAGAGTGAGAGGAGTAGGAAGCCAGGAAGGGAGAGAGAGAGCAGGTCGTGGGAGGAGGTGGTTCGTTGTATCTGTATGGTATGGAGGATGACAATGATGATGATGATTGCATGTGTGTGTGTGTGTGTCTATGTATGTGTGTGTGTGTGTGGTATGTATAAATGTGTACGCTGTGGGCTTGATTTTTTTTTCCTTTTTTTTTTTGAGCGAAAAGGAAATGAAAGGTGATTCGGGTCTATTGAGAAATTCTTTGTGGTTTACTCTCTTTCACTTTCTCATACCAACTCAATGGTCTGCATTAAGGAAGGAAGAAGGAGGCGGCTATACATGGACCCGTTACATTTTCCTGTCTTTATGTTCTCTTATGTACTATGAAGAGATTTTCTCCTGCCGCTCTTCAACTCAAAAAAGGCCCGCTTCGCATAACAAGCAATATCGTTTTTGCCTCAGTCAGTGGCTTCCGATTACCGACAAGAAAGTGTGT
The DNA here is from genome assembly GCA_947179485.1 of Allacma fusca. NCBI lineage: Eukaryota > Metazoa > Arthropoda > Collembola > Symphypleona > Sminthuridae > Allacma > Allacma fusca. The sequence continues at coordinate 30,054,111 of OX359247.1, read as the reverse complement.
AGAGCCAGTTCTCTTTTTTTCAGCAAAGTGCTGAAATCTCCGTCTATGTGAAACCCGCTTTTTGAAAGAATGACAGTGATAACATACATTTTTGAGTGGGACGGTCCTTCATCATGCTTTCTCTTCTGTCCCTGTTTCTCTCTCTCTCTCTCTCTCTCTCTCTCTCTCTCTTTCCCGCTCTCACTCTCATCATGTTACTCTCTATCCTGGTCTGCCCGAAAGATGAGAAGAATTATTTTGAAACTGCGGTTGTAGTATGTACACTCGGTGGCCACAAATTTGCATTATAATTCAATACAAATGGTCTCCGGTGGATAACTCCTGTTGGACTTGTACTAAAGGGCTGAAATTTTTAGAACGTATAATCAGAGGTGTTTAGACGAGATAGGGAATAAAAAAAGTATTGAATATGTTGTTGATATCAGTATAAAAAAATTTAAAAACAAAAAAAGGTGGAATTCCGTGTGACAAAAGTTTGCATTATTTCCGTCACCCTTTAGTTTTAATAGCGGATATACCCATTACGGGCCTTAATAAGCTCTTGAATAATTTGGGGGACGGAATACACTTGCTTTCGCGTCTTTTTGGGTGGAATAGTGTACCACTAGTCTGTGAGAATCAGCAGTATCTCAACATTATCCTAGGCCGGGTGGGGGCCACCACGGAGCGTAAGAACAAGCTCGACCCAAAAAATTTTAAATGGGATTCAGGTCTTCCGATTAAGTAATTCATAGGAGGACATATACGTGGCTCTTCTAAAACCATGGTTGCATAGATTTGGATGAATGCTTCTGATCCTTCGTCATGTGAAAAATTAATTTCCTAAAAAATTTTAATTTGTTTTAAGAGTCCTTAAAATATTTCTTAAATATGGACTGATGGATCTCCTTGTTCGTGGTAGTATGAACGCTAACAAGATTCCCTACGATATTGGGCCAGAAACCGCCCCATACTGTCAAGAGATCTGAAAATGAGTATGGGATGAAGCCATGCTTATAGGAGGACTTATTTAAGGTTGTTGTAAGCAAGTTTATAATCTTCGCGAATTACGGTAAACTTGTAGAACCCTGGCTGTAGTGATTCTCCTGGGCTTCGCCACACTCTTGGCTGTCCTTTGGTATCAAAACTATAGATTTTGGAACCCCGAGACCGATGAAGTTTAGCCCAATGCTTATCTTCACATTTGGAAAAATTTCATCTCCTGCTACCTTATTTTGTCAGCATATTTTTTGGTGATCAAAGATTTTTTCCGGTCATTATTTCGATTGTATTAAACTTCCTTGAGTCTTCGCCTTACAGTAAGGTCCCTAATACTGACACTGGCGTCGCTTCATACGCTGCCAGCGTTCAGGTTAGTTCGCCACTTCCTATGTTTTATGGCTGTCTTCATTATTTGACGGTCCAACCACTTGCTGGTAACCCCTGGTAGGCCAGTGTGAGATAGCGTTTGATTACTTCGTACCTAGTGCACCTGAAAAACACTGTTTCAGCAGCTGGATACGGAACGTGTAGCAATTCAGAGGGTGTTTTAATTGAAGCAACGTCAATGTACCCCCGGACATTTAAATCTGTACAATCCTGGCTTCAATCTTTTTTCCATATCATAATTACTTAGCTAATTTGCTTACGACACTCTTTACTGTAAATACGAACAATAATGTCTAATCCAGAGCTCTTTTTTCGTGAATTGTGCAGAAAGAGCTGGGATACATTACGCATAATGCAAACTTTTGTCACACGGAATTCTCACCTTTTTGGTTTTCAAATTTTTTAATACTGATATAAACAACAAAATCTATGTTTTTCCCCCACCTATCTCGTCTTAACACCTCTGTTTATAAGTTCTAAAAATTTTAGCCCTTTAGTGCAAGCCCCGTTGGAGTTATCCACCGGAGACCATCTCTACAAGCTTATAATGCAAATTATTGGCCGAGCACTGTACCTATCTCTTGTTGTTTTTGTTAAGGTTGTAAGAAGTAGTTCATATATTCACATTGAATCTACTCTATGTACATTAGCTTGACGTTTTTTTTTCTAGAGGGTATCTCTGTATCTATCTATTCCGTATGGTTTATACTAGATAGGTATATGAGCAAGTTGAAGAGGGATGAGATGACTATGAGATTATGATTTAGCATGCGGTCAGGTTATGGTATTTTAAACATGAAAGTCCGCTGAGGATAGTTTGTTTTTGGGTAGTAGGAGTAGTAAAACTGTACAGAGTAGTTTGAGTGGCGGATGGAGCGGGATCAAAAAAAAATTTTGGGAAGGAAGAGAAAGCAGAACGATGGTTTTTATTGAAGTCGCTTTTACGCTTTCTCCCTTTTCTTTTCGGACCATTGACTCGAAAAAAGTTTTGTAGGATTTACTTTTGATATGATAGGGGAATGGTTTATGTGACTGCTGTCTGATGGATTTCGTGAATGTGACGGGGATGTTTGCACGTGGATGTTACATACCTACATATATGTGTGTTCAGACAAGATTGTGCGTCCGTATGTATGATGTACATATGAGTCCATACGGGTTCGGGTGGGAGATGATTTCCTGAATGTATGAAAACATTGTGGGGGAAGACGTGCGGCTAACTTTTCCCTTGTAATAGATAACTTCCGGGGAGTGAGTTCTACTCACTTCACTCTATGTATGTACATATGTATCTATATATCTATATATGCATTGAGTGTGTCTATGTATAAATCAACCATTCGTATTAGCTGTAAGGGCATGAGTTTGGAAATGCTTGGTAAAATATATATTGGTAAAATCTTACTTTTATGTAATGAGACAAGCACTACAGGAGAAAGTCTGGGTTGTAGAGGAGTCAGTAAAGTTTTTTGAAGATTTAGGATGAGATTAAGAAAGAAATAATCGACATTTTTCAATTCAATTTCATGTTTTCTTAGCCTTTTGAACGGGATTGTAATTTTGTGAATGAATGGAATGGATCCGTCCTCGTTTGGTTAAGTGTATCTAGTATAAGTATGTACAAACATAGATACTTGTAACTGCTCCGTAGATATATGATGACTAGGGAGTAACAATATAAAGTAGAATAAATATAGGAAGCTTCAAATGTAGGGAATGATATGAGAACATTAAAAAGGTAGGTTTGAAGAAACTCTTGGGGAAAAGAATGTAAGAATTTACCACAGAAGTTTAATGAAGGCCTGTGGCCATATTTATCTGATTCAGTAAGGCAGTCAGTCAGTCAGTCATTTATGTTGAGTCCCCTTTCTCTATAGTATGTTTTTTATCGCTGTTGAAGAGTTTGTCCTGAACTGAACCTATGTTTCCTCTTGTAATTTCTTCCTTGTTTTTTTCTTCTTCTTCTTCTTCCCCTTTTCTCCTAGCTTCTTTTTTATACGTGGCGTTTTTCTTCTTCTCTTTCTTTTTCTATAGCCTGGGAACTTGTTCTGACAAACCTTGGAGATAGACAGAAGGAGAAGGAATGAGAGGAGGTAGAGAAAATGAAGAAAGACGGATATTCTCATGTTCCTTCACTTCTTCCTGATTCTCTTCTCTTCTCTTCCTCTCTCTCTCGCTCTCTCCTTCTCTCTCTCTCTCTCTCACTCGCCTTTCATTCTGTTCCCTGCCAAAGTTTTCTTATTGCCCATTACAAGACTATAAAATCATTTCATTCCAGAGCTGTGCTTCATTAAAATTTCCAGGCTTTGTGTTTTATAGCACCGACGCTCGTCTCCTCTATTAATTCATTCCTCTGTAAATCCTTTGAATGTGTAACCTGCTTTTCTTATATTAGATTCCCTAACTATGTGCATGGCATGGGTCTACTACTACTACTTGACGTAGTAGCAATATCTCCAGGAATACTTGTAAGTGGTAAGTATCCAGCTCCACTTCCAGCTCCAACTCCAGCTCCAGCTCCTGTATCCATATTCCTTGTAGTAATGTAAGAACGTGTAATAATAAAACTTGCAGGTGCTTAGTCTTCTTGGCTTCCTTTTACATACAGTCTCCATCCCGATGTATGGAATTATATCTATCTGCATGTCATCTCCGCACGCACATGAATTGTATACGCTGAAGTTGTGGCAATCATTCCCAAGTTTTAAAGTATCCCTTTATTTCGACGTGTAATGCAGTTAAATTGCTTCCAGGTTACTTCTACTGTAGGTAATTGTATGTATAGGTTAGGTATGTATGTAGGTGTACCTTTACGTATCTACTACACGTACATATATGTAGGTAGATATTCATATGAAAACTCTGCTGAGGGTTTCAACCCGGGGAGAAGCTTGTTATCATCTCCACGTTGTGAGTCTAGGGGAAAAAGTCTGAATATTTGGTGACTATAAAATCCCTCCTTTATGATTACTTACTTATGTATGGGTAGATGGATACTCAAATTGTATTCGTCTGAGATGAGAACTTCTTTTGCATGTACTTGTACTAAATTAAGAAGCATTGTCATACTTACGGTAGAATACCTTGGGATTTGACGTACGTAATTATGTACGGGAAAGTGAAATCGTCAGTGTTTCTAATATCTTCGTATACTTACCTATAGGTAGATATACATATGTACATTTGTGCATGCATATAAAATGTTTTATGTCTGTGTGGGAGCAAGTCTCCAAGGATTCTGCTCTGTAAGGGAGTAGATATGATAGTATAAGTAGTACTTGTCTGTGTATTATGAGCAATTACCCTTGTGAGCACACCAACTCTAAATAGTTTAAATTAACAGCCAGTTTATTCTTGGGGTTGGGTTTCTATCCACATGTGTAGATAATTATACTTACATGTGAAATTACATATGTGTGTATACGGGGATGAATGTAAGAACCCCAGAGTGTTTCCGAGCACTGGAGAGATTCTGACGCTTATTAAATACAACATGTGTGTAATAATTCGATGTTATAAATTGTGTGATTATTTTGGGGATACATAAACGTTTTACATAAGGGAAAATGTGAAAGTGTGTAAGAGCTGACTGAATATACATACATACATGAGTTTGCTGTATGATGTTATATCTTGAACATCTTCGCATGTACTATAAATTGTACGTGAGTAGAACCGTGGGAATTATTTTTTCTTCATCTTGTGAGCTTTCACTATATCTAATTTCCAGTGGTATTGTTTATGTTTGATACAACGAAACCAGGCAAGCATCAATAACACAATGTATGTTCACTGTTTATTCTATTTGTAGGGTGTTATGGTTTTAGAATTACATAAATGTAAATTAAAAAAATCAAATCCTACTGATGTAATAAATAATTAGTTTTCAATGAGGCTCGAAAACTTTGAATGTGGATGGATTCAATTCAAGATGGGTGTATATACAGTAGTAAAGGGCTCTAATATTTACTTGTACCTAAACGTGCTTCATTTCAGTACATACATAGGTCATGAGATTCACACGTTGGTTCTGATAATTATATCCCTCTGTGCGATTCATCCTTAGGATTACAGTAGTAATTATTATTGTTGTTCATTTGACTGATCCTCAGGCATTTATTGGCGAAGCATTGTAAAGTAAGGTATTAGGATCTGGGTCTACGGAAATTCGGTATTATTGTATCTTTTTGTAGTTACACACATACATACATATATCTAAGTATACTTGAATCAGAGAGATTCTTTTTTTTTAGGATTCACGTGAATTATCTACAGATATGTAAATATCGTATTTGAGTGTGTCAGGGTAATCCTTTAATCACAGCGGGATAAAATGAAGCCATTTCATCCGCCTTTTGTAGGATTATTTGGTATTTGTGATCCTGCACATGACAGGTATATTGTCGTTTCACGTTGGCAAAAATTAGTCTATCTTTTGGTGTTTCTGTTTGATCGGATCCAGTGGAGGTATTCAGGTGGAGATATAGAGATCCATACATGTACATACAACATACATAATTATGTATATATACAAAGGTAACTAGCCAACTAAAATTAAATCTATAGTGAAGTAAAAATGTAGTACTATAGGGAATACTTGGCAGAGGAGATAAATATGAGGAAGATGCTCCAACGAGGGCTTTAATAATTGTATGAGTGTGGAGTATAAAGAATGTATTTTTGATAGTTTGGAGATGTTCACTTTTCCCCCTCCTCATCCAAATTGTAGAGATTTCGTGACAAACATATGTGTTCTGTTCTGGCAAAAGTAACAAGTACACTAATATACGTGTCGGAGATTTACCTTACTATAACATGAGAAGGTTATGTTTTTTTTTCTTCACCGGAGTTGTGTCTCCCTCCCTTTTTCCTGTCTTGTGTCTCAATGTATGTATGTACATACATATGGGATGTGATGTGTAGTATGCCCTGCTTTGCCTTCCCTGGGACTGCTCTAGTTCTTCTCCCTTCAAGTCTCGTTACATGTAGGACAGTAACAGTAACCCGGAAAACTACAGGGTTTGCTGGTTAGTTTAAGTTACGTATATGTATCTGAAAGTATATGTATACTTACATATATATACTTATATACATAGTTCGACACAAGTTAGGGCTGAGTAAGTACATGCCTTACTTTTAGCTGGATACTTACATGCTCCGACTACTACTGTTACTACTACTAGTTATGTACATATGTATGTACGTACATGGTACGAGCAAGCGAAAAAGTTGAAGAAAAGTAAAGATGTCCCATGAGTTTTTGATAAATTAGTTCCCTGCGGCATAGCCAACCCAAAAAAAAAACTGAGCCGACATGCGTTTTCTTCTTTTTCTTCTCGTGTGTTTTTATCAAAGCTGGTTTAATAGGTATGTAATACAGGAGGATATTTACATACATACATATCTAGGTGAATGCAGTAGTATCTCTGAGTAGTGCTCCTACTGGATACTATACAAGTAATTACTACTGCGTGAGAAATAAAAACCTCAGCTACATATATCTATCTATCTACCTATCTATAAACTATACTACTCCTATTACAATTTCTTATAATTCCATAGAAAGTCTTGGGCTCGTCGTTTTTTTCCCAAGTATTTCTCTATCCAGCAAGTCCTTAAAATGCTTTTGGGGAACATAAATGAAGGAAAAGAAGAAACTTATTACTACTGGGTTTGGTTCAATCAGAATTTTTGCATTAGGGCGTATGGCGGCACACAGGAACATGTTGCGTCTGGCGTACGTATGTACATATAAAGGTGTAGTATAATAATTATGTCTAGATAAATACAGATCTGAATTGATGTAGTAGTATCCTGTGTCGACGTGTATTTAGGTATATGAAACATGCAATATGTCCGTAATATTTATAGAAAATTGTTTGGAGAGTCTATACACACATATAGATATACATACATAGATACTACATCCATGTGTCTTGTTACTCATACATTTTAAAGCATGGAACATGGAATACAAGACCCTGTTTAATATTTCAACTCCTATCATAAGTCCGGGTTTGAAAATTACTCAGCTCTGTATTAGGACATAACTAGAATGACAATATTCGTAAAATTCTGGATATTTTTACTACTATATGAATGGGAATGGATATATGTACGTATGATGTATGTAGTTGTGTAGCGAGAGAGAGAGAGAGAGAGAGAGAGACATTTTTTGAGCATGAACAGTAATTTTGTGTGTTGGGAGAAATGCGTAGCCGTCCTTGTTCTTTTCTCTCCCCTTTATGTCTTCCTTGTGGCCCACTCATTCGTCCAATTCGATGATAGTTGACGTAATATTTTGTGAGTTTATTCATATGTACATACATACTTTCTTACTTACTTCCTTAAAATATACTTTTTTTTTACTGTTAAGCAGTCAAAGTCAAGGGAGACACGTGCCTGGTATTTCAGAGCCCGGGCTTTCACTTCATAGCTTCTTATCATCTTTTTTTATTTCCGTATTTGCAGACGGGAGTATGTACATATCATTGACATAACCGCGCTCATGCACTCCGACTGATTATACACACTTGACTAACTTATTCCCTATCTCTGTTTTGAGAAAGAATTCCTCGGGATATTAGCTTTGCTTTATGAGGAATTCTATAATGTTATTATTCGTTTTATATATCTATACATATGTATATGTATATTTCTGGAGGAAATGACTATTTAGGCGAGAGAGGAGGAGGAGGACGAGAGGGGTGGTTGAATTTCTTTCTTTTTTAAAAAAAAAACAAAAGGGGGGAACGAAAGGAGAGTACTATGGAGTGGACTAGAGATAAGATAAAAAAAAGTTAGTTTGGTGGAGTTCAAGGCTAGTTGATATTACAATGAAAGAAAGGAGTATTATTTTTTTTGTGTATCTATCTATAGGTATATTAGATTAGATAGTAAATTTCTATATGCATGTAGAAATGCTTAATAGTATGTGACAGATGCAGGTTACACATAAAACTCTTTATTTCAAAAGTATGGCTTTTTAATGGGACTTCCCAGGAAAAAAAAAGTAAAAACTCATAAGGTTGGGTGGGTTGAGAAAAATCTGAACTTGTCATTAGTTTTTCCGCTGTGAAATCTGTGTGTACTAGGTACATATGTACATGGGTAGTTTCTGTGTGGATGAAGTCCGGAGGTTTTTTTTTTCTCTCTCTCTCTCTCTCTAGTACTACTGCTATGGAACATGGGTGTGAGGGAAATCGATAGAAATTTTGAGGAGTAGCAGCTTGAATTTTTGGGTAAAGTGAGTAGATACAAGAAAAACTGAAAAGTTTTGGGTCTTTTTCATTCTCTCTCTCTCTCTCTTTCTCGTTCTGACTCCTTCACTCAGTCGTGTCGTAACTTTGGGAAATCTTCAAGTGAGCGAAGGAGAGAAAACTGATTAGACATCAAAGCTTTTTTCGCTTCTCTCTCTCTCTCTCTCTCTCTTTCCCTCACTCTGTCCTATTCCACTGGAATATATATATTCGGGAGAGTTTGGAAAGTGTAGTCTTGATTTTGATTTGAATTACTTTTTTCATTTCAACTTGTTGGATTTACTTGGAAGAGAGAGAGAGAGAGAGAGAGAAAGAGCGCGAGAGAGAGAGAGGGTGGGAGAAAGAGCGGAAATTTTTGTAGTCGTTTTCCACTCTCCCGTAGGTTTCCAGCATAGATGGGAATATTTGTTTTGATTGAGAAAATTTGATGGCGGGAAGGAATATTTTTTTTGACTTTGATAAAGTTTGCTGGGAATTGGAATTAACGGGAAGAGAATTTCTCATTGGGGAATACACATGCGGACATGGTATATGTGTATGTGTGAGAAGCGATGAGGAACGAGGGAATATTCACGGTGATGATTGTTAGTTAGTTCCACTGTGGTAAGCGTTTTTTTGCTCTCTCTCTCTCTCTTTTTCCCTCCCTCCGTCCTACTCTTTAGGTCTCTAACCCACTCCTTCCTTTTCGTAGGAGCGAGCATATAAGTTAAAGCTAGTTGATGTTGATGAGAGTAGACACTTATTATGGTTTCCGTGTGCAAACCTCATAAGGCTAGCTCGTAAATCAGAAGCATTATTTTTTTCCGCTCCGTGTCATTTGTAATGTGTCAACAGATGGGCAGTAGTCGTAGACTGGAAATCGCAAAAATTTCTTACCTTTCCTCAACACACACTACTAACACTAACTCATAGCGACTATACACACTTGTTCTAACAATAGATTTACACATGGACGTTTCCTCTTATTTTTTTTTCCTTTCTCTCTCTCTCTCTCTCTCTCTCTCTCTCTCTCTCTCTCTCTCTCTCTCTCTCTCTCTCTCTCCCTCCATCTCTCTCTCCTTTTAGCACTCGCACCACTACGTCATAGGCGAGAAGTTTTTAGTTTTATGTAGTTTCATAATATGTATGTACGTATCAGGAGAGGAGCATTCCTACCATTCTCCATAACAACTCATCTGATTTGTTGTAGGTGGTTTGTAGACATATGTAAAAATAGTTGTAGTACACAGACTATATAAGTCCATTCCATTGGGATATTTTCTAAGTGGATATAAGCCTGCCTATGAAAAGTGCATGTGTATAGGAAAATAATTTTTTTTCCTGCTTGTGTTCGTATATGTATCTACTTACACATTTGTAGGAACACAAGTGCGGACACACACATACCTACATATAGTAGAGGAACGTTTAGAGCAACCTGGTCTTAATGGGCTGAGTGTGGGTAACTTGTGTGTATAAGAGTGTGAGGGTATGTCGTACCTAGTAGCTTCCACAGCCCGGAAGAGCATATCGAGCAAAATTTGGGGTGGTTTGAAAAACTATTTTTTTTCAATGTATGTGTGAGTCGTGGTTATTATTCCGAATGACATTATAACAAGATTTTACCGCCGGCCTCCAAACTACTACTACTACTACGTATACTTGTACGTATGAACTCACCTTATGGGATGGAGAGACATGAAGATACATATGGACCTGCTGCTATTAGTGAAAATGTTTTATATAGTCCGGAGATTTTATTTCCTCTTCTCTCTCTCTCTCTCTCTTTCTTTCTTGTTCTTTTTCTATCTCTTCCTACAGTACGTTCGTTGATTTTCCTTAGGAACTCCTTTCGGGAGTCCAAGCTGCCGTCTTAACCAGTGTGTATTTTGATGATTTATTCCGGTCCATTTTTGAGAACCCAAAGAAATTGCTTTAAAGCTTGTGTGTGTGTGATAATAGCCGTTACGGTCTTTTTCTTCTTCTTCTTCTTCCTTTCTTTCTTTTGGTATTTCCGTCCCCTTATATCTTCTGTACTTTTGGTCAGTCCGCCCGCTAGGACTCTCTCTCTCTCTCGTCTTTTTTTATTTCCCTTCGTCCTTTTTCTCCTTCGGCCAGACTGAGCAAGCTAATAGAAATTCTATGTATTTGCCTGTAGACGTAGTCTGTGAGCAAATATGTGTTGATTGCACAATTTTTTCACTCGATGACTCGATACTTTTGCTTCCTTCTCGTCTCCCCGTCTTTTTCCCTTATCTACTTTCTCTAATACTCCCAGGGAGACGAGGGAGTATGATGGAAATTGTGGCTGTAATGGCTAAAGGTATATTTAAGATTCGTATGTGTGGTGTATTCTTATGTGTTAGGATTGTGATGTGTATGTGTGTGTGTGTGTATGCATCCTAGTATGTAGGGAGACTTCCAGTGAACGACAAGGTGGCAAACTACATTTTTATCCATTGAGTGACCATGTAAAGTTGAACGTGTTTGTTTTTCCTATAGACCTTTAAATTGCTTCCAAGACTTAAAAAGAAACTGTTGACCATTTTAGTCTTCACTTCTCTGTTCCTTCATCGCTTCCTTCTGTTGGATGGATATGGATGTGGGAGTTTGTACTAGTATACATACTTATAAATATATGTCTAGAAAAGATACATACATATATGTGTCTAAGTTGCCCTGGCTCCTGTAGTAAAGGGGGAAAAATTCAGGATTGTGTAAGAGAATGTTTTATTTATGCATGTCTGTGTATAGTAGATACAGTGTGTATATTGTGAAGTTGTTATTCGGGCCGGACAGAAAGAGAGAGAGAGAGAGAGAGGGGGGGAACACTTTCTTTTTGCACTGCAGAGGAACTCATATGTACAGAAAAGAATTGGAAAAGGAAGGTAGTCGTTGGTTGCGAATTGGTATGTAAGTATTCAATTCCCCCGTCATCATCAAATCGATAAAATGCTCCTTGGGTTCTGCTAACTCTTTGATGCATGAGAAAGTCTCATAAGGATTTCCTCCACGTCCATCGTCTTGGGTAACTTTAAAGTTTTTTCGCCTTTCTCTCTCTCTCTCTCTCTCTCTCTCTCTCTCTCTCACTTGCTCTCTCTCTCTAGACTCACTCACTCCCTCACTCTTTTCCTTTCTCTCCTCCGTGTGCATGTTTTTGTAAAGAGTGAGGAGTGAGTGAGAGTTGTAGTAAGGGGGAAAATGTAAAACTGTAAAAAAAGGACCAAGATCATGCTTTGGAGGTACAAATGTACTTGTAGAAGATGAGAGGACGTTCTGAGAAACGACTACTGTTTGGAGTGCTGGAGGAAGACTTGTGTCTAAGAAAAGGGAAAGGCAATGTTGGGAAAAGTTGTGAAGATTATTTTCCCTTGGCTTCTCTATCTCTATGTTTGTGTGTGTGTCTCTCTCTCTCTCTCTCTCTCTACATTGCTTCTTAGGGCGGACTGGCGGGAAGAGAAACAAATGTCATTCTCAAGCTTACGATCATACAGAGAGATTTTACCCTACATGTACTTTCGCCCTCTCTCTCTCTCTCTCTCTCGTTCTTTCTCTGTTGTGCATTTTGTCACTCTCAGGGATATGTACAATATAAAGTGTGAGGACGAGGAAGAAAGTGTGTTGGAGATAGGAAGGAGAAGAAGTGAAGATAGAAGTTTGTTCTAAGTATGCACTTGAATGTATGTACATTTTTTTTTGTGTGAGAGATAGTTGGAAGCAATAAAATATTTTTGATACTCAGTATTTTTTTCGATTGGATCAACGGCTGAAGTTGTTTGACACTAGGAAAAAGTGAGCTTGTCATGTTGTTGTGACACCTGGGGCACCTATCACATGCATGCACAGGAAAATACAACTCTGAGCCGGTCAAAAACTTTCTCTCCGATCCAGCTTCCATACATTTTCAGGCTTCGATATGGATATGTATATAAGTATGTACGTGTTGGTATATTCCACGTGTTGGGATATACATATGTATCTACATACATACATACATGGATACATCTCCACGTTTACAGAAAACACATTTACTTTGACATTACGGGAGTATGCATGTGGCGGGGAAGCTGGTTGTAAATGTATATTCATACGCATGGGTTATACTTGTACATATGCAAGTACATATCACTGTCTGGAACTTGGGCCACTTAGGGTCTTCTAACCGTTACTACATACGTACGTACATGTCTGTCTACGTACATAACTGCAGTCTCAATTGGAGTAATGTGATGGTAGTTGTAGGTCAGGGGATACACAGAAACGACTAGATAGTGTGTGTGGAAGTGTTATCATGGGAATACTTCTATATACATATGTATGTAGGTATATATGTATACCTACACCTACCTACATACATTTAGCTAAGCTCCAGGTTAACTTGTCGACTTGTCTTGTTCTCACTCGTAGTTATTGTTTCCTCTGACTGTTTCTTGCTCCGACGTAATTTTTTTCCCCTGTTGTCGGGCTCGGTGTTGTTGTTTAGCCCCTTTCCTATAAAAACTTAACCTCTTTTCTGTCGTCACTTGAAGCACCTTAAACTCAGCTTTGTGCCTGACAGCCTGGTGAGATAGATTTTGTGCCGAGATAGTAGGAGGTGTTGATCTGACATGCAACAAAACTATTTTTCCCAAAATGACTCTATATATGTATACTTCAAAGTAACAACCATCTCATAGGGTTTACATGAGCTGGCATTACATATAATTACATACATTTCAACATATGTATGCACATACGTAGATATGTATACATGGAAGTAAGGATTGAGGGAAGGAATGAAAATGTCATTCAGTGCCTGATCTTTCACCTTGTTTCCCTTGGACGATTGACCGGATGTTTGCCTAAACCAATCTATATTCTATGTATGTATATATGTCCGTGTTGTTTCCTATTATAAGAGGCAATTCATCCATTTCCGTGACTGTGAAGAAAGTCTGTGAAGAAAGTTTAGTTTCTTCATTGGGTTTAACCCCAATATAAATTCTTGGTAAATTGGTCGCGTTCAGCAGGATTGTAGAGGAAAGGATAGATACTCTCCGGATGTGGTTTTGTTTTCTTGTGAGCCTCTGACTCAGTATATGAAATTCCTTGAAGTATTGTACAGATACGTAGATTATATAAAAGTGGATGCTGTAAATGTAGGTTTATATAGATACATCTATGTAGAAATGTACGGGTAAGAGTAACCAGTATTATGGGTAGGAGTCAGAGAGTATTTGATTTGAGAGATGAATACAAAGCCATAGCTAAGCCCAAAGGGAAATTTGGGGCTGTTAGTATTCTGTCATAGTTTTAGTACACATTTGTTTTTCTCGCTTTACTTGTCTACTACTACTGCTCCCACTACTATGTATCTACATTTTTTCTGTGAGGACAAACTTTGATTTAAACGTATTTCCGTTCCTTTCTCTCTCTCTCTCTCTTTCTTTATTTCTCCCTTTCTTTCTTTCCCTTTCCTTTTTGCCAAAGTGTAAATTGTGGGAATAAATTTGGGATCTATCTAGATGTTATAGTGTGTAGTTTGTATGGGTGTGCTCACTTTTTAAATGCAAATTAAGGGTTGGAATCGGGAAAGGCTCTGGGGATTTGATGGAGTGAGAGGGGAATCAAAATAGTTGTTTTGTGAGAGAGTAATGGGGGAAAAATTGGAGAAAGTAGTGTTGATTTGCGGTGATGTATATTTTCTTTGTGATAAGTCTTTTTGTTGTGTATCAATGTGTGTGTTTGTGTGTGTGTCTGTGTCTGGGTTTTTCCTCGGGAGGAATCTCTTCTGGGAGGATTCAAATTATTGTAGATTCACAATGGATTAATGCATGATGCATGGAAGGAGATGAGAAGGAAGTTGTGTACGCTGATTATTATTACTATTATTGTTGTTGTTGCTGCTGCTGCTGCCATGGTTGTAGGATGATTTTTTTTTGTAAAGGGGATAATAAGTGTGCCGATGGCTTGGTTCAGATTTTACATAGTTTATAGATTCATACATATACATAGATGCAGGAAATAACATGATGGAAGTTAGTCCTTTTGGAAATAAACCAATTTACTTGGGATGTTTTTTACCCTATATGTGAATTCTACTATTCCGGATTTCACAATATTGTTGTCGACATTTTTGTGGATAACCCGCATGCTTCTTTGTATATTTTCTCTCCAGCTCTGTCTCTGAGTGTTTCTCTCTGACTCCCTCTCTCTCTCTCTCTCTCTCTCTCTCTATCTATCTCTCTGTCTTCAATGTTACGTGGGGTGAATGAGTTGAATCCAAAAACAAGTTACCTACTCAGTGTCTAACGAAATAAGGGCTAGGGCTCAGTTTCTCAATTTTATTTCAAGTCCTATGCTCTGCCTAGTCCTTCCTTGCTTCTTCTTCTTCTTCTTCCTCCTCTTCTTCCTCGTCTTTTTGGTAGTTGTAGTTCAAGTGAGAAAATAGTGGAGGGCCGTATATCAATATGATTAATAGGAGTTGGCAGGAGAATAGTAGCAGATGACGGGGGTCTACATACTTTATAAACGTATGTATGACATTCCCTTGTCTCTTACATGCATTTCTTGTAGTAATACGTCTGTTTCGGCCTTTTCTTCCTCATGTTCCTTCCGACAGCTTGCATTGCATATGGAAGGAAGCTCATGTGTATGTGACTTGGTGTGTGTGTGTGTGTGTATGTACAAATATCTGTGTATACATGCACAAGACTAGAGAACAAAACCACTGGAACTTCTTTGGGAAGACTCTTTGGTTGTATCTCCATACATGCAGGGAAGGTTAGGCATTTTTAAAAAAAAAATCTTAGCATCTCTCTAGCTCTCTTTGTAACTCTCTCTCTCTCTCTCACTGGAGTATGTGCAAAAATTCTGGTGGCATGTCATGATGCATTATTGTGCTAGCTGTCTGAGTGCCTTTGAGAATTTACTCCTCGAGCCCATCAATTATTCTTTCCTCAATCATTGCTTCTCACTCGCTTTCTCTCTGAGTGTTCCTTTGCTCACTTAAAGTGTACATACTACAGATAAACTTCTGTGCTTATTACACCAACCGCTTATTGTAAGGAAACATGTAGACACGTATATATGTACATATGTATAGATATATGTATCTAATATAAGAAGTTAGTAAGCGTAAAGGCGGCTAGAATTGTGGCAATTTTTACATACTTTCCAACTTCTCAAGAATGGCACGAGCTGAATTTGTATGAAGGGAACAGAGGATGATGTGAAATATGTACTTACTTATAGTTAAAGATGCTATTACCTTTCCCTCTTCTTTTTTTTTTGCATATGTACGTATCTACATACATCTGTATGTATGTACGTTAAATTCGCATGTAAACTTTGTATATTATTCCTGCTATTAACCTATGGTGAATAAATTGCGGTGGAGAGGAAGAGAGAGAGAGAGAGAGAGAGAGAGAAAGTTGTGTCCCAAGATCCTCCATCATTTCAGGATGTTATGCATGTTGCACAGACACACTTACCATACACATACACACACACGCACTTGCTCACTGAGAGTCGACTGAGTGAGAAATACAAGAATGAAATATGCAAGTTATTATCCACTTGTCTAAAGTATCGCTTTCATTTGGTACATCAACCGGAAACTTAGACTAGCTATTATGTATGAGCATGTGTATGTATGTATGTAGGTTGAATGGAAAGGAAAGGAAAGGATGAAGGAGAAAGTTTTTTTTGCATTTTTTTTCCTGGCCTTGTTGAATTGCCTATGCTTCATGAGGCAAATTTCCTCGTCATGTGTCACCATTTTTCTTTTTGATTTTGCCCTTTGTTTTTTTTCGCGTTCTCTCTGTCTCTCTCTCTTTCGATCTCTACCCTTCCCTTTCTCACTTACTATTCCTCTTTCTTGATAGATGCGTGTTTGAGGCCCTATGTACATACGTACGTATGTATATTATATTTGTGGCGGGAAGATGTTAGTGCTTATTCTTTGGAGTTGGAGTGTAGTTTCATAAGTAGTAAAATGTTAATAATACCTGATAATAGCACTAAACCCATGGAATAGGTTTTTCCTTTGGAATGGAATTGCGTATGAGAGTGGGATTGATGGGAGACATCAAAGTTTCTATAGGTTTTTGTGTATGCAACAGATAACAGCATGTCATTGTGTTTTGAGCGATTTACAAGGGATTGAGAGTGTGTCTGTGTGTGTGTGTGTGTCGATTACTAGTTATTTTCACTGTGTTGTGTCTGTCTCTATGATCGTGCTCCTCTACTGTGTGTCTACAGGTTGGTATATGTACCTATGTATGTACCTACATTACATATAATAGTCCTACCGTCATGGTGGAGGATTTTGAACCCTATTAAATGAAATGTGTCAACCTTCGTCTGTTCCCAAATATGTGTATTATTTATGCGTATGTGTAATTTTGTATAGAAAATGCCTGAAGGTGTCTCTAGGAAATTGGGTCAAATGTACACATGTGTGACATGCAGTGAGTGTATTTAAAGAGAAAGTCTCTTTCTTCGGACTTGTTTTCTCTCTGGGCGCATCAAGTGTCCATTTATTTTCGTCTTCGTGCATGCATTTATTCCTTTTTACCTGAAATATCCGTCACGAGTATGTGCCCTCATATTTATACAGAGAAAATTTCAAATTGTAGTAATTCCAAAGGGGTTTTACTGGATTTGTCAAGTGTCTAGATATGTATATAAAATACTTCAGCTTGCGCTGTCATTTGTACTAGAAAATTATTTGAAGGTACGTAGATATGTACGAGTGTTTCAACCTTGGAGCCAAAGGCGTGTTGGGTTTTTTTTTTTTTTTTTTTTTTTGCAAAACTATGAAATGTTGTAGGTTTTGCGGGGAGGACGCGAGTTTCGACCAAAGATGTTTTGCTTTTCTTTTTATATGTTTTGTGCATGTATGTATGAACATGTGTTGGGAGGGCGACACAAATCTTGTAGTTCTATTATGTGTGCTATTTTTCCCATCTTTTGTTACGTCTGTTGTCGTCAGTTTTGGGTTGATTGTTAAAAACTAGTAACATTTTCTCTTGTGATTTTTCGAGTGGATAGTCGAAGCAGCATGTTATCATTTTTGGGTTTTGTTATTGTATTCTATTCTGACAACAAGAGAAAACTTGGAGAGAGAGAGAGAAAAAAAAAGAGGGAGAGAGAGAGAGAGAGAGTGAGAGGGTACTGGCCTGCCAGTTCCAGATGAATTTTTCTTTACACACAATTTTTTTTTTCATTTTGACTCTGGGATTGGAAATCAAAAGTAGGCTTGAAGAGTTGAGTTGACACGCAGGTCTCTCTTGCTCTTTTGACATTCTGCTAGCCATGCAATACACATCTATCGTTTTTTATAGATTTTGAAGAAAAAACATAATATTTTTCAACGCTTCAGGTTCTCTATGGTTTGCTTCATGACCGTACTAAATAATCGTGGGAGTAGGATATGTACATAAAATGTCTAGGTATATAGAGATATACACATATACATACTTCTTTTCTCAGTTGATAAAGGAGCTTTTCTCAATTGAAGTTAAATCCGGGTCAAGGATTCTTTCTTTCTTTCTTCCTGTTTTGTAGGACTGAGGATTTATTTTTAAAGCTAGTATTTTTTTTTCAGGTTGAGTTAGTAGAGGCGGGGGAAGTGAAACTTATTACTGTAGAAATGGCATTTGAAAATGTCTCCTTAGCTGTGACACATAGTTTCCGAAGAGGAAATTCCACTGAATTGACTCATGTTTGTGAAAAAAAAAGTGGATAGTTAAGTTAGGGGAGGGGAGGAGTATGAGATGAACGTGTGAGGAAGATGAACGGAAAGCGTGTTGTGTTGCGTATATTTTTCCCCACATTACATGCGTAAGTATGCGTGCATACATATGCAGGCACACCACATTTTTTTCGACGAGAGTGACGAGTAAATTTGAATGTATGCACCTATTTAAAGTATGAATGTATCTATGTATCTACATACGTTCTTATGCAGTTGGTATTTTTTCTTGGGTTCTGGAAGACTTCCTTTCTAGTTTTTTTCGCCTTTCATTCTCTCTCTCTCTCTCTCTCTCTCTCTCTCTCTCTCTCTCTCTCTTTCCTCAACTCCCATGACATCTCTTTATGCAAAGAACATAAATTGTGAAACAGCATTAACTCTCGGCATCAATCCGTCATTCCTGGTCGTATTTTCCTCTCCTGTACAACTCTCTGGGTTTAAGACTTGACGGAACTTTGAAGCAGTAACGTTCTATGTACAAATACATGTTAAAACGTATGGATTACATACACTAGGTATATTTATCTGTGTTTAAGTCAAAATGTATCTACATGTAGATACATACATATGTGCATCTCTACACACACACACACACACACACACACACACACACACACACACACACACACACACACACTTGAAGGAAGGAAGGGTACTAGTAGTATCCTTGGTAGCAAACACAAAGTCAAATAGAATTGAAACCTTTTATTATTCTTCCACTGCTTGGCTTCGTTTTACTTGAAGCAATGGTTTTGTGGTTGTTTGTGTGCGTAAAAACCATTTGGGTTCCAATTCAATATTTCCCCTGTATCTTTCTCACTTTCTCCGGTCTCCTACTATAGTATGCTACTACTGCTACTACTCTGCTCTGCTCCCTCTCGCAACTCTTCTAAGTGCAAATAAATTGTGAACTCTTTCTTGTAAAATGTTACGTATACCATGCACACACACACATCTGTATTAAAGACACGGTAATATGTATGTATGTATCCATGCAGGAGGACACATGGAGGTACTGTAAAGGCAATGGGTGTATCCATCCATCCTGGGTTTATGTTTTTACGTATCTACATAGATGGGTATAAGTATAGTGTGTACTAATATGCCTATAGCTGCGTCTTTCTATTTAGAAGTTTAAAAAACGTAATGTGATCCTCTTTTGGAGTTTATTTGTTCAGCTACTAGGTATATTTGTGTATGTTTCTGGGGTACGGAGGTTGGATGTGCTAGTAGTATACATATAAGTATGTATATATTGTATCTACCTAGCCGGCAGGCACCATGACTGCAGGGAGCCATTGGTGTATGAAAAGTGTGAAAGACCTGGAGGAACACACGTTGTTTCTTGAAGGTTTTTTTTTTCAAGAGCAAGTGTATATTTTACTAGGAGTAAGTAAGTGCGGTGATGAGATGGGAGTGCATAAAGGAAATGCATTGGGATGGTATTTCTTTTTGGTGTTACACACACACACACACACACTCACATCTACAGAAGCGTTGATACATATGTATGTATGTACTTGTATGTATGTGTGATGAGGAAGAAGAGGAGGAGGACGGAGGTTAGGATGGTGAAGGAAGGGAAAGATGTTGACGCTCAAATAGAATGAAATAGGTATGGGTGGTTACGGGGGAAAATACGCTTCACTGATGTGACTCTATTTATTTGAGCTACATTTACAATCGTCTCTCCTCACATTCAAGTCACCATTGCTTGGCTCTAGTTGCACGTAGGAGATGCAATCTAGTGTGAATTTCATTTGGCGCATTTTGCAGTTTCATTCTCTTATTGTATGTTGTATATATGTACATATGTACGCTACTAGTTCTGTACACCCCAACTGTGGTTGGTTGGTTTTCCATGACTATGTATGCATGCATGTTTCTCTATTAGGTGAGTACATAGATATAAAAACATATAGTTACTGTTCATAGGTATATGGACTTTAGACTAGCTCTGATAACTACATAAATATATATATATACGTGGGTGTGTAGGTGAAAGATCTGCTTTCCTTGTGCCTGTCGTGTTGTTCGCACTATTATAGAGTCTTGGGAGAAAAGAGGATTTGGGGTGATGGTGCCAAGTTGGTTCAATTCAGATAATAGTTGTTGTGTATGTTATTTGGAGACTTCGTCGAGACCTTGCGTGGATATAGTATGCCGGAAGGGTGAAGATTGTATTTATATGTAAGTAGTGTGTATAATTATATATATACACATATAGATACATATACGGTAGATATTGTGACATTGTGGGAGCGAGTGTTTGCCTTTCGTATTGAAATGGCCGGGGGTTGGCTAGAGATGACCGACTTTGATTAGAGAATGGAGCGTGAGGTTTAAACAGTGGCTTTTTTAAACTTACAGTAACAGTATCTATTTATTTACTTAAATGGTATACTTTGCAATAGTAGTCACATTCTAGTTGACAGTAGATATATCTATAATTATGTATGTATACTTATAGTTATTGTAGAACTAATAGTATTAGTATTATAGCCTATGTATATGGGTGTCACTTCCGGATTTGATGGTTATTGCTACCAAGAAATAAAATGGCTTAGATGGTCTTGAGTTGATTCTACTATAAGGGAGTTTTTATGGAGTTGATCCTTCGAGTTGTTTGAAATAATTATGTATGTATGTATGTATGTATAAAAGGGAATTCCACGTCCTGGTGACTCTGCGTATTAGGGTATATGGTGCTCATATAAATTGAAATAAATGTTGTTGTGACTTGTGTCATTACGTATAATTAATTAAATAATTATAATGAGTAAGTATGAAGTAATTCTTGCTATATTTGCAGAAGGATGTAATTAATTTGTTTTGTGGTTTTATTTGATTTCCAGGAACCTGGTGCATGTGTATATGAATGTATGTGAGATTAAAGAAGTGAGGATGACTCGACGACGTTACATAAGTATTTTCCCCTGGTGGCTCCTCTGGTGGCTTACCCTTCTGTGGGCTCCAAGACTGATTTTCTTCACTGCCACAGCAGACTCCGTAGAGCCGCAACAGTTTAGACGGACGCCGGACAATCAGACGGCAACGCAAGGGGACAAAGTTACACTGGCTTGTAGTATCATTAATAAGCAAGGGATCCTTCAGTGGACGAGGGATGGCTTTGGACTGGGGGCTGATAGAAATCTTAATGGTTATGATCGATACAAGATGCAGGGAAGCGAAGAAGAAGGTGAGTTCCTTTCTTCTTCTTTTTTTTTACTATGTACGTACAGTAGTATGAGTCCTTTCCTCTTTCTCTGTCTCTCCCCGCTCTGTGAGTTATTGTACACTCGAAATTTACGAGTGGAAAAGAGAGAGAGAGAGAGAGAGAGAGAGAGAGAGGAAAAGAGCTATCTGAAGGAGTGGATATGATATGTTCTATGGTTACCTTAATAAGGAGGACTACTCTGTAGGTACTATATACATATGTATGTACTAGGTAGGGGAAGAAGTACTTTTTTTATGTGGAGCATAATGCTATGATAAATGTATAAGTACACATATAGGTATGTACATTTATATAGGGAAACTAATGCAACTATTATTCGGGTATGCTATGGACGGACGGACTGGTAAATATAGATAGTATGGTAAGATGCATCTACTATGTTATCCTAGTGTAGAGAATTATCTCGTTATATCAAGTAGGCATATTTAACAACTCCTGTTTAACTTCCTAAAAGGGTTAGGACGTACTCATAGGTAGTTAAATAATATTGCATTTTATACAGTATGTAGGGCTTTACTACAGGTCTCCCTGGGTATCTACTGTAGTAGTACCGATGTACATATGAACCTCCCTACATGCATACTTATATGTATGTATAAAATGGAAAAGTAAATATGTTAATTCTCTGGTTTTTATTTCTTGCTCGAAGGTGACTACACACTGGTGATAGAACCTGTGACGCTTGAAGACGATGCAATATTTCAGTGCCAAGTGGGTCCTGGGTCTGACGGGAGCCGGGAGTTACGTTCAGCTAATGCTAAACTTACTGTTGAAGTTCCAACGGGTCCTCCGAAAATCAGACAAGGTTCTCTTCTCTCCACCACAGAAGATGATGAGGTCGAGCTAGATTGTGTCTCCCATGGAGGAAAACCAGCCGCAGAGGTTTGTGTCATTTTTTTCCCATGTCAGTTCCTATTTCTTCCCTAGCCTTTACAAGAGTACTTACTTACTACTTCCTTACAGTCTCATGCACGGAATCCTGTCACATACTTTCTCAGCACACTAT
Organism: Allacma fusca; assembly: GCA_947179485.1. Taxonomy (NCBI): domain Eukaryota; kingdom Metazoa; phylum Arthropoda; class Collembola; order Symphypleona; family Sminthuridae; genus Allacma; species Allacma fusca. Next base: position 30,031,525 of record OX359247.1, on the reverse strand, counting down.
CTATATAGAATATAAATGCATATGTACATGGAGTCTCAATGGTAAGAATTAATCTGGTACTACTGGGTAGCATGGATAAGGATGCTTGCCTGGGAGAAATAGAGAGCGAAAGAGAGAGAGAGAGAGAGAGGGGGGGAGAAGAAAAAATAACCTTTACATGTTTCTATATGATACTATGAATCCTCATACTAATTTTCTTCACTCTCTTGTCTCTCATTCTTTCTCTCTCTCCCTCTCGGTCTCTCTCTCTCTCTCCGTAAATACAATTACATACAATATGTAGTTTCAGTTTCGTCATATGGAACGCTACACATTTGCAGTTTACATGTCGGTATACATAACTCCTGTAATGGAAATGTGGGTCTTGAAAGAAAATGTTGGCGATGATCCAAATAACCTGATCCTGGGAGTCTACTATGGTTGAGCATACATACATACACACATACTATATACATTTGTGTTTGTGAGAAAGAGTGACGGAGTAAGCACACGGGGAAGATATTTTGTAATTGAATCTAAAAGTGTATATAGCACGCACACGGGTTCTATTCATCCTGTTGGATTTACTTGGATGTAGTAAATAGTTTAAAATTAAAGTGACCTTTTCATGGTTGACGCGTTGTCATAATAGTAGTCATAATGATAATGATAATCTCTGTTGTAAAAGGCAAAGAGGAAAGATAGAGTGAGAGAGAGAGAGAGAGATCCCGCACGTATTTAATTACTTGGAAATGCAAAGAAGAAGAGGTCCCACGTTACACATTTAATAATGAGCAATAATGCATCACATAATTCCTATGAGGTGGAAAGAGTTATTGAAGTAGTTAAAACGCCGCTAATAACTTATTTTAGAATGCGGAAGCTCTCTTGTCCCTAAGCCATGTCCTTATATCCACAGACAAGGGGCTAACGAGCAGGAACGAAGACGGAGTAAGGCTCTCATCATATGTGTATGTGTATGCGTCCCTGTGTATGTGTGTATTGCCCGAAGAGATTTGCACGTGAACCATACCCCGTTGGTTTTGTTACGTGAATATACCTATAAGTTTCAAGTAATTATCTTAGACGTATAAGGAGATATTAATACGCACCTTTGTGTAGGCATAGGGTCATGGATAATATAGGAGGTAGATCTAGATCAAGATATAGTCAATGCTTCTTTCTCTATATAACTTTACACGTTTGTATGTACGTGTGCATATTTATGTACTGTCATCCATGCCTTGAGCAGTACCTTGTGTGCCTGCCTGTGTCTCTTTTTTGTACTGACTTGATCTCACTATATCAGGGAAGTCATTATTAATAATGTTATTATTGTATTCCACTCGTATGTATGTATGTATATGTACTGTATAAAGCTAGGCTTATGTAGATATACATTTCTGAGACTGTTAGGAGTCCCAATGAGGTAAAGTTATGGGATATGTGTAATAATAGTAATAACATTAGAGCGAGCACCTTCGTACTACTACATATAATTACTGGATACTCTGAATAATTATAGATACGTACAGACATATGTATACATATTTGACTACTTGGAATGCCTTAATGAGTGAGGATTTTCTAAGCTTATTACACTGGGTATGTGTAAGTATGTAACGTATTCGCTCCTCCTTTTGCCTTGGCTTATTATGATGTCTCTCACTTAATCCAAAAGGATTCTGTGTAATTATTACAGGCGTGCGTGCCTATTTTATAGCATGTATGTACATACAGCAGTGGTGTGTGTAACTGTTACTCTTTTAGTATAAATGGTGTCTGGGGTTGGAGGAGCTGGTATGCGTATGAATGGCTGGGCTATCATGCTTGGTCATATACTCTATAGAGAAGCCATGGTGGAAACAGGGCGTACAGGCGTGCATAACACGTTGTGAAGGATGATTTGTCATCCTAGTCAGTATTAAAGTAATAGACCCGTGCGGTTGAGGATACCTTCTCGGCAATTTTACGGCACTATCTCCAGCATGGGGAAGGGGACACCGTGGAGAAAGGCTTACAGGGGAGAGATGGGGAAGAAGATGATGAGCCATGATAATTATCAGGATATAATTTTATGATATCCAGGGGCAATTTGAGTCAAAGTAAGGAACGGAGACGTCGTATGGCTCAGTTCCTGCCTTATTGCCCCCCCCCCCTATAAGGATACATACTCAGCGTACAGATTCAATGTGACATTCATAACAATGCCTTGTACATACATATGTACATATATAAAATGTGGAATCAGATCTTACGTATGCTTAGATGTGTATGTGTAATAATTATTATATGATAGCAGTGTATTCTGAGGAACACACAGGAGTTGGAGATAGTTGGAGACAAATTCGGCTCTTTCCTCCCCATGAGAATATAGCGTATTGTATGGAGTAATTTTAGTTTGAGTAGCTTATATACCTATATGTAGATGTACATGGTGTCTGTTGTCAGACATTTTGTCTATGAGTACTGTACTCTAGCTACACCCCAGGTATATCATTATCATTGCTATAGTGTTTAATATATGTACACTTGTTGTACATACTATTTGAACTGCTATTCGTATGTTATGTATGTACGTCTTGGATGTTGTGGGTTGGGGATGTATGTATGTATGTACGTATACATAAGGACATATGTAGTAGTTGATGGGAAAGCTGGTGGCCGTATGTGTGAAGGATTTAGACCAGGTGGTATTAAGGATGATACTAGTATAAGTAAATTTCCTAGATGTCCATATGCATGCAGATAAGTAATTGAGACATTGAGGCTTCCTTGTCGTATATGGAAGGAAGTATTTAGCATGTTAGGGATAAAGGATGACCGATGTGGGGACGTAATGACTCGACAACGGACTCTATTACCCCTTCACGATGCTCAGTTTTCCTCAAGGATTTTACTAAGAAGGATATATGTACTTATCTTCCTTGAGGAGTTAGATGCTGATGGGGAATTAGATTCAAGTTTTGCGGAACACATTTAAAATTGTTGGAGGATTGTGTGTGGGCACTAGTGTCAGTGTCTGTGTGCTTGATGTAGGGATGGCTCTATTAATATTATTATTATTATCATTATTACTAACTATTATTACCCTCGTCATTATTACTATTATTACATAGTATTAGTTGCTAGCTTGTCATCTTAATAGGATGATGGTGTTTTCTGGCCGTTGGGTTTACTCCGCTATGTTTGTATGTGTCTGTATGTATATGTATATACGTTTGGATCTACATGAACTTACTTACATACGGTGGCCGTAGTATAAGTTAAAGAATCTTATTGTTAAGGGACGATGATGCATTGAGTGGAGTATTACCATATACATACATAGGATCCCACTACTAAACCTACTGATTATACTAAACCTTCCGAGAAATGAGTTTGGTGAGCCGGATCCCGGATCTCTGGTTCTTGCAAGCTCATCATCATTTATATGTACGGGAAAGGGTCGTACCTTACTTACTTATTAGGGTTATCAGATGTGTGGTGTAGACGTTATAGGGTAACCTCATCCGGAGTTCTTTTTTTTTTCAGTAATAATCATAATCCTTATTGCCATACTCAAGGAAAGCTCCAGAGAGCTCCAGATCATTTAATTCAGTAGTGAGTACATAGTGTAAGTAGTGGTGTAATAGGGGTTGTGTGAAGTGGGAGTTTCTGGTCTCAGAATTGTTGAATGTGTTTGGTTTGCATGTGTGTGTGTGTGTGTGTGTGTGTTCGTGTATGTGTGTGCCTAAACGTGTGAAATGATGAGTAAGCGTCTGGGTTATTTCTCGTAATTTTGCCTATACTAATTATTTGTTCCTGCAATAATTAGCCTCTCCATGAAATCCACATATTTAGTACAGACTAATGTTGAGTCATTTAAAAAATGTAAGATAGGAAATAAAAACTAGGGGCAGACAAATTTGCTTGGATCAGTATTTTTATGTAATTATGTGTGAATGTGATTTTATGCATGTATGTATATAGTAGGCATGTATAGGGGTGGGGTGGTTGAACCAAGTGGGGATTAGAATTTAATCCGGAATTTCTCTCTATTTTATGACAGAATTTTGAATCCCACGGGGACAGTCATACAAGTCTTAGTCAAGTAATGCAGTATCGTAGATTTCCTTTGGAGAGGTTGTATTTCATGGAGAAATGGAAACAATTCCTTTTTTAGCAATTCTTTCTCTCCCCTCGAAGTTTTTTTTATGGCAGTAGGGATATATTGAGGATATGTAACTCAGGATGTATTTGCCATTTGCATATGGACATACATACATACATATACGTTTCAGATACTTAAACTAAGTAAGCTGTGTAGTAGGTTGGTAATCCATAGTGAACCATGTTAGATTATTTTTGTTAGCTCATCTAATATGTAATAGCATATGTGTCTCAGTGTAAGTAAATTAATGGGCTATATTGACGAGGGAGAGAGACTTAATGTTTGTGCAAACTGGATGGGCTCAGTTTGCCAGGATTGCAAATTGATGCTGCTACTAATAGGAAAAGTAATTTTGTACAGTAGTAGAAGTATCCGTTGTAGTAGTAAAATTATGTTAGGGATATGTATGTATGTATGTATGTATGTAGATATTTGTAAAGGAAAAAGGGCGACGTCGTGGGTTCAATTTTTAAAAGGATTTCTTTTCTTGAAACTATCATGTGATGTTTTCTGACGTATCCCCTCATATAATATACTGTTGAGAAAATAATTTAAATATAAAGAACCTTGGCATGAGAATTCCCTTGAGGGAAATAAGAATTGAATGTAAGACAGTACATGGAGGGTGCTCATTGGAGAGGTTTTTATGGTAGGATTGAGAGCAGTAAAATATTCTGGGCTTAAGGAGTGGGTACACATACATACACATACATATGTATGTAGACACAGACACACACACACACAAGAAAGTCCTTTTTTTATTTCATGTTACGTACTGTGTAGGACAGATCAATGCACTTTGTGGAAGGAGGATGAATGTAACACGAAAACCCAGGCTGGATGGATGTTATAAAAAGAGTTGTTTATTCTCATTTTATGTGCAACAACTATAGATAAATATATAGGTACACATATGCATTTATGTGCAAATATAATTTATGTATGCATTTTAGATGTCTGTTGGAACTTGGAAAGGGGAAGCATATGATAGACGTATGAGTAATCTGACAATGAGTGAGGAAAGGGATGGGTCAGTCTCTTGAGTGAATATTTGGCTGTATCATGGGTCTACCTAAGTGTAATTACTTACATGTAATTATGGAGTTATGTTTGTAACAATCTGTAATACTTAAGGGAGGATGGATACTTATACTTATGTAGTAGATATTTATTTACAAGGGGAGTCCGGTTCCATGGCTTTTGAAGTTCTCAATTATAGCGTGTCTGAATTGCTCACTAATCATATTGCGTAACTGCCCCCTGATTATCCCATTGAGTACACAAATGGGAATTGCTCCAGCTTTTCCCAATCCATGTGGCTCCGTCCGTCGTTCGTGGGCTGGCTGGCTCTGCTTCTTTTTTTAAAAAAAAGAAATTTTTAATGGTATAGTCCTTTTAGTAAGAATCACAGACGGTTAGTTTAACAAGGAGATGACGTCTTTATGAGGGGATTATTTTTTTCACACTGCAGTTTATTCTTCATTTTATTTGTTTTTAAAATTGCAAATTGAAGTGGGAGGGTCCAGGTCTTGTAGAAATAGTATAAACTGTAGGTTTTTGCCTTATGTAGAGAGCCTTGTGTATACGAATTTTTTCGCTCGTTGTTTGCAGTTTGTGAGGATGACCCTGTGCTGTGGTTAATATCTGCAAACATGTAATTACAATTATGTATAATTATTATGCAGTGTTTGCGGGTTGATTGAAAGGATAAAAAGTCTACAGTTGAACTGGAAAGACATTCAATTTGATTGGAATGCAGTCCCTTTTTTTTAATAGTACTCTATGTGGGTGGCGTTTAATGTGATTACGAATGTAAACATACATATGTACATATATAGTGTATTTAGGAAATTGGGGGAAGGGGAGCTTCGAAATAACAAACAACTGTGGGATGTTAGAAATAAGTGCACAGTTTTAGTATCTAAGTTTCTTCCAGCCAACTGCACATGTTTGTATATACATACATATAATGAATACGAGTGTTTCCATGTGTATACTTTTATATCTAATTTTAAGTTTTGAGAGGTAAAAGGGAAATACGTGAAGTTCATGTACTTGATGGTGTACCTGCGGTAAATGACTTACTGAGGGACTTGGGGTTTTATGACTACGGGCCGAGTAGTAGTAGTAGTTGTTGTTTTTGTTTTTGTGGGTGGAGGAATTGACGTTGAGTGTGGTCACATCATTATAACAAGGAGGGTGCTATGTTCCCTGGGAATTTGAGGAGCTCCAGAAAAATGGAATCAAGTCAAGTGGTAGTTGAGGTTTTCTACAAACCATCATTCCCCTGAATGCATACATATACTTGTACAGATAATTACTATATCTATGTATGTAAGTTCGTAATAATAATTATTATAACGGGATGATGAGCTTCCCTCCTAACTGGACTCTCACGTTCAATTTCATAGAGACTTGCTAGCATGTCCATATATGTATGTAGTTGCTCTCTGACAATGAGTGAAAGGCCTGGGAAGTGATTATTGAAATTTTGACGTCATTATAGTTAGATACGAGAACAAGAAGTGTGGGATCTATTATAGGTATGGGGGAAATATATGGATTTTCAACTTTAAGAGCAAATTGGAGTGGATAAATTGTCCCATAATTACCGCCAAGGCTTGTTACTAGAATTGTGTATTGCTCCACAGTAAGGGATGGATTGGTCCTGAATGTAATGCAAGATGGATGAGATTAGGAGCTATGACGGCATTGTGAATGAAACATAGTAGTGTACTATGGGAGAGAATGTTGTTATGATGTTCCATGGGAAAAATCTATGTGTCTCTTGCTAGCTGCCTCTACTGGCTGGCTAGCTGGATGGCTGGATGACTGGTGGGTTGGTGTGTGATGTTGGGGAAAGAAGAAAATGGGTGGATTTGATGATAGATGAGAGAAAGTGAAGCCCTTGATGAAAATAATAGGTAGTCACCTCAAGCCTAATTGATTCAATGTTCTGGGCTGATGGAACACAAATGTGAAATGCATTCATTAAATTGTGGCTCACGTCGTCGTGGCAGTTGAAAACCCCGGCTTTTATACTCAGCGCTTCTTCCTTCTGTCTCTCTCTCTCTCTCTCTCTCTCACTTTCTCTCTTGTTTCCTCTCATTCTATGCCTTTCTCTTTATATACATATGAGCATTTTCAGACTCGCGGGGTAAAAGTGATTCTTGTAATAGTTAGGCGTCAAAGTCAAAGCTTGATGGGTATGGCTATTATTGGTGTATGTTCTGGAGGGGCATGCATATGTGGAGTGGGGACCTACACAGCATGTTAAATGAGATTGTGAGAGGTATATATGTAATTATGTAGTAGTTGTAATAGTAGTAGGAGTAGTAGGAGTAGCAGGGCCCACAAAGAGTCTCTAATAGGATATCAGATAAAAAGCGTGAGTGAAGCTGGGCCGAATTCCCCAAATGATTAATTGCGTGTTGATGTCCTTCAAGTGACGGAAAAGGTATCAAAAGACCGTGAATGGCAACTTCCGTTGCTTATTTCCCTCTGCCGCCCTTACTTACCACTTACTCGTTTCACTCTTCATTCATTTGACTAACGTACACGTATCTATTATGTAGGTAGGTACATGTATAGGCTTCTATTGTAGGTACATAGGGGAGACCCAGTTACGGCTTTCACCAACGACGATCTTTTCCACTCCTCTCTCTGACTCTCTCCCTCTCTCTCTCTCTTTCTCTCTCTCTTTCTCTCCCTCCCTCCCTCCCTCCCTGCCTCACTCTCTGACCCTCACGTATACGGTAGTCAGTCAATGGGGTTATTTTCTGTTCCCTACTGTAGACACACTCCTGCTCTACGTCTTCCCCACAGTATCAAACGTTGCTGTGCTCTTACGTTTAAGTATATTTTGTAAACATTTACAGTCATGTGTGTATAAAGTCCAAGAACTGGAGGATATACGGGAGGAAGTGTTGTATCTAATATATAATGGAAGAAGTTTTTGGGGGAACCTCTGGGACAACATAATTATGTATGTATTTTATATTAGGAGATGGGAGAACTTACAGGGGTGTTGATAGAACCAGATGCTACTACTAACAATAAGTAAAACTAAGGTTACTACTGTACTACTACTCCTGGATTGTACTTATAAGTACATTGCATATGAACATGTGTATCTATACTTACATTACACGCTCAACCTACACACGTACATAAGTTTGACTTGACTTTGTATAAATCACGGGGGAAAGTGTAACCATGTAGTAGTAGTAACCTTTGGTCGTACCTTATTCTTATAAGCGTGCTTGTTGTTGTGCTTGACGTGAGAGCCTGTTTTCATCAGCTACTTGACGAATGCACCCAAAAGTTGCACTTGTACGCTCACTCAACGGCTCAACTCTTTCATCCCACTTGTGAGTGAGTGAGTGAGAGAGAGAGAGAGAGAGAGAGAGTGAGTGAGTGAGTGAGTGCGTGCATATCTAGTATCGCTGGATAGTCTTCTAAAACCTTCCTTTTCCTCCTTTTTTTCTTCCTCCTCCATTTTTAACACGCATCGTTTACTTTCTCCTTATGTACTCCAAAGTTCCCTCACATAGGAGTTTATTATGCACAAGGGTTCCTCTATATAGGTACTATATTTTATTAAGAGTGTTAGAGTAAGTGTATGTATTATTATATAAGGCAATCTCATCTCGTTGTATGTGCACATATATTTTTTTTGTAAATATGCACATGTTCCTTTGAAAATCTCCGGTACTTTTTTTTAAGTATCTACAGTATGTAGATTCATATAGATATTAGGTGTAGGTATAGCTTCTCTGCTACAGTACTGTAAACACTGGTATCTAACTTTGAGTGTTTAATTATACAGTGGTGATATATAATATGTATGTGACATAGGAGCGTAGCGTGAGTCTGTGGCGGAGCAACTGTCACTCACCTCTCTCGGTGCTTAGGAAGGATTCTGTGAAAAGGTGGAAAGTGGAAGGGATGAGTAAGGCGTTTAGAAGTCATTATTGTTAAATGGAATGCACGGATTTACAATACATTGAGCTGGTTAAAATTCTATGTAGTTTATATGAGGAGGATGTATTTTTTTTCTGAGGATGCTATACCAACTTGTAGAATCTTCTTTTTTTATACTGTACTCGGTAGGGTAATTTTTGGTATGTATGCCTGTATGTATGTATGTACCAGTAGACAAAATAATATAATGTGTTTTTAGTATAGAGATACATACATATGCAGAGGTATAGGATCAGTTAAGGTTATGACGTTACATTGTTACGTTGCATGATATATGGTTTTGAGTATTACAGCTGTTGTAGAATATGTTTAGATTGTGCGTTTTAGGGTCGTTTTTTTTTCATACTTTGCCCCTCTCTCTCTCTCTCTCTCTCTCTCGCACATATTCGCGGAAGCATATTGCAACTGGTAGTGATTGTGCGAGGGTGCGAGAGGATAAAGATGAAACTCATAAAATTGAAATGCTTTCCTTCTCACTCTCATCTCATTCCTGTCTCCTCACTTCAGCTTGGCTGCAAGCAGACGTATATACATATATGTACATATTTATAGATACATATGTATATGTGGTGTGTAAAGTGACACGCAAAATATGTCCCCATCATCTTATATACATATGTATCTATAGGTATGGGCATATTACATCTGTGCTATGAACGTATTGATATAAGTATGTGGTGGTGGTGGGAAGGGTCTATGCATTTACATTTAGGCTAGAGATGGAGGGAAAGCACGTTTCTTTGTAGTGTGTGAGGAAATACTTGAGATTCATTCATCCAGGCGGTTTTCTAGGATATTTTCATGACTTTTTGTACGGCGGAAGCGTTACAATTTCCGAGTGGAACTGTTGTGGTGTGGCTCAGTACGTGGATCCGAATTTCTGAGAAAGAGAGAACTGGTAGATAGACAGTATTTCTTATCTACTTCCCTTTCCTCATATTAGTTGTACTTATGTATATTTTTGTACACGAGGTACATAGGCTGTCACTTTAACTGTAACTGGTGATGCTTGTCAAGCTTGTCGATACAAAAGGAGTATGAGAGTGTGAATTGTAAAGGGGAGAAAATTATATTGACAGGGGTTAAGTACAATACTTTTTCTTGTAACTGCTAAATACAGTATGTAAGTAATTATATGTAAAATAATTACATGGAAGGGCACAATTATGTAAGTTGGTTGTAGTCACGTGCGTATAGTTATTTAGTTTACGGATTTGACGAGCCACTTCACACTGTCACCGTGAATTGCGGGTGTTTTCTCCTACGGAAAATTTTCATTTTAGTCGGAGCAATTTAAAATTCTCATAAAATGCAAAGCATTTGTGAGGGAAATTTCCCGGGTAGGGTTGCTGTTTGTCAGGATTAAGGGGAACGAGAGAGAGAGAGAGAGAGAAAGATAGAGGCAGAGAGGTCTTAATGGAAGAGGGAGACAGAGTGAAATGAACCGAAATGTTTTGAGGAGAACCTTGGGATTAAATAATAATCAGAATGTTTGAAGAAAACATTTTTCCTTTTCCTCGGATTTATATATATCTATACATATACATATGTATTTCTGTCTATGACAAAGATTAAATTCGTATCTCATGGGAATTAGCTATCGTAAAGATTCCCCAAGATTTTTCAGTGATGGAATATTATTTTTTGTGCTCCGCTAGGACATCTAAAAACTGAAACCGTATTGTGTGGGACATGGATGAGAAATTGGTGGGAATGGAGAGCATGTGAAAGGGAACAGAAAAAGGTCGTGGGTTGAAGTGATAGGGAAAGTAGTAATAAAATCAGGATGTAGGGATAGTTAGACAGACAGTGATGGTAAATGGACAAGAAAGTTAAATTCAGGGGATGCGACTATCCTCTGGATAAGGAAGGAAGAGCAGGACAGTAAAATAAAAGGAAACGATAAATTCAAACGGGAGAAATATACAACCCTTGAATGGTGTAGTATTTTTTGGAAATGGATCGATTCAGCAATTTTTTGAGTGGATTTCTCCTTGCCTTTCTCCATGTTTCTACTTACTCTCACCGTGTAAAACTTTACTGACAACTGATCCCTGGGTATATGAAGAGCAGAGAAGGAAACAGAGAGAGAGAGAGAGAGAGAAGGAAAGGAACTGTTTTGATTTCAAGTTCACTCACTTTTCCAATGTTTTTCTCTCCCCCAGAAATAAATTGATTCTTGTTTTTCTCCCTTACAAGTTTTTTTCCCCTTTTGTATACATATGAACTACTCCTATGTATAAGTGCATGTACATTCTCTCTCTCTCTCTCTCTTGTCAGTCAGTCGTATTACACGTTATAAATTTGCATGATATTGTACATATGTTCATAGTTGCATACTAACAAGCATAAGGAAGGCATGAGTTGAAATTTTAGATATAACTTTTGCTTTGCTTTCAGAGGAATTGAAAGTTGGAGAAAATATTGAGTGAAAGTGATAGGTTTGAGATGGAGTTTTTCCTCCCACAAGAAGTTCAAGTGTCAGAGCCTTGTGTCTATGCTCTCTGATAGCTTATGATAGATATAGTTATGTATCATATGTTTTGTTAGGGAAAGTATAGATACATTTGATGAGACTTGTTTAAACGGTTGTACATACATACATATGTATATACATACATTAGTAACGTATATCTACATGGATGTGGTGTGACACACACACACTCACACACCAAGGAGCCATGTGATATTGTTTCCCGAGCTTTGCAATAAAATTAACCTTTCGTTAAAAGTATGGAGAAAAAAAGTTTGGAGGAAACTAGCGCAAGAGAAAGAAGTTAAGGAAGCTGGGGAGCGGAGAGTGAGAGTTAGGGAGTGTTCTGGAATGGAGAAAATAGGGCGACGAGTGATAATAACATAAGGGTAGTAGTGAAGGATGTTGTAGAATAGATAGAATGGGAGTGAGGAGGTAAAACAAAAAAAAAAGTTGATTGTGCAAGTTAAAAAGAGAAAGTGTTCATAAAGTTATTCATGCATGCTTGCGTATACATACATAGATATGTATGTTTGTATGTATGGTAGGGGGCATGTAGTTTGGGAGGCTTGTATTGTTATCAAAATGAGTCTCCCCGCCTTGGTATGGTTTTCTCTCCTAAAATATCTATATCTATACTATTGTAAGATTTGTAAGTGTACTACAGAACTTAATTCGTATCATGAGAAGTGTGTGGGGAGAAAGTGGGGATGAAAAAACTAATTTTTTCTCTCCAGTTCTGGTGAAGTAGTAGCAGTAGTTTTTTGGAAGTTGTAGGTATGTACATATGTATGTGTAAGTATAGATATAAATAGTACAGGGTGTGTAAGTAGCACTATATATCTAACTGCTCTCCTCAAGATGGGAAAGAATACTGTAGGGGTTAGAGGCATATATTGTTTCTAAAGGAGACGACTTAAAATAATTTTACTTTCAATTTCCTTGAGCGTAATTAAACGATCAAAAACACACTTGAGGAAGGCGCGCTACTGCTGATTTCTCTGCGAGAAACTTGTCAGACGACTGAGGGTTTTAGTGACGCAGTTGTTCACAATCTTGTACATATTTGCTACGCTTCGTTTCTCTCTCTCTCTCTCTCTCGTGTTTTTCCTCATCTCTCTCTCTCTTGGTATAACTCCCGTTTTGTCCATGTATGTATGTGCATGAGTGTTGAACTATGCAGTTGTAATTTAAGTGGGCATATATGATGTGTGATATGAAGTGGAGAGCCCTTGTTGGTTTTTTTGTCTTGTGGATAGAAAAATTGCTACTTCATCATATACTACAAGAGGGAAACGGAGAGAAAGTAAAGGAGAAAGCGAGAGAGCAAAAGAGGAAGAAGATATGAGAGCAAACTAGTTACTTATACACGTCGTATGTATCTCTATCTTTCCCTCTCTTCCCACTTCCACTAAAGACGTGGGCAATGGAAATGTGAGAAAGGACGACTGAGCTTTATCCTGTATATATTTCCCCTATTTTTTGTACTCATACTATCTCTCTCTCGCTCTCTCTCTCTCCTTGTCTTACCCACATGGTCCACATTTTTCCTGTGTACACACACACACACACATACACATACAAGCGAGCGGAATCTAGAAAATCATTTAGCGGAGAGTGAAGGGAAGAATTCTGCAATGTAGAGAGTCCTAAAGTAAATTACAAACAAAGTAACTGATGCCCTCCGGATGCTTTTGCTTCAGTTTTTTCTTACCAATTCTTCATCTTCCTCTTGTGCCTCTCTATTGGGTTTTCTTACTCTCTGTCTCTCTTTGGACCTCCTAGCGTACAAGGTTGATGATGTATTTTATTTCGCAAGCCTCCTCTCTTCTCTTCCTCTCTGTTTCTCTTCCTCTCGTACTATATGATTTCATATATTTTATGGCGGTGAAATTGGAGAAAGTTGATTTTTTACGATCGCCATCCAAGCCACTCATCATCCCATACACTCCAGCTTTAATGCATTTACTTCCCGTCAGTATGTGTTTGTTTGATGGATATTGAGGTCGGGTGCATTCATTTGGAATGTGGAGTTTCTTTTTTCAAGATTGTTTTCCACACAAACAATCCTCAGTCACTCGTCATGGGTCAGCTCTTTTCTTCTAGTTTCATATACATTTTTATATATATGTATGTTTTGTAGAGAAAATCGGGTTGGGATAATTCGGGGAAATGAGGAATAAAATTTGATTGTCAAGTAATAACTTTTTATAGTATTGTCTTTGAACGTACATATATGTATGGGAGGACTACGGGTCTATTATTTTCTACGGATGGAGAAAGGACAAACATAACAATTCAAGGGTTGTTTTAAAAATAAAAGATATACATTTGTGGTAGGGATATGGCTTCTTGCTATTTGTATTTATTCTTATGTACTTGTCAAGTGATATGAGCATCTTGAGAACGACAATTGTTGGTTTCCTTTTGAAGGGTCATAAGAGAGTCTAAAGCTTCATTGGACCAGTCCAGTATAGTCCAGTTTGGTCTGTTTATGCTGTTACTACTTTACTTATAGGAAACTACTAGAATTAGAATTGATGGTGTTTGGGTTATGGGTATGTGTGTATGTATGTGTATTGAGCTGGAAAAGGAACAGCACTCGGGGATAAGTAATGGGCCGATTGCTCATGTGATTCTATCGAGTATGAATTCTAATGTTGTTGTTACTTTGATCTTTTTTATCGTCTGTGTATGTATTCCGGACGTTATGTCATATAGTTTCTATTGACACTACATTTTCTCACATCGGGGTTTCATACATACGTATATATATATACATAAAAACATACATACGTGCAGTCCTTTGAAGCTTAAATAGTTGGAGAGCTCCATGTGCATATATAATAGATACGTGTTGCGTTATTATATATTTATACTTATACCTATCAATATATAGACATTACATACACTATTTGAATGTTCTGTATTATTCTGTGTTCACAGATAACTTGGCTGGATGGGACAGGGCAAGAAATCAAGACTGGGGTTACGACAAAGAAAACGCCGATGGATGACGGGAAACGCTTCAATACAGAATCAATACTACGTTTCCGGCCCCGTAAAGAGCATCATAATAAAACATTTACTTGCCAAGCACATAATCGGCCTGCCAAAGAAGTGATGAGTGCTTTCATTCGACTTGAAGTCAGATATGCACCGAAAGTCGCGGTGAAAATCCAGTCCGGTCCAGTCATTCGGGAGTTTGACAATGTGAGGATCTCATGTCGAGCGGATGGTAACCCATCTGAGATGGCCTACAGATGGTTCCTCAATGACAAGCCCATCGTGGGAGATCATAGCACCCAACTCATCCTTCATAACGTGACGAGGAAACTCCATGACTCCATTGTCAAGTGTGAGGTTCAAAATTCCGTGGGGAAGAGTGAGGAGTCTGAAACATTAGAGATATCATGTAAGAAAGTTTTACAATTTTTCCCCTCTCTCTCTCTCTCTCTGTCTCTCTCTCTCTCTCTTATTCTCTGCCTCTCTCCTTCATTATCATTACACGTTTTAGTAGAATATTGTAATCCTTTTTTTTTGCTTCTTGTAGCTTTAGTTCCTTGACTTACAAAAATTTTCTGTTGTAGTTTTTATTTCATCCCGATTGCATGCATTTACATAATTATATAAGTATAGATACCCTGGTACAATATTGTATCTTCTACTGTCTACTTATGTACTACTATTACTTACAGAGAATAGAAACCCATACTGAATGTTTACTTTCCCTTTTCATACTTGAGATGCTACAAGTGTTTTCCTTGGAAGGTTTTTCATCTGGAATGAATGAATTGTTTCAAGAGTGGATTGTATGAAATAACAAAAGGATATTTCTTGATTTCTCGTGAAATGCCTTCAATGAATAATTTTTAATGCTTGACTTCACTTGTATAGATAGATAGATAGATATGTAGGATATAGTTATATAGATATATATCGTGTTTGGACATATGTATACGATTTTGCAGCAACTACCCAGATGATGATCATCTTTGAAAAGTTTTCTTTTGTATTCATAAACGTCTCTTTCTTTTCCCTTCTTGTGATTCTTCGTTTTTTTATCCTGTTTCTCTCTCCTGCTTCCATATCAATATCCATATGATAGGAAGACTCTTGTATTCCCATCGATTCCCTCTCTTCATTTTTGTTCCCGGGCTGCGTTTATATTTCTTTGAGTGGTTTTTATATACCGTTGTCCTATTATTCTTTATCTGACGACGACGACGTCGGTGACGACGACTGACTGACTAGGACTTGAGGAAGTTATACTGGAACAGATGAAGCCGTCGTACATATTTACATCTGTAGTAGATTTTATTTTGGAGAGGGTCCTGCAGATAGATAGATACATAAGACTGTTTAAAGGAGCTCCGTCAATGGAAAAGCCCTATGATGGGCCCATATATAATGCATCAATGAGAAGGTGAATTGAGGCACGTGGGGTCCGGACTTGGAACTTGGACTTAGTACCTCATGTAATATACAGTGGATTTAAGGGGAGTTTAGTATGCACTTCCGTTTATGTGTTCCTTGCTCCTTCCTCAGAGCTCCACCATGTCCTTTGGCTCTCAAATGGGCTTTTACTTCCCCAGTTTCTCCGGCTTTCTCTTAACTATAAGCTCCCACTTTTCCGTGTGTCTACTTTCTCTTCAGTTGCTTTCTCTGCTGTCCCTCTCCTTTTCCACTTCTATCCGATACAGAGCATCTCCAGGTTCATCCCAAGGTTAGTCCTCGCGGAAACAAATACATAAGTACACACGTGTATACATATCTAGTGAGTGCATAATATGCATTTTGCATGAAAATGTCCATACTATGTAATTATTAGGTATTTCTGGGTTGGATAGATGTGTAGATATGCCTGTCTAGATAATAATTATGTATTATAGGGTAAGAGTGTGTGGGATGAGGCTAGAAAGAGAATGGTAGAATAACTTGTATGTGTCTGTCTTACTTATTTGTATGAGTCTGTGGAATTGAGTCGCTAGGAGAGAAGAGAGTGAATAGATGTTATCGTTGGGTTCCTTCCTCGTCAGTCAGCCAGTCAATTGGAATTCTGAGGGAAGGCAAGAAGGAAGGAAAAGAAAGAATTGCCCTTTTCCTCTACTAAAGCTTTCTCCTTCAGTGTTTGGGTTGACTAGCTTGCTTCTATGTGTGTGTGTGTGTGTGTGTGTGTTTGTGGTTGTGAGAGTGTGCTGCTACTGCTGCTCATGCTTTTATTCTCGGATGGATCTCAAGCGATCTCAATTCATTTATTTCCAGCCCACACATTTTCCCCTGTGTTATGTCTCAACGCCCTTCAAAATTATGCCAAAACTTTCTCTTTCCTCTGTTGCTTTCTCTCCCTCTCTCTCTCTCTCTCTCTCTCTCTCTCGTGCCCCAACTGCGTGTGTCTGTGTGGGTACTTGAGTGTGTGAATGCGTGAGTGTTGGTTGTGGCTTTAGTTTGATCCTTTCACTTTCCCTTCCGCAGCATTTCCCCTTTTTGGAAAGTTGTAAGCATTTATTATGAAAGTTGTGGGTACGTATTGCAACATTGTAACTTATGATGAAAGTCGAGGGATTTCAAAGGGAAGTGCTACATTTTTCCCTCACATGTGCATTTAATCGTATGCACAGACTTGGACATATTGTAGCTATCCTCTAGATACATCGATGCAAATGTGCCCATGTCAGAAATATTTGGAGATACATACATATCCAGAGATATAGGACGTGCCTGTGTGTATATTACATACTGTATCCTGAAATTTTTCGATTTGCTCATGTTCAGATGGGACGCTTGAGTTTGTTCCAGGGAATGATTAAAAGCAGTATAAGTATACGTTTAAATGGGTGTTAATATTGAGAGAGGTTTCTATACATATGTTTCCTGACAGTAACTAATACCCCAGCCCCGTATCCTCTCTCTCTCTCTCTCTCTCTCTCTCTCTCTCACCCTATTCAATATTAAACTCATCTTTTAGGATGACCCCCGAAATCGGGTAATCTGGATGCCAAAAGAGAAAATTTACGAGTGACTTTTAACCCAGAGAAACCCTTTGCGCCAATTTCTCTCCTTTCTATGACCTACCATAGTTTACACTTAAAAGCTCAAGTCACTTTATATGGATCTGTATGTATATGTACATAGTATGGTGTATCCAAAGAAATAGTATTCCTCTATACTTTCATTGCCTCTACATTTTACCGTCCCTTCAACCCATAAGCTATAATGCAGTAGATAGTCCAAATTGAATGTGTATGTAGTTTCAGGGAGAAGACCCCGCGCACACACACACACACACGCTCTGTATCTTATTTCCCAAGTTTTCCGGGTAAAGTTTACTTCTTTAAGTATTGAGTAGCACAGGATTGTCTTGAGGATTTTGGCTGTATGGTAATAATGATTCGAGTAGGCATGCATGACAATTGTAGTTACTTTGTACACGGAGGGAAAGCTGTTGGAAAGTGTTGGGGAAGTAATCCGCAGTGTAATCATAAATTTCATGGCAAGTACTGAATGGACATGGAACTGTATATTAGCTAATATAATATGAAAGGGAGTCCACAGAACTTTGCATGTCCAATTCAAGTGGGTACAAAGACATGAAATTATAGTTTCCTTGTTGAAAAAATTGTTTGAGGTTATAACTTTGAACATCTGTTTCACGTCAAGAGGCCACAAAACTTGGGCACAGTATAAGTAGTATCATCCTCCTACTGGCTCTTCCTCCTCCTCCTCCTCCTCCTCCTTCTCCAATATTCCACCACGTGCATGGTCCGTGTTATATTATATACATAAGTATCTATAGATATTATAACTCGTACACAAGTTTGGGCATTGGGATCATTATTACATATATAAGGATATATACTATAGTTTTGTGACCACCTACATACATAGGTATACACCTGTGTGTATATAGGAAGATGTGAGGGAATGGAGGTTGAAGGTTTAGGTCCTGGGAAGGAGGTACTTCTGTTGGCCCGGTTTGAAATTCAGTTTATTAATATGGTGTGGTGGGGAAGGGGAGAGGAGAGGGAGAATGTCTTGAGGAACTTGGTAAGAGTTTTCTGGATCCGAAATCTCATATGTATACCTACTTATAATGGAAATGTAAGTACAAATATAAAAGTGGATATAACAACTAGGATTTTTGATGAGTAGTTATTCCACACACGCATGATTTGAAGGCGTACATAATATTCTACACATACATATGTAGAGTATGTAATTATGGGATATGAAATGTTTCAAAGTTGAAGAATACGGAAGTAGTAAGAAAGGGGATCGAGTGTGCTCAGTTCAAGGGTATAATTTTGTTCAAATTGCTCCACCAGGGATGTAATATTTGGAACATGTTGCTGTACTAGCATGTATGGACATAGTATGCAAGTCCAAGCTGTGTATGTTTGTAAGGAGCATTTGTGTAAGAGTGCACATATTATGTAAAAGAAAGAAAAAGAAGGACGGGCTAAGAGAATAGGGGAAAGTTGATATTGGGTGAGGGGAAATAAAATTGAGGAATAACCTTTATAGGATGTACATAAATAGGTATATCTTTGCATATTCTTATTGAGTTGGGTTTTTATTTGCTAATATGTGGTTGAATTGAAAAAGTTGGTCAAATGGTGGATCAATAGGAGGAACGTGGCGATATTGTTTACGGAAATTGTAGGTTTTCTCATTGTTCTCGCTCCTCCTAAATACTTGACAATGTCAAGTTTCAGGCTTTCTTTATTCCCTTTTTTCCCCTTCTACTTCCACTTGTCATTTGTTGAATGTTCGACAGTTTTCCCGGATAAATGTAGTTACTTTCGTTTCATGGTGTGTGGGCCAGTGTCTTTATATTTTGTATTACATGTGTGCCTGATATTAGTATTTCTATCCATAGATAGATAGATATACATACAAATATCTATACATAGGTGTAAATATGTAGAATTGCGTACTTTTCCCGATGGGATTGTATTTGTTTGTTACTTACATGCATGCATGTATGTATCTACATATGTATGATGAGGAATGTTTGTCCTCCTGAACTCAATTCTAGGAATGGGATATACGTACATACATACATATGTACATGCCTATCGCTGTACTAAAAGACGCATTGACTCAAATGTTGGCTCACTCTTGATGTAGATACTATTTGATGGGGAAAATGTATTTGATTTTCTGGGGTGTCTATAAATACTATCAGTATATGTGTCTTCCGCACACATTTTATTAAACCTGGTGTTTATATAGAAAATTTTTTCTAGGGGTATTCCACCATATGTGGATATTGTAAGATATAGACTAGTTACTTATATACATATTTATGGATTTTTTATGCTGAAATTGAATTAAAGAGAGGGGGCTTTTACCATATGAATATAAGTATATACATGTATACATAGTGTTTACAATTTGAATAAACATGGTCCTCTCGCTTGTAGCTGTAGTTGTTGGTCCATGAGGGAGTATGATTATATATCGGGTTGTGCTTAATCGACAAGTTGCTCTGAATAAATATTTTTCTCTTATCCTTTTATTATTTGTTGGCATTATGATTATCATGCAAATATGGAATTTCTTTTGACAGTATCTGTCTTTTTTTTTCTCTCAGTTTTGAGTGTTACTAATAATATGGATTAGAAGGATTTGACTGTTCTTGCCTTTTTGGGGAGACCCTGCCGATTTATTGATATAGTGTTACCTCAGAATTGTTATATATGTATGTGTGTTAGTACATGACATAATTACATATATGGGCTTGGTTGAGTTTATATGTAATACACTGGATTTGTTGTAATACAGGATGGCTCTGATGTGGTATTAAAAAAATAGAATGTATTCTTTGGGATAGTTTTGACAACGGCACAGATTCTGACTAGTATGGAGTTCAAAATCTGTACATTATTAAAGATTTGGTTAGTACTCAAGTATGGGTGTAGGTTTTTGTGTAATAATTACGTGTGTGTTTGTAAGTTCTTTTGAGAGATAGGACATGGTAGTACAGAAGGCTATTTGTAACCATTTATATGGAGGGTTTTTGAAGGTGTGGGACAAGTGAGAAAGAGAGCTCCTTTCATAAATCATTAGCATTGTCTCCCGGGTTGTATTTACACAGTTCCTAGGTTGCTTTGACAATAGTTTCCCCTGCTATGGAGGAAAAGCTCCTGCCGACTCTTAAACCTCTACACACACACACACACTCTCTCTCTCTCTCTCCTTCTTCTCCTCTTTTCTTTTTTGTTTGTCCCTTGCTCTTTTTTCCTCTTCCCTATCTCTTGAAGTAAATAATGTGTCTTGGATCTAAGGTGGTAGTATTTGCATTCGTAGGTATGTATGTATGTATGTACTTTTATTAATCATAATTCTGTATGGGATGACTATAGGCACGAGTACTTATGGAATTTTTGAGGGAGTTTCTCCACGATTAAAAATAAGCCCGTTTAGTTATGATTCGGTCTTCATGTTTAGTATTCGTACAGTTGGATCCACCCTGTAAGGTTTTAATGTTTTTTTTTTACATTTTTCTGTAATGGCCGGTCTACTGGTGGGGTGGAATTCACGAAATTATTATTATAGTGATAGGGCATGGCCATATGTTTGTATCTATCTATATGTAAGGCTGATGATGATTATTATTATTATTATTGCTATTGAATGGAATCCCCAGAGGGAAATTAGTCAGGCGTGAATTTAGTGGTAGTAAGAGCCATAGTTAGGGAAGGAAACGAAACGTTATTGAAAAATCCTAATATGTAGTTTCACTTGACTAAATTTGCTTTGGATTTTTGCTCGATTTTTTTTTTCTGAACGAATTTGAAGAGCTAACGGAGTTACGGCTTGGGTATAAGTATAGTTTGACGTGTGACTGGGAGTAAAGTAAATAGTAAGTACGTGCTGGTTTAATAGCAGGGGGAAGTATAGATTTTTACAAGTGATTGAATGGAAAGCTGGGAAATTTATGTGGCACTTGCATGCAGAAGCGTCAGCGTTTGTTAACGAGGGATGTTGTTGTCTTCCATGTTTTACCACAACCGCTTATACATCCATAAGTATTTACACATATTGAATGTGATGAGAGTACCCCCTCTTTCTATGCTTTTCTCTTGGCCTCTCTCTCTCTCTCTCTCTCTCTCTCATTCTCGTCCTGTTGTGCATCTTCTGCCTACTTTCCTTCCCATTTGTATATGTGTAATGAAGTTTATGTGTTAACCGTTAAAATTTTTCACTCCACCTCGAGAGTGTGTGAGTGAGTGAGAGAGAGAGAGAGAGAGAAATTATGACTGAGAAATGGAATCAGAGCTTTTTTTTTATACGGCATGTTAAATGAATGTGACGGATGCTTGTTATGGTTTTGTAGAGTGCACTTTTACACGTCGTACATTTTCGACATACATATGTTCATGCAGACTGCAGTGTGCTAGTGTAAAATTTTCTTTGTTGGCCTGACTTATGTATTTGTCATGGCTTATGTGTGTTTGTGAGCCGTGAGGGTTATGTTAACTGGGACGTGGAAGCTGTGTATATACTCTTGAATCTCTACTAGGAATAGAACCACGTGTGTAGGTCCGTATGTATGATATTACCTATCTATGCACATACTATTTGTATATAGTGTGTACTCCGTGTTTCTACATCTGTGAAGACGGAAAGCATATAAAAAGTTTACGCCTGGAACTATTATAGGTAGGATTTTGGAGAGGGTTAAAGGGCTTGGAGGGAAAATGTATGATTATGTATCGAGGAGAGGAGTGCAAGGGGAAAGCCTAGAAAAAGTCAATTTGCCGAGAGATTCAATCCTTTTAACTAATGAAGTGAAATGTACGTTTGTACTTAGCCTTGTGTCAATATCAGGATAAAGGGGGGATTGGCTCAAACTTTTTTTTCTTGTAAGATTTTTCAGTATTTTTGTATCATCGAAGCTAGGCTATGGCGCATAAAAGTACAGGCATATTACTACTAGTACTACTACTACACTGCTACTACGGTGTGGGAGGTAAGAGTTGGAAAAGCCAGTGATGGTTTGAACCAGGGAAGAACTGCATTCAACTAATACAGATAGTTTAGTGGAACGAGTACTTTTTTTTTTCTCTCTCTCTCTCTCCCTCTTTTCCTCTCACTCACTCCTATACTTCCTTTTTAAACACTGATTCGTCCATCATTCTAACACTTGGATGTAGTAATGCATTAAGGTATATCGGAAGGAGTGGGGAGTTAGAGAGAGAGTGAGAGTGAGTGAGAGAGAGGAAAAATTTGCTAGGCAAAAGGGTATCTATGTATTTAGTTCTATCTGTCTCTATAGGTAATGGGAAGATTCAGATGGAGTAGTGTAAGATGGGCTAGAGAGGTATGAGACGACTGAGTCAGGAGTACAGATAGGAAATGGCAGTGTCTACTACTATCTGTTATCCAAGGGAGATCGATACAAGCCCTCAGAGCACTAAATGTACACATGTGCGTGAAGAGTTTGACAACTTTCCTAGCTCTGTCTTGTAGTTATAACTATCTATGTATGTATATATCTACGTATATCCATGCGTATGCGTGTGATACATGTACGTGTGCGTTTGTAATACATATGCAACCTTAGGATAAGTATATTGCTGAAATGATTGGATGAATCCAGGTATCTATCAGCACGCACCTTTTTATGGCTACTAGAACTATAGATGTTATCTATGTATGTAGTGACGGGAAAGCCTGTGCAAACATACGCCATGTCCCAATTCATTGCTTATGAATTTTGCAATCTTTGTTCTTAACTTGGGGAAGTGTTGCTAGTAAGCTGACTGGTATTCTACTATCTATTTCTCTGCTGCCTACTTTTATGTATCTATCTATCTTGTAGCTCTTCCTCCCGTCTTTTCTCCGAAGCTTAACACTCCCCTGGATTTAACTCCATATCTATGTGTCCATCTCTACCTCTTTTCTGTAATTTTGTCCTTGTATAACACACACTCGAACATTCACGAAGTCACTCTCCTGTTTGTCAAGTCTTCACGTGTCTCAGTTTCTGTATCTAGTATGCATGCTCCGGTAATGAGGAAGTAAGGGTTTGGTTTAGCATAAGGAAATTAAACGAGTTTAATCATTTGTAATTGCTGAAAGGAAAGCAAACAAGCGTAAGAACATAAATGGAAAGTTGGAGTTGGTATGCTTTCATCAACCAGTACATACAGATCTGTTTTGTGTGTGTATGTGTTTCTGGGTCTGCATAAACCAGACATAAGAGAGTGAGTGACTCATAAAATATTTGATTCTCCTAGTATTTCGTAATACATTTTGTTCTAGATTCTCTCTCTGAAGAGCCTGTAAACTGTTTTCAACTAATTGTAAGAACACTAAAATATTTTTAGGAATAACGAATTATTGGTATTTTTGAAGTCCTTAAAAATCCCACTGGGCGTCAAGTTTGTGTCCACTATTTTTATGCCCCAAATTAAAATATTGACCTGGGTATGAGTAGCTGGTAGAAATTTAGAAAGTATGGTGTAAAATATCCAATAACCTAGGGGAATCAAATATTTTATGAGTTATGCTCCCTAGTGTGCGGTAAAGGGAGCTGGAAATTGTTGTGGTTACCCTGTGCATAAGGTATGTATGTAATTATGTATGTAATTATGCATAGCTGCAACTACCTGCATGTAGTCCAGTGGAATGATAGAAACTAATTAGTATTTCTCTCTCATCCGTTAGTTTATTAACAACGGTATGCTTACATATTCTTACAGACATCCGTTTGTGATTGTATGTCACCCTGAATTCTTTTTGTGCACTGTTAGGACAGTGTGGTCCTTCCAGTTAACCTGTTGCAACTTTGTATTTACAACCGTTGACCCCGTTATGGGTAAAATGTTTGAGTTTTTTAAAATGCGGTTTTGAAGTATCTATTGAATTCGGCAAAATGTAAGTAATTCGAAGTTATTTTGTGAACAGTACTGAATGGTACGTTCTACAGCGTTGATTACTCCGTTGAAATGTAGCAATACTAATTATCTATCTTTTTATCTACACGTTACATGCTAATATGTATATTTTGTAATTTAATCGTCCTTAAGTATGTACCTATTCATTTTTTTCCTTGGAAGAGGTACATGAAGATGTTTCTCAGGTGATATAAGAAAGGCAATATGCACAAGAGCAGAGAAGGGATAAATGTGGAGGTGATGATATTGTATCATGATAATGATCAAGAAACGGAAACGCTTCCGTGGCTAATCTTGATTCTGTTTAGTTTGTAAAATGAGCAAGTTACACACTTGTCTGCAAAATATTTGAGATGGATTTGAGATAGGACTTGCGAAGGTGGTATGTTGGCCACTATGAGCGATGTGTATGATGAAGTGGAGTATGTAGATGAGAGTAGAGTATATGTATGTATGTGTGATATCTGTATGCAGATACAAAGATAGACACACATTTGACGTGAGGGCGATGATGAAGAAAGAGCTGTTACTTGTTGAAGGATTATCTGCAAGTTTTTGGGCCCTATCTATGTGTCTGTCTGTGTGAGTAGTGAGGATTAGAACAAGGTGTGAATCTTCTTGAGAGACTGAGTCATCAGGCGTAATAATTATTCCTTTCCTAATTGTAAGTCAAGGGCTGTTGGATGAAGGAAGAGTTGGAAACTTATATGGATTTGGCTCCTTTAAGTTTAAAAACTTCTCTGTCTGTCTCTCTCTCTCTCTCTCTCTCTCTCTCTCTCTCTCTCGGTGTCTTCCTCTTCCTCAATAGCAGTATCTTGTACTCTCTCCCTATCTCATCTCGTTGGTATGCGCTTTTGTACGGATGTGTGCATAGACCTATATAATTATACCTTTCCCATGTGTGTGTGTGTGTGTGTGTGTGTGTGTGTATGTGTGTGCCTGTCTGTCTCTCTGTGTGTATTTATAGTTCTTGAGGAAATGACAGGAGCGGCGGTAATGATTGCTTGGAGATAATAATTTTCTTAAGTTCCTTCTTCCACGTTCACTTACTTGACGCTTTTTCGGTCGGCTAGATACGTACATAGACTTTGAGCATTGAAAAGTCTTCTTGGAGAACATTTGAATAGGATAATTGTGAATGTGTTTTTCTTACGGAATTAACGAGCTAGTTCTATGTACGATGTTCTCAAGAGTTAGGGAGAGAGAGAGAGAGAGAGAGAGAGAGAGAGAGAGAGAGAGAGAGAGAGAGAGAGTTTCTCTGTCCCTGTGTGAATTTATTAGGTGTAGCTAAGTTTTAGCTGTACTAATTCAAGGCTGACGTCGTTCTGAAGACGGATTACATCCACTTGGTTGGTCTTACTTGAATTAGGCGTGAGCATGGAAATTAATTAATCTCTGATAATTGCGGTATCTTGTTATTTCTGAGATGTGAAGGGTGTGGATGGTTAGACTTCTCTTGTGCATCTCTGTATGTATCCCAAAGACTGTTTCAAACCCACACTATTGTTCCTGGCAGTTTGTTTAAGGAGGCGTGTTTACATGTGTGATGTATAAAAGTTAATGGGCACTCACAGTAGAGCCTAGCAGTGTCTATGTAGTTATTGTGTGGTGTAGTTATTGTTGTAGTAAGTAATGGAGGTTGTTGATTTTTTTTGCCAGTTATTAAAATGAATTGGATGATTCGTCTAAAATTATGTTGTTATTAATTGAATTACATGCTTTGGTTTCAGACGGTCCCATATTCCGCCATAGACCTAAAAGTGTTCAAGCAGATCTGGGTGCGAATGTAGGCATGAGCTGCGATGTGGATGGAAATCCAACACCAGAAATCGTTTGGATGCAGGAAAAAACATTAAAGGTAAAAGTCCTCCACAAATAAAATGTACTTACTACTACACGTACGGGGCATGAAGCAGCAGCGTTAGTTTTTTTTTTATTGGACTGCTGTTGCTGCAGTATACATATGTATGTATGTGACATAGGAAAAATTACTTACTTACACCATCATAAAATAAAATTAATGGGGTGCAAATAGACATTCTCCATGTACGATTAATGGACGAATTTTCAAGTTTTTCCACTTTCCAGATTACAAGTCTTCCCCACCCTCTCCCCCCCCCGCACTCCTTGGAAATACTTATGTATATCTTGATCTACAACACATTGCATGTACGTATACGTATGTGTGTATCTGTGTGTGTGTGTAATTACATCCATCCAACTGTAATCTCAAGTATTGAAATTGTTCTGTGCACAAGTTCAGAGCGTTTGTTATCAGATGAATTGTTCGTGGTGTTTGCTACATATTGTGAAACAGGATGGTAGTAGTACAAAGCAGATACAGCTGTACCGATGCCAGCCCCTAACTGATCATAATGAAGAACGAGATTCTTGCTTACATTGCTCAGCTCATAGACAGTCTTACAAGCTGATGATCCCTAATTGACGCTGAATTAAAAAGTACAGGGAGAAAAATGTTGGGAATCTCCTTTTTTTCCCCTCTCTCCCTCTCTATCTTACTGTTGCTCAATTACATTTACATATAAATAAAGGAATGACAGAACCGGATATTTTTCTATGTTCTTACATTTTTAAAAGTTGGATTCCCAGAAAGAATTACTTTATATAAAAGTACAGAAAGGACTAGGCCTGCTCCTGAAAAGACTATACATAAGCCCAGTGTAAGATTTTTTGAGGGATGATGGGAATTATTTGGAAATGATATGACGCTGTTGCTGCTGATACGTACTGTAGTAGATAGATACTTATATGCAGATGTGTACATGGAAAAGGGAAAAGGGTGCTACTGCTACTTGTGATGATGGTCGTCGTGATGATGATGATGATGATAATAATAATAATAATGATGATGAGTTTAAGGGTGATGATGAGCCGAGAGGCGTGTTGCTCAATGGATTTATGCTATGAGCCCCCTCAAAAGTTTTGACAGTAAAATGAAGCGGATGGAAAGTGAAAACAAGTTTGTTGTTGTTGATCTCGTTATATAGGTACAAGCTACCACTCCGAATTTTACTTTGACGGTAACGGAGGACACGGCCGGTCGCTACAGATGCCAAGCTGTTGTACAGGGTTTTCCCATGATTTCCGAAGTAGCTATGGTCTTCATTAAGGGACCACCGAAATTCGTTAGTCAGCGTCTTCAAGTCGGCACGGAGGGCGACACCGTTCGTCTCGAGTGCAGGGTTGAAGCCATCCCAAAACCCGAGAGGATTGTATGGTCTCATCATGGACGAGAAGTTGACGAGAGTAAGATTCTAAACTCCTTGTATACTTTTATCCTATGAGTATGTAATTATATGTATATATGTTGTAAAGTACGTATATAAGTACATATAAGTAATTTTATAATTATGTACGTAATAACTCTGCGATTTTTTTACTCGATTAATTTTTTTTCCCTCTCTATCTCTCTTTCTCTCTCTCTCTCTCTCTCTGAAGGAATCTTTTATCATTATCTCTTGAACGTAAACCTGTCATATACACGTACTTAATTGCATTATGCAGAAGCTGTACAGACTGATTAGCACCTGTTACTGTTTTCATTTGCTCTAGGCAAAGCAGCCTTTTACGAGATTACAGCCATGTTATGTACTATCTTTATGGACCGAGGAATGATTTTTTTTTCTTCTTCTTCTTCGTGCGAAAAAAAAGTGATGTTCATAGGTCAGCCGGCGCACTCCCCTCTGTGCATCCGTACATTTAAATTTATATAGACTGCCAACAGCTACAGAAATCTACATTGGAGTTTTGACCCGCATTACTGTATTATATCTATCTTTACTTATATGTACTATAGATATTTTATATTTTGTATGCTCGGTCAATGTGGGTCTTGTGTTATTAAAGTTGAAGAGTATATTATGTGCTTGGAGTCGGCACGGATTCCTTTGAAAAACGTTAAATATCATGGTTAGATATATATATATCTATATGTGCTATTCACAATTAGAGTAAATGACATTTAAGAGATTCATATCTATTGATAATACTTATTGATAAGTCCTTTGTAGGGTTCCGAAACGATTAATAAAGAGGCTCGTAATTAGCCAGCCTTATTTGTATGACTTTTGTAAGGAAAAAATGATTGATTGTTTTGGTTTTTTTTTCTCTTTCGCGAATTCAAACAGATGAGGACGGGTATCAAATCCTGGAAGAGGTGACACATGACGGTGTGAAGAGTATTCTAATCATTCGAGCGTCGCAAGAAAAAGACTTTGGGCCTTATAACTGTACTGTGACAAACAAATATGGAACTCGCTATATGGAGATTTTCCTAATGAAGCAAAGTGAGTTTCTTTTCTCTTTCCTCCCCGCATCAATTTTTTTAAGATTCCAAGTGTGAGTGCTGTGTGAGTGTCTCTAAGTAATGTACTACTGTGTACTTATGTCTGTGTGTCTGTGTGTGTGTGTGTGTTTGTGTGTGTGCATATGGTCCCTCTCCTTCTTCATTCCCATCTTCTTCCCTCAACTCATCCCTTTATCCTGAATGTCAAATTTGATTTTCCTTTCATGTCAGCCTTACTCTTTCTCCAGTCTTTCCTACAATTTCTTCTTACCTACTACACTTGAGTTTGTATGTGTGGATTCAGTTCTCAAAATAGGGTTTGTCATTTTCCGTGTGTCCATGGATGTACGATCTTCTTACAATGCTCCCACACACTCGTATGTTTAAATATGCAAAATGCCTCCGTAAATCTACTTGAAAGTGTGTGGAAGAGAAGGGACCGTTATTCGTAGTGAATTTATATAAGTTGTCCAATATATATGTATCCACGTATGTATGTATGTGTGTACGTATGTACTCATATCTATAGCCTTAACATTGGCAAAAGTAATGTGTGTATGTATGTAATTATATACATACATATGTGGAAGTCTGTGGGTGAGAAGAGGACTGGAGTGAGAGAGAGAAGATAGGAAAGAAAAAGATGATTCTTTTACAATGCGACAGTTAATATGATAATGAGAGAACCATTGACAATTGCGAGGAGAGAGGGAACTAATGCAGATGATAGTCGTTTTTTCTCGAGAGCGAATCCGACAAGTCGTATTATTCGTAGAAGTGTGTGTATGTACATATGTAGGTACGATAAGAAAAAAAAATAGAAGGGAATCCAAGCAAGTGGGATTGGAATGTATGGCCCATCTTTTGACTCGCATTTTTTCTTAGTCCTATTTTTCTAACTTGGATGTCTCTTTTATTCTTCTAACCAGTATTCCTCTTGTTAGAATGTAGTTTTTAACGGATTGAGCAGGGCATGGCGGAAGGGCAAGAGACTATACAGACAGCATCTTTGACATAATGTTCTTATTCGGTCATGAATAGGATATATAGGTAGTAGTTACAGTATTAACGCATATACATAGATACACACGTCTCGTCCTCAGTATATCCACAGATATATTTGCTATCTGGGGCCTGATATGTGTGCATTTAGTAAAAGAAGATGAGTTTTTGTAGCCGGTGCGATGTAGTAGTGGAATTGGTAAGAGCCACATTAGAATTACAAGTGGCCATTTTATCTATATCGATTTGCCACCAATTGGTTTGGGCTTTAGTTTCTCATCCCATCTCCCTATTTTACTCCCGTCCCTTTCAGACTCAGCGTGTAAAAGGATGTCTGTCTAACTGTCCCATTGGAACTATATAGGGACTGCCTGGTTAAATATAGATACGTGTCGTTCGGGTAGGAGTAGAGTGGAGATAGGTGTCTCTGTGATCCTATAATAAACGTCCCTTTCCCTAAGGAGCGTAACTGCTTACGTCTTATATTAGATATAATTTTGTGTATGTATATACATGGAACTGACTCGGAGCTTTGGTTTCCTGGTCGACAAGGAAAACATCCATGTTTTAGATGAATGCATTAAGATCGAGAGGAGTCATCGACTCGGGAAGCTTACATTGTGTCTATATCTGTATCTTATACCTACATACATACTAAATGTAAGAATGAGAAGAGAGTCATATATGTGGATAATACATAATTATGTATTATGTATAAGACTTGGTAAGACAGGTGGAATGTTTTTCTTAGATACTTTCAATAGACATTTAACCTACAGGTTTTCCAATCCCCCGGCGGCTTTTGCAATGCATGAACTAGATACATATTATCATTATGTATCATAGATGGATACAGTCTTTCCACTGCTACATATTCTACACATGTGTAATAATAGATATATATACTTACTTTTAGTCTGGGGACCTACGACCATGTATAATATATAATAAGTCCTAGTGAGGTTCATAATTAAATACTTGAAGGAAACGTTTTTTTTTCCTGTTGAATCCCTCTGTTTTTTTTTCTCTAAGTTTGCTTGCTCGCTCGCTCACTCGCCTTCTTGCTTGCTGGGCTGTAATGTGAAAGTGGATAGAATTTTTTGGGGATTGGATTCAGATTGGAAGCTGTTGAAGGTAATCTAAGAACCACTACTTCTGACTTGAGCTACTTTGTGGACTGGTTTATGGTAGGGAGCTGATGTTGCCTTCTTCTGACTCACTTGTAGCTGACAATCCATATCTATATATATAGTTAGTGTTCGGGTATAATATGTTTCCTTGGATATGAGAAATGGAAGGAGTAAGCATTCGGAGGTATTGATCTCCTCCAGTTTAATTTAGCCTTTTACCCAGGGTCGGAGAGACCGAAGAAGTCAAGAGGCTACTATGCATAGAAGGCAGGTAGAACTTTGACTAGATACATACGTTAAATACATAAGTTAAGACAGATAGATACATTTGTGAAGGTAAGTTACTTATATGTTGTAGCCGGAAATTCAGTCCCTTACACATGTAAGTACATACATAGTTATATAGATATCTACATACGTAGATACATATGGATACTATATTTTATCTCTGTGTGTGCGAGTGAGTGTATAAGAAGGATTTTAGGCTTACACTTAAATACATGTTTATGTAAGTAATATGGAAGGAGCGGAAGAGACAGAACGAAGCAGGAGTTAATCGGAATCGTATAATGTAATGGGTTCGGAATTCAAAGGCAGTCTTCTCCTTCCTAGTAGCATCAGAGTGTTGAATAGTATGTGTGTGGATACCTGGGGAAGCACTACCACTTAATGATAATACCTTGTAATTTTCTCTTATAAAACGATTACCCTGGCGGGAGTTGTGCCACTTTGTGTCCTACTTGTACTTATATACTGTGTAGATAGTGTAGATCAATGGTATGCATGGATCTGTAATCATTATATGTATGTGCATATAATTATAATTATGTATAAGTATGTATTTATATCTACAAGGTACTGTGTATGTATTTACATTTCAGGCACGAATGATAGATAAGTGTTGTAGGACTTCTGTAACAATTTAGTAGTTATGACCGGGGAAAGAGCCATTGTAGAATTTCCTTGAATGCAAGTCTTTTGTAAGTGTACTGTTGGTGCTGACTTTACATTAAGCCAGCACTTTTGAAATGCAAGGTTGATGGTAGATCCCGGAAGTAAATTTTCTGCAATTGACTCATTAAATGACAGTTTAGCAGTGCATGTACATAAGTTACTGTAGAGTCTGCGAACTCTACATTTCCTGGTTACCCGCACACTCTTCCAAGCCTTTTACAATTAGCCTCTGATCCCATGTTTTGTTGCGGCAAAGGAACATGAAAGGAAATGAAAGGGCATTTGCAGGAAATAACTACTTCATTCGTAGTCAAATGGATTGTAGCATTTTTGAGGGAAAGGAGCATCATATGCGTCTCTGCTCTGTATAATACATACTTATGTTTTTCCTACTAGGTAATGAGGTTATGGATTCTTTTCAGTAGAAATTGGTTTCGCAGTGAATTTTCCAGTTAACGCAAGTTTTCAATTTAATTTGTTTTTTTTCTTCTGGTTATGTAGAACATTCAGGGAGAGAGAGAGAGTAATTACATCATGAAGGTGTTGGTAGTTGCGTTAGCTCTACTATTTCTAAAGTTGTACTTCAATGTGTAACAAACTACCTGTTTTCCAAATTCCAGGAATGCAAAATGTTATTTGAGTTGGTTGTTAATTGAACGCGGAAGTTGAAAACATTTGGGTTTATTTTCTCTGTTCACCCATATAAGATTTATGACTACAGCCCATGTGTTTTGATGGTTTTTCAGAGCATCCTGAACTGGTTGTTATTCTGACGTGTGTTATTGGTGGTGTGGTTGTCATAGTTGCCATTACGATGATCACATTGCTCTGCCAAAGAAAGACCCGGAAAATGGATAGTAAGTTTTTGATGGATTTTTTTTTTCAATTGTCTTTTTATTTTTTTTATGTATGTACGTGTGCACACTGATCCTTTCCATTCATTTTTCACAGTTTTGGATGTTTTTTTCTTTTTCGGAAGCGAAAACATTCCCTTGACTGATACGTATTTGAATTGAATCCCGACATATTTTCGTTCAATGAAAAATTGTTTACATTTGGAGGTTTAGAGGACTATGTATTGATTTA
Source organism: Allacma fusca (assembly GCA_947179485.1). Classification (NCBI taxonomy): domain Eukaryota; kingdom Metazoa; phylum Arthropoda; class Collembola; order Symphypleona; family Sminthuridae; genus Allacma; species Allacma fusca. Next base: position 29,998,551 of record OX359247.1, on the reverse strand, counting down.
TTTTAAATCCGTACTGCATTATTTTGTTTTCTATTGTGTACACTCTCTGATAATGCAATATTGTGTGTGTCCTCCAGTTATGTGGGCAATTTAACTTAAAGAATATTTCCGACATTGTAGTAGGGCTCTGTGCGTATACATGGAGAGATACGTGCAACTTATGGAAACAGAGTATGGTTTTTTTTCTCCTCCTCTCAAGCTATCTATTGTGTGTACACACAAGAGAAATGATCATGGAGAAGGGAAAGACGTGGAAGAAAAAAGACATGAGGAGGGAGAATTGTGTTTGGTTTGGAAATAAATGTCCATTTGTGATGAGGACAAATAGGAGAGTAATGAGAAAAGCTAAGGCAATCAATCAGTGTAAAACCATTTGGGTTCTTCCTTGTATTATTTCCAGTGATGGAAACCGATGGCATGGAGAAAGAGACGAAGCAGTCGGATCGTTCATCCAATAATGACTCGGATCTTAAAGTGGAGATTCGAACCGCATCCTCCTTGTCCAATATGCCTGAACACGACTCGGAGCATTGGGATGACGAAGGTTCAGAGGCTCTTAAGAATGAGTCACTCTACAGATACTCGGACTATATTGATCCTGTCTTCCCGCCCAAACCGGTAAGAAAAATATGGGACTTACATTTTATGTATACTTAGAGAGAGAGAGAGAGAGAGATACACACTACCTTATTTCCCGTGTTTAAGTATTTCATCGTCTCACTGCCACACTATTTTAATTTGTGTAGTATGTACGTTTTTATTTCCCTATGGATTTCCGCCTCCCTTCCTTTGTTTTTTTTTTCAACCCCTTTTCACTCTCCTTTTTCAAAAACATACATATTGCGTGATTGTAGGATTGACCCAGATTTCCTAAAAGCCTTTGCAGGTAGTTTATTTTTCTTTCCTTCCTTTTAATTTTCTTGTCAGTGGCTGACTTTAAATTGTGATGAACGAGTTATAAATCTGAAATGATGTGTGCAATCTGTACCTGTAGTTTACCAAGCATTATTTTACATGCTTGCTTGATCTAATTACATTCATATATACTTATATATATATTTATATATATATATATATATATATATATATATATATATATGTACATACGTAATATATAGTGTGTATGCTCCTGTATTTAATCACTTCAGACACAGCTTTTTTTGTGTGTACTTCATTTTGTTGAAAGTTAATCGCACGAAGGTACTTCTCACTAGATGTGTCACATTAGTGTGACACAAGCTCAAAGTAAACTATTTAGACGTATAAATTAAATTTCGTACGGAAACATTTGGTAATGAACATAAGCATACATATGTAGTAGTGAGGAGTAGGAACTATTCCCTAAAAGAAAATACTTTCACTTCAGAAAACGAATGACTCTTAGTTTCTTGATAAGAAAGGAAGTTTTCAGAGCAGTACCACAAAGTTTTGTTTAAATAATGCAAAAAAATACTTCATTTTTAAAGAGTATAAGTAATCGTACATTTTAAGGGGAAAATAAAATGATTACAAAGCCTCCTCTCACATTATTCCGTACTTGTTTGAATTTAGTATTTGCATGTAGGTAAATCTGTACACATTTGCAATTTCTACGAAGGTTAGATTACTACAGTAATTTCTCTAAAGGAATTCTTGGTTTTGTTTCGTATTTGAGCCATGGTGAATAGTCGTCATTGTTCCTACTACTAGTTTGTGCGGTGTATATGTTTTTGTGGATTTGTGTGTGTGTGAAAGTATGTGCACTGCGTGCAGTACCAAGGTATGGCACGGAAAACAGTTTTTTTTAAAGGAAAAGGAAAAAATCAAGGCTGAAAGAAAATAGTTGGCAAGAGAATCATTTACAGCTACCCCGCTGTCAACCAAAGTTCACGGGTATGAAATGAAAATAGAGGTTTTAAAAAGGGAAAAAATAATCTGTCTTTCACAGTAAGTGATTTTTGCGTAGGAAGCTAAGTTTTATTCGGAAACGGAGAGATGCTTTTACTGTGGATAGTGCCTACCTATGTATAATGTAGGAGGAGGGATGGAGGAAGAAGGGAAAAGTCATTTCATGAAAAAAGAGACAAAGAATTATATGAGTTTTGAGAAGGAGGAAAATGTATGTTTATGTTCTAGCAAAGCATGCACATACATGTGTACTTGGATTTGTGGCAACTTCTATATGTATAAGTATACTCACACACACACACACATTCAACTAACTCACACGCTGTTAAAGTAGAGAAATGGCCGAATCCTGAGAAAAAGGAGATTGTAGATGCAAAAGCTGTGATTTTCATTTCACGCCTTCCGCGCACTATCTAGCCACTCATAAAAACACGGAATCGGGAATAAAATAGAGCTGACATTTCTTTTCTTTTTCTCTCTTTATTATTTAGGTATACGTGCATACGCACAGATTAGGGATGTATGACTATTGCACATGTACTTGTTACAATAAAGAACGAGAGCAAGCTCCGAAGCTCCTAGTTGGTAGTCAGTGCTGTGTATTTATGTACAGATACATGCGTGCATATATACTTATGTATGTATGTGCTTGGTGTGGAAGTGTGTTTGTATGAAGTAGGAGGACGATGGTGATCTCTTGTTGAACCCTGGAGTTCTCCACACATGGGAACAAACTTGCATAAAGTATACATTTGTCCATACATTGTTTCTTTTTCAGAAGTGTTCTCTTCTAGCCATTTTAATTTAGTCGAATCTGTTGGTTTAAAGCTACTTTTGGTAGACAAGCGTACCAAATCTTATGGATTGCAGTGGGAAATAGAGAGAGAGGGGGGGGGAGAGAGAAAAGAGACATGTAGAAAGGCTATATGATTATAATATTTTTGTCCATATAATTTTCTGTCGTTGACACAGTCATATTATAGTTATAATACTTATATGAATGAACTGCAGTACGTTCAGAATCCGTGTTTTTTTTCCTCTCTCTCTCTCTCATGACTACGGGCTAACTGCAGGGAACATGTATAACTCTAGGTAGCTTCTGGTACTGAAAATGTTCTGATACTACTAGTAGCATCTAGAGAATCCAATCTCATTTCCCTGAAAACAAACTAACTTTCCCGTAAGAGATTTTTTGTTTGTTTTTTTTTTTTTTCGTTTTTTTCTTTATGAAGGGAGAAGTAAGTATTGTGAGCTGTGAATTGGGAGGATTTTATTGTAGGCTCAGAGGCTTAAGATTATTCTTAAGTGGTGCGATAGTGCATGGAAGTGGTTGAAAAGTAGAGAGCAAGAGCAGCGAGAATGGTTTTCGGGAATTTAATGAAAATGGGAGCACCACTTGCATACCACAGAAACCTTTAAATAGCAAATGATTTTAGGGAATGCGGCTTTTTATATTTGTTTCTGCAACATTCCTTTTGAGACTGCTTCAGCGAATTTGGGTTAAGTGGATACACTATACATACCTACATAATATATGTAGGTATGTATGTATACTACTCATCATTTGGGACTATTGAGACTTCATTTCGGAGGTGTATCTATACAAATTGGTAGTGTTCGGTGTGATTATCACAGTCATATATTTAGGATGGTACTCTAGTATACTCTGTACTTCCCTATCATGAATTTGCCTGGTCTGATAATGAGAGTATTCTGTGTTTGCTTCTTTCAGGATGGGCATAATAACAATGGCTACGTACCGTACGTTGACTATACCCGAGACTACAACCCACCCCTGGGGAGGAACTCTGTGTATAGTGGGGGGATCCTGGGTGGAGGTGGCGGGCATAGTCCACAATATTTGAATAATGTTGACCCGCGTTACTCCGCCACATATGGGAATCCTTATCTTCGAACATCGAATACGTCCCTACCCCCACCCCACGTCGGAGGAACAAATCATTCTCCTACGGGTGGAGGAATCATCCATAATAATACACTAAATCATAATCATAGTAGCAGCAACAATCATCATCCTCATCCTCATCCTGTCCCTCCTGCGCCACATCATTCGATACCGTTTGCGTTACGGAATGGTGCTGTGCCTCAAGTTGCTCGTACGCCGTCAACTCCATCCCCACACACAACTGGGACCGTCCCGCCACCACAATATATTGTTCCTTCACCCACGCAGCTCAAGCCGGGTACTCTGGCCACTCATGTGTAATGTGTAAGTAAACCCTTGGAATTGATGTCAATTTGAAGACCCTCCTATACTGTAGATATGGTGAAATGGACACAAGTGACAATTTTATGTGTTTACTCCCCACTGAACCCTTCTCGTGTTCTCCCCGTAATATATAAGTATATATATACATGTACATATGTATACATAATATTAAAAAAAAACAGAAACTATACCTTACATATATATGAACTTCAACATATGGGTTCCCCAATAGAACGATACATATATACTACTTTACTGCGGATATTTATTACTACTGCCTACTGCAAAGGCTTCAAACAAGAAATTATATGATAAAATATGAAATCTTGTCCAAAACTATTCATGCATAATATTTCCCTCTATAAAACCTACCAACTCTTCTAACTGCGTCTGTAACGCTGAGTCTGTCTAGTGTAAGCATATACTTATATATATATATATGATATATACTTATATATGTATAGGATGATGGCGTTCTTTAAAAAAAAAGGTAGCTGTGAATGTAAGTTCCGTCTGTAAATTCAAACTATCTACTTGGAAGAATCGCCATAGCCCATGAGTTCGTTTAAAAGTAAACTGAAAATTTCTCGGTGAGCTCGACGGTATTGGTTAGTGAACTCCGAGCATCAGTTTTGGACCTTTGCCAACCAACAACACACATTTTCTAAATGATCTGCTGAATGTTCTTGGTAGTGAACTTGTGCGTGTGTTATTCTATGTGCTTTTTTCACCACATCGCTCTATTCTCCCCCTTCTGTATACATACCTTTAACTTCATTTGAAAATCCACCTAAGAAATCTTCTCTCCCGGTCATGCTCTATATATAGAATAACTGGATTCGGAAGGAAAGAAAAAATCTTCAACAATGAATTGTTTTACGACCTACAACTAATCCGTACACTTTAACTTGTTTGACAGCAAATGCTAATATGTTCCTCAGCTCTTTTCTTTACATTGGGAATCCTATTTACGTACATATGATTATATAATTAGATACTCTGAATTGTATAGCCGTGTATTGTTTGACAGCTAGAGATATTTTTCCCAGATTGTATGGTATATGTATTAATATATATATATATGTATATATATGTATGTAATTATTATGTATATGCTTAGTGTACAATGATGAACTAAGATTTCAAGATGAGTACTTAAGTGTGAATCCTTTATTTACTTACTTACGATTCAAATGTTATGCATGTGGTTGTAGAGAGGGAGAGCTTAGATGTTTCTTGAGTGAAAGAGAGACAGAAGCAAATGTTATTTGTGTAAGATTATATGAAACAATCAATGCGTTGATTCTGTTTTTAAAAAAAGACTTGTCACAGCTATCCAACCATCATCATCCTGTAGTAGTAGTAGTAATTTGTAGAAAGTACATATATACATTTTAATGCGCTCCGGAAGTCTATGTATGTATGTTTGCGTGCGTTTACTAGAACATAGAAGTGTGGGTCTTTTTTGTACAATGTGTGTATTTTTAAGTGTACATTATGAAATGAAGTGGATTGTAGTAAGCAAAATGAATGCAATTGAGCATTTGTTCGGGTATTATTTTTTTTATATACATATTACTTCAGACAAGAAAAAGGTAATGTATGAATGAATTTCAATTGAGTACTGAAGTAAACTGAACAGAGAATCTCAAATTTAATGCATATATAAAATTACCTGTACATAAGTAAAAGCTGCACAAATGCATTTGTGTGTAGCTGGAGAGAAATGAAAAATGTATGTACTATGAAGGGCCATTCATACCTGGAGCATGTTTTTGGAACTGTTCTGTTAGGTACATCTATAATTAAGAAGAGCTCTCTCAACTCAACACATGTTACTAGAGGTAATGTAGAAGTAATAATGCTGCAAAAAAATGTCAAATCCATATTCTTATGATTACTGTAAGCGTTATGACTATACTGCTCAGCGAGGGAGAGGAAATCCTCCTGGCTCGGTTGGGCAAGCCTGTGTTCTCAAATGCAAATATACTTTGTATTTATGTATATACATATTTATATATATATATGCAGACGTAGAAGTTATCAGTACACTTAATATTGGCACGTAGTAGATAATTAAATTATGTCTAATGTTAGAGGTATTGTGTAACTTTTACTTTAAGATTAGCTAAAATTTTTGATTTTATTTAGTGTAATATTATTCCGATTATGATTGCCGGTGAGACATTCATATATCTGATGATGCAAAAGGCGTGAATAATGTCCAAAGAATCGTTTTTCATTTATGAAAAACATTATATTATAATTAATCCTAATGAAATAACTACATACTTAAAACAATCTATCTATTTAAGTTACTGTTTTGATTGCAGCTGCAGTTCTTTATGTTTCACTCCTTTGATTATACGAGTACATTAAATTTTTTGTGTGTATTTATTTAAGTACTGCTGCTGCTGTTGGATTTATAGGCGGAGTAGTTTTGAAGTCTTGATGAGTTTTTTACTCTTCTGAGAGATTTTTTTTTTGCTGGAGTTTTAAAATTGATTAGCAGTGGTTTAGTTGAGAGTAGGGATTCTTCCGGTGTGTATACTAGTTACTTATGTTGTTCAGTTGACAACTTTCGTTCTGCAGCTACTATTGTTGCAGTTTTGTCAAAAAAGTTTTTTGACTTACTCTAATAATTTTATTTGTTCAAGTAAATATGTCATGTACGTATAAATTAAGTGGTAGGCAAACGTCCAATGCAAGAATTTTTTCATGTACTCATACAGAATGCATTAGAAATATGTGTCTATTTGGAGGTATGAATGAAATGAAGAAGGAACAATATTTACAATGTGTATGGGGACTGAGACTGTATGTGCAAATCAGATTTCGATATTATTGTTTTTTTAAAATTGAAATCATCAAATGAGTCTGTAAAATAAGTGTCGGTGTCAATGTGTTATTATCTGTAAATACATACTATGAATTGACTTTACACAAAAGTGTGTGTGGGTGTGTGAATTAAATTCAAAGAGCCTACGAGGGGAGAAGAGTAATTTATCGTATTGGTTATGTTAGTTTGTCAGTCGTACTTGAATCTTTAATTGTCTGTCGGCATACACATAATATTGAGCATATCACAAGTGAATCTAAAGGAATTATCGACTACTACTTTAAATGAAAAAGTAGTATTTATTGTAGTAAATAATAGTTACGACAAATCTAAAACTATACGAGGAAAATTTACACATAATCAAATATCCTTGAGGGTTTGTTTCATCAAGAAAACATTTAATTATTAGATTTTCAATCCCAGTTATACGAGCAAATAGCATGACAGAAACAAACTAAGAATTTCTGAGGAGAATACTAATGATTATCACAATGCCATATGCGAAGTTAAAAATTCTCTTCCACATCCAAATAATATTGCCAAAGTGATAAGGGAGTTTTCGGCTAGGAATTGTAATTGAAGTACATTTTCACAGAGACCTCACACCCTCTCTACATAGTATGGACAAAAATAAATTGTATTGTTCTTAGTATGGAGAAACTGTCACCTCTTACTGTTAGTTACTGGAAGTTCATGCCTGTGTGATGAATTTCACTTGTTGGCAAAATTGGAGGTATGTAGTAGTTCGTAATTCGAAAGATTGTCAAAATTGATTCTTGTTACTGTGACACATGGAAAATGAGGGTATGAAATGAAATGAAATATTCTAAAGGGGGAAAAAAAATCATAATCATTTCTATAATTACCTGTAAAATTTAGCAAACTTTGTAAATGATTGGCATAGAAAATTTGATATGCTTATAAAAACAAGTTGGCCATCACTCAGAAGTAAAAATGAGTGCCCAGCGAATCATGAAAAACTATAAATATGCAATATTTGACTTATTTTGATGCTTTCAACCAGGCATCCTGAAAACTATGACCCTTGTTCATAAGATTTTTTACATTTCTGGATGCTTGTTTTAAACTTCTACTGTAGCGTCGGTAAATTATCTTTTCTCCTGTTACCCTGTTAGTTTTTCGCTACGGTAGCGTTTTTCCGTTTTGATTGACGATAAATTCGGGTTTTCAATATTGTTACGATTTTGTTTTTTGGAACGTCGATGAAAGTACTACATAAACTATTGGTATTCTGATTCAAAATCGTTTTAAAAGTTGGATAAGCTTCTCAAGAAAATTCCTTTCGAACTGCCAGTCACAAATATATATCCACCTATAAGGAAATTGTGCGCAGACACACATAATTATACACAAAATGTACTTTGAAATTAGGATAGTGTAAGTATAGCTAGATGTTAATAGTGGAAGGTTTACATTTAAATTAGATCTACATGACAGCTATTTAAGTATGTTTTAGTTTTAAGATTATGATGGTGGACGAAGATGTCGTTTTATACAAACTTGTCAATGATTCTTATAAATAAGCGCAACAATAAAAAATCATTGTTACTTCAGAAAGTAAGTGGAGTTTTTTATGGTCGTTCGTAATTACTGGCATTTTTAAATTATAAATATGCATATAATTGCTTTAACATGCACACATCTTTACGTTATTAATTGTCAAGAATGGCAACAATAATTTCAACAGGTAAAACTGGATGATGTTAAAATCATAGATCAAGATTTCCGTTTTATTTCTAACTGAAACTTTCCAATTTAGAATGCGCATTTACATAGACAGATAATCTTAGCTGTAATGGAGTACCTTGGAAAAAAAGTATCGAATATCCAAGCCAATTCGCTTAATTTTTGCCCAGTTCAGAATGTACTAAACTTTACTACTCTGTAATTTTGCAATTTTGAAACCATATGTGCTCTTGACAGAATTTGATTTTAGGGAGCAGACTGTTTCAAAAAATTAATGAAACTTAAATAATATAACGCAATTCAATTCAATTAATTTATATACTTACAAGTTTCTTTTCGCAAAATGCTAATTCAGATAAATATTATTGGAGATGTAGATGATAAACGATGACATTTGCAGGAGGAATCAACTTAACAACTCAAGAAACAATCTTGATAGATTACGTACCTTGTGCATGTTAATGTTAAAGTCCATGTACAAGATTTTCAAGTAATTTCAAAATTTAACAGCTGATAAAACATGACGGGATGCTTTGATTTACGACAGAATTTGTTTTTGTCTTAATATTTTCTTTTTCTGACTACCTATCATACAAATCAACATACATGAGAATAGAGAGAACCAAGAACGAGATATTGCTCGCCCAGTTCTACAAATCTGATATTACGAAAACACAAAAAAGAAAAAATTCTGCGGTTGTAAAGTTATCGTTTATATTATATCACATATTTAAACTTGTCCCTTTAAATAAGTTCAACTACAAATGTTGAGAAAGAACATACTTAACAAAGCATTTCACTTAACAATACTACTGAATGATTTTGTGTTCACAGAACTACTTGACCATTACTGGCGTTATCCCTAGTTCCCACTCAAGTTAATCATAATTATTACAATCATATGATTCCATTATAATCGTATTCGTGTAAAAAGTAGTACTAATGTGACAAACAACAAATATTACGATTTTAACTTATATTCAAAATAAACACGAATAAATCGTACAATTAAGTAAATGCGATCATGCTTCCAGTGCATTGTAATGAATTATAAAATAAATTACTGGAGAAAATTCATACAAAAACATCTTAAGTGGGCAAAAACCTCAACATTATTTCATTAATACTCTCGCGTGAATAATTATCGGCACCTCTGCTAATAATCTCCAACTCAAGGACATTTAAAAAACAGTAAGACATAAATCCGTTTGAGTGCATCATTACAAACTACAGTAATAGTATATATTTAAATGAAAATAAGTCAGCATCGGATGTAGTATGTTTACAGTACTGCCAGGTCACAGGTGTTTTCTTACTATGTACATGTATGTTGACGGTAAGTGCAAGACTACTTTGTAAAAGACGACTCACTAGCCATAAATAATGTTATTATCGATAATTTCTAATAAGTTGACAACTGTGGAGGAAACCTGCCGTTCCTAGAATTCTGTAACTGGCAATATTTTTTCCTGTACCATATCTAATGTATTCTAATAGTATTTTGGAAAGGCCATCTTCGTAGTAGGTAAAGTAGTAATGACAACTCTTATATGTTATAATAGCAATAATTGTAATTTTGAAACATAAAAATCGTGCTTAAGGTAGCAACACTGGCGTACCAGCATAAACAGAGGCTTGATTCCAAGACTATGTACATACAAATTCTTTGAGAAAATATAACCGATCCGTGTTTTCCTTTTTTTAGAGTTTTAAAAATGTTTTTTGCAAGTATAGTATTTATGTACCGTGTCTCGTTGTGTTACCATATCTGATCTAATAAAAGCTTTTATAATCAAACAACCACTTTGAAACACTGAACATATTCAGTAAAATTACAGTAAAAAATACTTTGAAGTAATTAATTGCCCCCAGAAGCTGAGCTCGGTTCCGACAAATGAATTCCTAGCTTGCTTAAACGGTACAGACAGTAACGTTTTAGATTTTCTCCAGCCCTAGAACACAATCATTGGAAAAATTATTACTGGCCTTGATGAATGCGTACCATAAAGTTTGAAGATAAAGTAATGTTTACAGAATCTTACTTATAGATGGGATGGCTTGACTCATTATACTGCATACAATTGGAGAAAACCAACATGAGGTCGGATATTAATTCTTCATTACAGGTGTATACCATAGAATTTAGCTTGTACTTAATCGTTCCCAAGTCCATTGGATGAATGACGACTTGAAGGTAGTCTGGGGCCTACAAATTTCAGCACAGGTAAGTTATTTCAATTAATCCAAAATGTAATTTCGTTTTAGGCTTTTGCTGTTACATAACCGCATTGCAAATCCAAACAAAATCATAACCTTTCAACCGGCAAAAATTGGTTTACGACTGAGTAATTAAATGTAACTATGTGATACATACATCTAAGCGGCGGAAATTAACAATTTTTGTTCTGTAATTAGGCTGAACAAAATATTGGAGATTTCGGCACCTCTTTGGGGATCGAAATTTGAACTATGTATAACAAAATAGATTGGATTGTGTAACATGGCAAAGATACGAACTTTCCCAATCATTCGTTGAGTTTTCGTCTCACCTCGACTCTGCTGACAGGTTTGAGAAATGGCCAAGCGTCACCATGCTTCATGACATCTGCGAGGAGTCGATCCAGAAGGACATTGTCTAATTCACCATTCTGGCCACACTGATTCGTATTCATACGTTGGAGCCTTGTTCTCTTGGGACAATCACTTCCAGCTGTCACAGATGCTCCGCTTCCACCCTCAGAGTCGTAAGACCTTTTTCTCTGTTGTTGCTGTGACTGGGTAGAGTCATTGGAATTCTCACTGCTTTCATTTTCCTTCGAGTCACTCCGAAGACGCTTAGCCACCTGTGCGATTCGCACGGCAGCTTGTGAAGCCGATTTCCTTTTACTGCCTCTCCCCAAATGCTCCGCTTCACTGTCTTCCTCGTCACTATACAAAATGTACTTACGATTCCTTCCACTTGCACTACTAGACGCACCACCACTGGATCGTGTACCATAAGTGGAGTTTTTCTGGGCACGAGATGTACTTGGAGCACCAATCTTAACTTTCATTTTTGGCTTCTCCACATCCTCGTCATCCGAATCTCCCGTTTCTTCTCCATCTTCGTCGTCGTCGTCATTGCCGTCTTCTACGTAACCATTTACTGAAATAAAAACAAAATTTGACGTGATAACACTGCATTGGTGAGAACTAGTCAATTTACTACAAAAAGAAACTAAACAATTAACTGATCATTAAAATTTATTTCTTCGACATCATTTTCAAAAATTTAGATCTGTGAAGTTTAGGACAATATCAAAAGCTGACCTAGTCCATTGTCTTCCTCTCCTTCTACGTCTTCATCCTCGGATTCTTGCTCAGAATACTCCTGGCTATCTTCCTTGCTCTCACTATCGGAATCATCGCCAGACGATGAGCTTGAATTTTTCGTAGCCTTCCTTTTACTTCCTCTACTGGATTTCTGGTGGGATGCTTTCTTCTGACCCTTCTTGGAGGACGAACTGCTGGATGAATTGGAACAAACTGGACAGTACCAAGTTCCTCGTGGAACACGTGTTTTAGGAGGATCAAGGCACATGAGATGATATAGCCTTGGACACTTATCGCAACAAATTACTTGTCCACCAAATCCACACACCTCACACACTTCAGCTTCATCGTCACCACTTTGCAAATCTCGAGGTCCATTTTGTTTCTTCCTGGGACTGTCTCTAGAAAAATCGTCGTCTTCATCGTCGCTTCCCAACAATTCATTAAGTTCGTCATCATTGAGTGCTTGCGTCCGCTGCCGGCGATTTATTTTTGGAGGAGGTTCGGGTGGACGACATTCAGAACAGTACCAGTCGCCCTTCGGAATAACTTGTAATGCAGGCTTAAGACAGTACGCGTGATGCCCTCGATTACATTCATCGCACAATAGCATGTTGTCGGAATCACCTTTCCTGCGGCAGATCCGACATCGGGCATTTAATACTGAACGGGACCATTCGATACTGTTATCTGTTATCAGAAAAATGGAATAACAATATTATATCAGAACAAATTAGTGATCGGAATTATTATATGGTGATACTATTATAATGATTAAATTCTTACCCAGGGTAAACAAATGCATAAAAATTTGCGAGAAGCTGGTTGAAGCCATTAATGAGGACTCCCATCGTTCAAGCGTGCTCAGGGACTGTGACTTAATCAGATCTGCAGCTTTACTTTCGTGCCCGCTTGACTTGCTTTTTGTTTTTCCTTCGTCTTTTCCAACTATAGAAACAATACATGCTCGCAATGTTATTGAATAATTTATGGATGTGGTACACAAGAAAATTGGGATTCATAAGAAAAACACTGTATATGCAAATTTTCTTCGTAATTTAGAAAAATGTGGAATAAAATTTGCTACAAAATGGAAGTATATTTGAATCGTTGTACGATAGGCTAGGGAGGAGAAAAATGTTTGACGGTACCCTGTAACTACTAGGCATGAGCACATCGAGACAGCAAATCGAGATTCTCGATATTCTCGATCTTTTTTTTACCATCGAGACTAATCGAGACATCTCGATAATTTATCGAGAATCTTGTTAATTTTTCGTCTCGATAAAATGCGCATACGCGTCAAAAAAGCGGATACTCTGTATAAGAATGCTGGACTCATAGAGTCTGAACAATGGTGGAAAAAATTTTACTGAATTCAGATGTTAACTTCAATGAAAAAATATTGCTGCAGTGAATTTAAATATAATTCGGTGGAGAAAATTAATTTCATATCACATCCAAGAGGACCAGGAGAAAATTATATCGAGAGAACTACATTAATATTATAGTTCTAAATAAGTTGTGGTTTTAATGAATACGGGGACTTGCAAAATTAACCACAATGTACATTTTTGTCCCCTTATTCAATAATTTTGGGCTGTCTCGATTGTCTCGATATGAATGTGTTCTCGATGTCTCGATTTATAAAATTCTCGATCTCGATATTTTGTTCTAAAACAAGAACAAGACTATCGAGAATTTTAAATGATTCGAGACACTCATGCCTAGTAACTACGACAACTTTAACAACTATCACTTACTGCCAAGTGGTTTCTTGAAAAATTTAGGTTCCACGCTCTGGCACAGCTGAAGAACAGCGCATGCTAAATCTTTCACATGAGGATTTACAGGGAAACTTTCTGCTACTGGACGGGCTTCACCTACACTGGACCCTGACGTGGAAGAGCCATCATCATTATGGTCGAGCGAAAGTTTATGCTGTGCCGCTTCTGGAATTATGAATTGTTTTTAAATTTCAACTGATGATCACTAAACGACTACTTTAAATGAAATAATGCTTCTTAATTTCACTCTATACCTTTTTTTAACCTCTCCTTCTTAAGTGATTTTGTCTGGCCCCAGAGCAAATCTTCAGTTTGTAGATCATATGTTCTATCCTCGATAGCTTTACGCCATTTATCCCGGTCACTCACCTTAAAAAACCAAATGTCAACTTATAGTGTTAATGCATTTCGCAAGGAAATTTATATGGGTTTCGAACAATATAATACCTTTAATGATCCCAGAGTGCCCAAAAATATCTTTTCTTCAGTTTCCAAAATTAAGTCGCGTAACTGCAATTCTAAGATTTTTTCTACTGGGGTTCCAGGAGGATAATTAAGGTTTGGATTCAAATGCTTTGTGGAGCCTTGACGCTGCGCTTTACGTTCAGCTATAGACAGCATATATTCGGGATATTCATTTTCTCGATTTAACTTGTTGACCGGACAACGCTTGAGCAAGTTAATGAGTCCCTCCTTCTCATCTGACAATGTTTGCTTAAGTTCTTTTTCTCGGATTCCTCGAGGAGTGAGTCCTTCAAGAAGGCCGTCAAGCTGTTCCGGACTCCAGTAGAAGGACCATTTGGGAAGGGCTTCGTTTGCACAGTGAACCGGGCATGCTTTAGGGTCACCAGTACAAACACCGAATATTTCTGGGCGGGGAGGTGCATCCCTTGATTTGGAAGATGCTTGTTTTTTCTTAGGGCTCTTTTTCGGAGTTGCTAGGGTTGAATTTTCCTTATCACTTCCTTCTTTGTCTATAGTTTTTATCTGTAATTCAACAATAATAAAATTATCACGTTATCTAATGTACAGTCCTTTCATAATTATTTATAATTCATACATTGGGCTTATGACTACGACTATATGTTTCAACCAAAAGGTTTACACTTGGTCACCTTGTCAAAATTTTCTTTTACAAAATTGAAATCATTCAGATTCACGTCAGGTAAGTACGGTGTAGGTGAGGGGAGGCATGATCCGACGAATTCATCGTCATGCTCAACAAATATCCCCGCAATAGTATTGAATATCCAGTATCTTCGGAATGCCCTGTCTCGACCTACAGGATGAATTCCAAGCTTTCTTTCGTGTTTATTAATGGCATCCAATAATTCAGCCTCCTTCCACATTATTTCTTGCTTCCGCTTGGCAGTTTCTTTATCTCTTTTTTCAATTAAAGCTTCAATTTGTTCATCAGTCAATGGTGGTTTAGTAGATGGAGGTTTCTCTTTATCTTTGTCTTCCGAACCCTCTTTATTTTTCTCTTTGTCTTTTTCAACTGGTGCTTTAAGTGAGTTAGGGTCGGGCACAACTTTATCTGTTCGCAATCGAGTTCTGAGGGAAATTAAAATTCCTTTTATTAGAAAACTAGACCAAGGCGACTAATTTTCTCAAACGTTTCGATGACGATTTTAGTCGCCGACACATGACATGATAAAACAACCAGAATTCACAAGATACTTACTTCCATAAATTATCTTCAGTTTCCTTACGCTTCTCAGCAGCTTGCAAAGATCTTAAAGTTATCCTATTTTGCTTAAACTGCTCGAAACTGTCTTCCATAGTTTCACGGACGTCGAAGAATGTCAGCATCTGGTTAATGAGGCACATTATCACTTTTAATTTTTCTGCAATTGTCAAATCGAAAACACTTCCATGACTTAGCGTCTTGAGTATTTGAGGCTCGTCTAGACGAAGTCTTAACCCAGGGTCATCATATGAGTCATAACAACCGCGGTTTTGCCACCTATTTAGAAGTAAATTACATGGTTTCTACAATTGTGCCTAAAAATCCAGGTTTCAAATTAATTTTATAAGAAATAAATGAAGACTTTTTCTATTTTCTTCCAATAGTATGTAAATTATATCTGCTGTAAAAAAAAATTTGGTGCTGAAAATTTATGTTCTTACCGAAATTTGACGTCCTTTTCACTTGGTCGTGCACCCGACGTCAATAAATGCAAACGTAAAACTTCGGACAGACTTAGGTGATCCAGGGTTAGTTTATGAAGAGGCGTGTTTTGATACATAGTAGACCACGTTGCCGCAGTAGTGGCTTGCTCAATGGCTTCCTTGGCTGTATCTCCACCAATCTCGTCTACGTCTAATTCTATATTGGTATTCAGTTAAGATCCTCCACTTTAAATCATATTTAATTAAAATTCTAGAAAATACTTAAAAACCATGAGGTGGCTTCATACTCAGAGGTAGTGACGAATGATTGTAATTTCATTATAAATCAAGGTAATCAAAATAGGATACATCATTGTAATTATTCCAAAGGTAGACTCATATGCATTTTTGCTATGTGCACGTATAAATAGACTCGCTAAAAATTAAGATGGTGATGACAGAGGTAACTCACCAACAGCAGCAGCTTGGTCGTGGCTGATTTCTGAATGCTCAGCTTCTTGCAGCCTAAAAATCGACCTCAGTAGAAGTTGTAGAATGTCACTTAAAGGTCCTAAAATTTTAAAACTTCAATTATTCCTTAATATCTCCGTGTCGAGTAAACAATTATGAAGTTCAACATTTGTACGTCGGGTAAGTCGGAAAGAGTAATTAACAATACAACGACTAAAGGCGACAGAAATCTGAATGTTTACCAGCAACTTCATTTTTGCAAAGAGCTGTTTCAAGGGCATCAAAACCAAGACCGCTGCTGAAACAATCACGAACTTTCAACATGTTTGAGTAGCAATTGAAGAATTCCAAAACAGCAACGAAGTCACCAAAAAGATGATTGGGAATTTTGAATTGGACGGGGTCAGGAACAGGAAGATCCTATTATAACACAGTGGATCTATAAGTTGTGCATAGTTTACATGCTGGCCAACTATGCGCATTGACATTGATGTGCAGACCCCAGCAACAACTTAATATGTTTCACATATAATTTCAGAGCATTTAAGCACATTATTTACATATGAGTTGCACTGCTGGGTTTTCGTTAATACTATATTCTAGAAAAATTAATTAGTTAATACTGAATACTGTATAAACATCCCTACAATTACCTTAAGATCTTCCACTTCGAGATCCTCTTTAGGTTTAAACCAAAGTTTTTTGAAGTCTGCAATTAACTTCTTTTCTTTTCTCAACTTCTCTCGTTCCTTGGCCCTCCTCTCCAGCTCAATCTGTTTGAGTTCTTGTGGAGTGAGCTCAACTTTTTTCTCTTCCACTACCTTGTCCCTACAGCCACAAAAGAAAATTCTTACACTACTACATTAAAACTAGAAGGGTTACAAACGCATGGTCACTTCACTTACTTTTTGGGTTTCGGTCCTGGTTTCTTTCTTTCTTTGATAGCATTAGCTTGAACAGGCCCCGACTTTCTCTCTTGACCAGTTGTCTTGTTGGATTTCTTAGCTGAACCTGGTTCCAAACTTTTGGATCTAGGTTTCTTTTTTCCTTCAGGTTGCTGCCCATCTTTTCGTATTTTCGGTTTGGGTTCACTTGCATTTTTCTTCTTATTCTCACCATCTGCTGGGACTTTTCCTCTGCTTGGAGACGACTGTTTGGAGCTTTTATTGGCTTGTGCGCTTACACTTACACGGGGAGCAGGAGCCGGAGAAGGCTCGAATTTTGGGGAAGGTCCAATAAAGATGTCTTCAAATCGGCAACTGGCAAGTCCTAGTGATTTTGCTACATCCTCCTAGTATGTACCACACAAGTCGCATTAGCCCAAGTCATGCCATTTTAAGAACAACAGCTGTCGTCCGAACTATGATATGCATGTGAATTCAATACGGCTTACTCTAACACGCCAACAGCGGTACTCCTCGGAGTATTCTGTAGCAAGCTTCAGAACATACTTGCATTTGTCACGAGTAAAGAGAGTCTTCTCTCTTTTGACATCAATTGCCTCTAAAATATAAACTTCATGAAGGGAGGGGTCGGTCTCTTGAACCTCGTACCGAAACAAGTCTGGAGGTGGCCCCCAGCTGTCATCCCTAAAATGATTTGATTAGTTGTTTCAAGGATTTACATTCCATTTACAATTTATAACTGTGGTGATTATATCAAATGACTCAGAGGTAGTGACGATAAGTTGATAATTCTCATTGTAAATCGAAACATCTTAAATCCATCATTGTAGCAATTTAGCGAACGCGGGCGATTTCATTAACACTGTATGACATAGATCAAAAGCTATTACTTACTTGAGATAGTCATTTTTTTCGAATTCTCCTTTCTCAATTTGTTCATGTCTATAGGCTTCAATTTCCTCTTTAGTTGGGTAGATTATACGGGTGACCCGGGAAGGACACCTAATTAGATGGGATAAACCAATACTGTAAAATTCATAATCATTTTCCCTTCAGTATTTGCACGGACACTTACCACATATTTCCAATAACGCTGAGGACAGTTTCATTTTTGAAGTACCGCTCCCTTGCATAAGCATACACATCTTCATACACGTCGAGAACTTTTGCTCGGTTGGTTAGTGTAACAAGGTAAAATAATGCTTTTTTGAGCTTAAAATAAATTGAACAGGTAAATAAATAAACACAAATATCACAGGTGCTTCTTTAAAAAACAGATTTTTCCTATTTGTTTACCTCTTTGGGAAATCCCTTAAGTTGCTTCTTGGCTTGCTTCTCACTATCAAGTGCTTCCTGAAATGTTAGGTTTGCTTTTCCCGTAAGGGAGCAGGACCATACCAAGGAATTGCATAGAATCATGCGCTCAAAATATTCACTGAAAATTAAAAATTACATATGATAAAAACAATTAATTATACATATACCAAAATAATCACCAGTAGATGTTATACAACAGCAAAAATATTTGTTCCATCAAACGTTCATTAATAGAATCAACGTATTTCGTAAGATTTGAAGAACTTACTCATAGTCCCGAAAAATTTCATTTGTCAACTTGAGATAAAAGACCTCCTCATCAGGTCGTAGATCCGCCGGGGGCTTCAGGGGAACAAATAGCTGTCTCTTGAGCATAGGCATTTTGACAGAGACAACGAGATCCGTACGTGCTAAAGATTTAAGTCCCTCCTTCGCAACTTTACTTTTGCCGATATTCAAATATTAAATTTGATTTAGTTATCTCATTTTTCACATGATCCAGAGCTTCCCTTCTGTAGTAGTTTAACTGTGTCAGAGTAAGGAAAAACGTGCACACGGCGCAATTCTTCGTCCGCTTTTACAATTTCCTACCTCAGACGTGCAAATGTGCAATACTGCTCCTGCTATTGTGAGGTAATACGTATCCCCTAGCTATGAGATGAGATAGAGTTGAACGCCACGGAATCCTCTCGCTACTACCAGGTTCTCGTACTTGACGCCCAATACACAACCATTGGAGTTCTAACAACCTAGAAACTTTATCATGGATGCCGAACGACCAAGTTACGCCAATTGATACAATTCCATTATTCGGCAAGCTGTCCGTCTTGAGTATCTCTCTCTCTATCGATATTATCCTCCTGCAATGAAATGATCCATTAAAATCCCGAATCCAACCTCACACCAATTCCTTTTGTAATAACAATTTGCAAAAATCCCTCCCCAAAACATCCCGCACTTTCACCACCACTCATGTCCGAATGACTACTAAATACTAGATACCCCACTCCAATTAAACCCACTCCAACTGGGTTAGTCCACCCAGATCTCACTTCCCATCCACTCCAAAACTCCCAAGCCATCAGCCATCATCCCTACCTACGTCCGATTACATAACTTTTGCCATTGCCACCGCCACTGCCACTGCCAATACGCAGTACAAGAAACAAGACTTGATCACACTATAGGTATACAGAACTCTTCAAAATTAATTAACATTTCCCATAACCCTGCCTCATTTAATCCACATATAGCTACTAGCTCAACCAACACAATTCGAGCTTCCCCCCAAAATCAATGTAATTTCCTCCACTCATTAATAGTACCTTCAAGAAGATGCTAAATTTAGTAATAAGTACACACACTCACATACCACTAAATCGAAAAAATCCACAATAATTTTAACTTCCACTCTTCCCTATCCCTCAAGGTCTTCACTTCTCTTCACTTTCCGAAATTCCCATCCCGATTTTTTTTATCCCCAACAATAATAATCCCCATCACCTTAAAAATAATCACTTCCCCCAGAGTAAGGATTTCATAAAATAATAATAGTTTTAAAATTCCTACACCAGATTTTAAAATATTTTTCAAAATTTGGGAAATTATTTGATACAGACGGAACTTCCTTACCTCCGAGGAATGTAAAGATTATCGCTGAGCCGATCCGTTCACGCTGATTTCAAAAGCAGGGATGACGTTTAGTTTGGAATTCTTTTGATTATTTAAAAAATTAATTAAGGACAATAAATAATCGAAGCTCAAAAGTTGGAACAAGATGCAAGACTATCGTTGCTGGCTGTTGCCGCAGCAGTTAATGGAGCGCCAGCTTCATCCTCACTACAGCTCCGTATATCCCAACAACGATTACTCCGTAGTAGTAGCACGAACCCCAAAATCACGCACAATGGACAACCTGTGAAAGGGATCTCACTAAGTATATATTCAGTCCTTTCGGTAACTCTCTTCCGAAACTCGAAACAATCCAATTACTCCTGTAGGAATGTTCAGAACGTGGGAATCCTCAAGAGGAATCCTCCCTCAACAACTTCTGACCTCACTCTGAGCGGAATGAACCGAAGGACCGGGTCAATTCTATGTAATCCGAAGGAGCTGTCTCATGCTGCAACTCATTCCACTACAAGCTATGAAGGAACGTCCATGCATGCACTCCTATCAAAAGAGATGGAAGGTCAATATCCCGCGTTGTGCTCTTTCCAGGCGCGAACAGAAAGATTCGACTCATCCAAGGATTCCTTTCTCGAAAGCCTCAACAACCGCTTTGTCCATTTTGCCTCCCAAAATTCTTCCCACCTAGCTTAACCTTGTCGTACATACGTACTTATGCATGCGTTCAGCTACCCCGTGCAAGGGCCGTTTACGTTGAGGTGTTCCGGGCTGTTGGGGAAGCTTTATGGGGAGGGTCTTCAAAATCCGGAAGATATGACTGAGGCAGAGTGTTACATTTATGGGCCTCTTGTGGTGTGGTTGGATGGAGCAGGTCGTAAAAACCGTTTGAGAGGCGGAATGTGATATGAGTACGGATGTCGCATGTCAAAATGCTGATAGGCACTGGTGGGAGGATTTAATTGCGAGGGGTGTTTATAGCTGGAGCTGTGCTGTGCTGTGCAGATTGTGACAGGGGTGTGCATTTTGTTTGGCATACCCTGCTATGATGAGAGCGTGAATTGTCCTGATGAGGGGACGGTTAGGATTTACGAATCGCAAATTGCGATGATGGCTAAAAATAAGGATGGAAGGAGTAATGGAGTAAACTGGGATTAAAACTAGTAGTAATAATGTTGAGGACTGAGTACGGACTTTAGTAATAAGTTGTTGAAGTCGGGTGTGGATTAATAAAATATTTGGTATCCTGGCCGCAAAATGGCTTTGTGGGTCTTTCTAGATGTAGTCTGAGGGCGTTCGATAATTATTTTTAACCCTGGCCGTGCCAGGGTGGGCTACCCGTGTTTGTAGTTATGATTGTTAGTATTTAGATTGTCTTCAAGTAAGCTCTAAATTTTCTAAAAGAAATTTCGGTTATACTGATCATTATTTTGGGTTCCGGGCATGTGGGGCTCAGAAATGTGAAGGGAAGTTGGGAACTTTTGGGATTTACGAAAGGAATTTTTGCATTTTTGTCCCAATTTTTCGTCCTTTAGTTTATTAGTAGGCAATCGTTTATGTATGGAATATTATGGGATTTTCAAAGAGCTACGTATTTTTTATGTCCCTGCTTGGAAGTACAGTCATTCATGACTGGGGAAATTGGGGAACAAGTCTAAAGATATTCCTTGTGTATGTATAATTATTATTATTAATAGGAAATACTTTTACAATGACTACATCATCCATCATAAAGTAGCAAGACCTTAAATTCCTCTTCCAAAACAACTCACTCCTGAGTCTAATTTTCGTTGAGCCTTGCAGTATTTATTTCCCGGTCATGGAAACAATTCTCTGCGTTTGGGCTCAATAGCACTTTGGAAAGCTTGGGTTATTTTTTTACAAAGTTTGCCGAAATAAAATCTAAAAGTTTTTGGGTCGAAATAGAAAATTTCCAAATTGTAAGTAATTAGTGCGACACTCTAGTATGTGGATTAGCATGATCCCCCTTAAACTCCCTGAACGGGTCTGATGGAGGAAGTCACATGCGGGTATTACGGATGCATTTGTCCATTATTATTAGAAAATTCCTTCATGAACGGGTCTACCAAATTGCATACAGGGGTAATCGGCTATAATCATAGTTGAATTGCAAATCCTTGCCAAAATTCAGTTGTAATATGATAGACTGTTTTCAGGATTCTAGTATCCGGAGTT
Organism: Allacma fusca; assembly: GCA_947179485.1. NCBI lineage: Eukaryota > Metazoa > Arthropoda > Collembola > Symphypleona > Sminthuridae > Allacma > Allacma fusca. Next base: position 29,976,162 of record OX359247.1, on the reverse strand, counting down.
ATTAGTTTTATTAATTAAATATTTGAATTACATACATTAGAATATTGTACAAGTGCTTAAATCAATTTAATTGTATTTTTTATTTCCCAAATCAAAAATATTGAAAGTAGAATCAAACTCCCTTGAGGATGCACGTAACTGGAATTTTCATAATTTTTGACTACTCCGTTCAGACTGGCTAGAACGGGAACTGGTACTGCACTAAGTTCGAATTAATGTCTTGGAGAGTATTGCATCCAGTTTGTCCCATCAGAGTTTCCAATTCATTTCGAAGAATCTCCATGACATTTTCCAATCCTTGCTGACCCTGTGCACGAAATTTCAGAACCAGATATTATAGCTGATGCAACAGAATTATTAATTATAACAAACTGATCCTACCAGTGTATTTATTTCCGAAATAATTTCTGGCTGCTTGGATCATAGCAAATTTTGTATAATAGTGAGATAACTTACGGAATGAAATAATCCCCACATTGGTGCTCGTCCCACGAAAACAAATTTAGCTCCTATTGCTAAAGCCCGGAAAACGTCTAAACCACTTCGAATACCGCTGTCTAAGTAAATCTCAAAGCCGTTGAGGGATGCTTCCGGAAATTCTTTGACAATGTTTGAGAGCGCTTCGATCTGTATTGTGGCGTGAATTAAATGTATATAATCTCCATCAATATACACAAATACTGCCAATATAGTTTTTTGATTACTTTTCATCGATGTTGCTATGATTACGGGCTATTTATTACTCACGGTAGAGATGGTGCCATCTATCTGACGTCCTCCGTGGTTGGAAATAAGAATTCCTTTTGCACCGTGCTCATAGGCAAGTCTGGCGTCCTCTGGAGTCAGAACTCCTTTGACTATCACAGGAAGTGCCGTGGAGTTAATTAACTCTTGTAACTGAGCCCAAGTGGCTTGATCCCTAAGGAAGGGTTTTCTATTGGGGTGATCGTATCGATCATAATTGACCATTTTGTGCTGGTCCTTCCAATCGGATTTCTTGTTGAAGTATCTTAGGGCTTTTACGGGCATGTCTATAGTTACTACCAAAGCTCCAAAACCTGACTCTTCAGCTCGCTTCACGAAATCGTATGTCACACTTTTGTTGTCAACCATAAATATTTGTAGCCATTTTTCTGCATCCGGGGCTTCTGCTGCAATGTCCTCGAAAAGTACTGATGCTGCCGATGATACAATCATTATGGTACCGGCGGACTGAGCAGCTAAAAATAAAAATTATCACAATATTGGCACATACAAACGAATTTAAGGAACAGTCTGTCATTGAGGCAAGTATAAATTTGAAATTGTGAAAGTAAAAAATGCATTCAAACATAAGACCGTAAATTATTTACGTACGTTGTAAATATTTTATTTAATAATAATGCATTTAAATTTAATAATCTGACCTCTTACAGTGGCAAGCTCTCCGTCAGGATGCCATCTTTTATGCAGCCCGGAAGGGGAGATACCAATTGGAAGCTTGAATTGTTTCCCGAGAGCTTCAGCTTTTGTGGTTCTGTTGGAAACGTCTATTAAGTATCGTGGGATAACTTTTACCTTTGAGAATGCCTCTACGTTTCTTCCCAGCGTTGCATCCTTGTCAGCTCCTCTTTGAAGATACTCGAGTAATCCAAATGGAAGTCTTTGCTTTGCGTAGTCCTCGTAGTCCTCTATGGTTACCATGGGGCAAGGTACAGATGTTCCAAAACAAGGGAAAAGTGCTAGGACTGATACCAACTTTAAAAATAGTCCCATCATGGAGGAAAGGTATCACGGAAACGTTGCAGTGGTTTCTGATATTTCGAATACACTTCGAAGTTGAGGTAGATGGTTACTGACTAATATGAAAATGTTCAGTGAGAAGGTTTGCGATTTCGTTATGAAGTTATATGACTGAAAGACCTTGCCACGTAACTTTAGAAAACATCGTGGTTGCACTGCAAATTTTTTTGCTATGTACAGATAGCAAATGCTTTGTAAAGACAGTAACTGCATGGTTAATATTTAAATTGGATTAACCTTGACGAGGCTATTCGAAAGACTGAATGTAAAAGTAAATTGTAGAATGAAAGGATTTAAATGGATGGAGAAGGTTTCAAAAATATTCGTTAAGAAAGAAGTTGTTGTGCTGTGCTTAAGTGCTTGATAGTTGTGCAAGCAGTTGCGTAAAGTTGATATTTATTACATAAATTCATGTATAAAATGTTAAAAGCACTAATTATTACAATCGTTAGATATCACTCATCGCCAAAATAATTGGCTGAGGAAATGAGAATATTGGGCTGGCTTCCAGCTGGACTAGAATTGCTTGAAACTATAAAAGGATTCCGTCTCGTGTCATCGAGCGAAGCAGATCTGGAATGAGCCACGGTACGGTTGACAGTGAAATTATTTTCCAAGGTTGTTTTGTCATTGTTAAAATTACTGCTGATTCCCACGGCAGTATCAGGCTTGAAGACGGAGGATGAATCTAGCGTGAATGAGTGATTGGATGAGACCGAGTTTTGCAAATGCTCATTTGATGTTGAGTATATCATACGATTAACTGCATTTCCGTCTATCCGTTGAATCGGCGATATGTCCATAACATTTAGTTTGGTCATGTAGGCTGGTCTTGGTGTATCACAAATTATGTGAAGATTGCCAAAATTACGGCTAAAATCATCTTTGGTAACCTGGATGAATAAATTATTGATATTCCAGTTTTGTGAAAACTTTGCACATTTCATTGGATTAATTAACTAAAACTAAAGGTGATGAATGACTCCAAGTATACCTGGATCGTCAGATGTGGAGCAAGGGTTTGTAATTTATCATGCAACTTTACCAGGATCACTTGCTCAGCCGCATCCCGTCGTATGCGAACATGAAGAGTACCTGCCTAAATCAGTAAATATGTTACTTTTTGTTTTGCTTTTCGTAAAAGGATTAGAATCTAAGGGTAAAGGCTTACTATGTGTCCATATGATACAGTCCAAAAAAGTTCATTTCTGAACTCTAAGACTCCATCGATAGTAAGCGACTGCCGCAAAACCTTCTCCAGTTGGGAAGCTATGTGTGGAGGAATTGTCTAGAAATCCGCAACAACAAATGTATGTATAATGTGTGTAATTGAATCCATAGCATTGTTACATCGTATTGTAACATGTGCCTTGGGCTCCATGGTTGCTCTAAAATCTTGTGTATCAAACGCATCTTACCTGCAACAGTATCTGAGCTGTATGTTTAAAAAGAGGCCAGATCGCATCAAAAATTGCCGTTATTATGAAAACGCCTCCCACGAAGTCAATATACCTAGAACTGAATTCAAGCCAAAACCTACACTTAAAACAACGTTAAGACGTATGTAAATACGAAAACCATACAGCTGGAAAACTTGTTTACCCAGACTGAAGTGTAAAGGTTAAAATGATGATTACTGCGGCAGAGAAAACTCCTAATGTCGTAAACGGTGTTAAAAGGGAAGTACTCGGGGACGGAATGGAAAGACCGAAGCTGTTAAATACTCTGTAAGCACATCTTTGTAGAGTAGTAGTGACACAAAATATTTTAGATAATTTGTTCAGCATATTATTTCCAAAGCAAATGGCAAAATGTGCTGCTGAACCAAGTACGACAGACGGAAGAAATCTCCCTCTGAAAGCAACACAAATACAACTCTCAAAATAACTTAAAAAGGTTGTCGATTGAAATAATTTTCGTGTGATTTAAACAGTAGACTTTACGTGTGAATCTCTTCGTTCTCGCCATTAAAAAGTGCTAAAGTTATAAAAATCTTCAGACTCCATAAGTTCAGGAACAAGCCCAAACTCAAAATTGAAAAATGGGTGAGTACTTCAAACCTAGCGTAGCCAAAGCTGAATGCAATGGATGGTTTTCCTCCATGCGTGTAGGAACGTGTGAGCAAGTCCCCTATAAGCCTGCAATAATGTTCAAAACATTTAAAAATACACTACTGTAGACATTAACCCTAAACCAAAATTACTTGCAATTTGTATTGACGAGAGACACTTACGCAACTATGTCAAAAACCAATAGACACAGGAAAGCATTCATAGCTGCAATGAAATGTTAATATCAATTAGATGTCAACATGTCTCTAAACTATCTACAACAATGCATCACAACCACAATTTCATATAAATTATATGGATTCTTCGTACCGAAACTGTGTGACTGCTGGGACCATGAGTACAATATAATGGCAACAACTACAGCAAATGGAAGGCCAATTAATCCCATACGGGTAGATTTGATATTCCATAAATTATACAGGGATCTCCCCATCTTCGTAATACTCCTTGCACAGGAAGATCGGTAATCCGCCTTAAATAAAGTGGTAACATAAGTCAGTACTTTATTTTCCACATACATTAATAGAAAAACTCATTCATCTACGATAGTGGTCGGATCGATTCAATTTGATTCGAATTTTTCAATTTGATTCAATTTGAAGCCTGAATTGAATCGAAAAACCGATTTTCGATTCAATTTGCCCCAAAGCAATTCAATTCAATTCAATTCACTCAGTGAATCGAATTGAATCGTAAATCGAACGATTCAAGTGGGAAAGTACAAAATTTTCCTTATGTTACTATGGAGTGTCGTATACATATTATAAAGGGTATAGTAAAAGCTACGCTAAAATAGCAAACGTTGTGCTATACGTGATATTTGGACTTTGAATATACGGGAAAAAAGTACCCGTGCGCAGCCGAAGCGGTTTTGCTGAATTGTTTGAATTGCAATTCACAAGATATGATTCGATTCAGTTCAATACCCAAATCGAATCATTCGATTTGGCTTTGCTGCAAATCGAATCGAAATACTACTGAATCGAATTGAATCGAATCGAATCGAATCGAAAATTTCCAATTCTGAATTGAATTGGTCCGACCACTAATCTACGATGAGCCCAGCTCACTCGAACTTAATTTCTCACATGTACCATGTGTTCATTGATTCATTTTAATTCATAGTATCAGTCCTGCTCACGAAACAAATATATTCATCTACATATTATCTATAATTATGTAAGCACTTCCCTATATATAGCTATTTGAGTATTCACTTACCAACTTTGTTGCCATATTACGAGCCATAATGTTCGTCTGTTAATTATATCGTCAGCACTATTTGTAACTGCATAAATAATTTCGATGAGCACTTTCCGCAAAAGTGCTTAAAGTCCACAAATGATTTAAATACTTCGATTCCAGTGGACAAAAGTTGAGGGTGAGCCAATGTCAACAGCAGTTACAACTTCAACTTGGGTAGTACAAAGACAGAAACAATATTATCTCGTTTTTTTAAAATTGCAAGTGCATAACGTGCTCGTTCCAACTCCTGCTGACTGAATTAAAGTTGGCAATAAGAACCATCTAACCCCGCTAATAATTACTGTCAACACATAATAATTTAATGATTAATACGAAATGGCTCATTTTGTATTTGTAGGATTACGAAACAGTTTTTTTTACACAAGCACACATTTCCAAAAAATGTGTGGAAACAAATATAGGGTTTAAAGACACTCGGAGTTTTTAAATAAGTATCTCTATGTGTTAATAATTACTATTAAGTGTGAACAAATTCAATTTAAATAATGTCTGGAATATATACAATCAATTTATTTGACGTTCAATTTTTCCAAGAACTAAATATTTTTATGCACTTGTACTCAAACAGATTTGTACTACCCGATAAAAGTTGCTAGCGTATGTACGTCCTATGAGGTGAACGTCCATTCTGACAGCTGAAGCTTTCCGAATTCATTTGGGTATTAGCTCCAACGTGATTTCCACTCCAGGATGTTATCAGTGTGGCATAAGGTTTGAGTGTCGCTGTCGCAGGATCCATCAGTTCAGCAATCAGCACCTTGACATATGTATCTAACCTTTCACTCCGTCGTGGACAGTTCTATTGAATTTAATTTAATTGAATTTATTTAATGGAATACTATACATTGTTAGGCCTGCGGCACCAATGTTTTCTGAGTTATACAATCATGCACACATACAGGTTAAATTATACTATGCATACGCTTAGAAATTACAGGTACATCCACGTACCTGTAGTTCTTATTTGCATTATTTATTTATATTATTATGTATTTTGTTGTTTGTGTATGCAGTTGATTTTTAATTTTTTAAATTGAAAATCTGCAGCTCCGGCAGAATCTGTTTCATGCCTACGTTTTAATTGTATTCAGAATTTTTGAACTGATTCATGAATATGAATTTTGGCAGTTGAGACATTGATTCCAGGGGATGATCCACCAGATCGTTTAGGGATTGTAGGTTAAACGAGGATACTTAAATGTTTGCTTGGCTAGTGTCCGACACGGCCTTAACAGCTTGAGTTCTGTAAGTGTATATCGTTAGTGAAGAGATAAAATGGTCTAGATGCAATCTCGATGGGAAATAAAATGGAATGCAATTTCCCGAAAGGAAATGTGGACTGTTGGCAGGAATAATTAGAAACAAAATGGTTTACAGGCCGTTCTCATTAAAATCAATACAGTCTACGTGCATCATAGCGTTATTATGCACTTAGTGAAGCTTGCTTGCTAAAAAAATCGTGTAGACCATTTCACTAACAATCGAAAATGCATCTTGCCCATTTTGCATCCTCACGGACGATATGTATACACTAATCACAAGATGAGAATAGAGTACACGCTTTCAGTTACAGTTCACAAGAGGAAATTATTTAAATTTATTTTAATGGCACATCGAAGAGGGATGCTTTATTCATGTCCAGTCTCCATTATCCAGCTTGCTTAATTTCTGTATCCCTCCTGATTTAACCTAAATTTCATTACTTAAATATATAAAATGGTAGAGCCAAAGTGACTTGTGTCACTATGGTGTAAATACGGACTGCCTTTACTATGATTAGCCTGGACACAGGCGTGAGGTAACTTGGTGACCTCTGTTGCACATTCCGATGATTTAAAACATTTCAAGGTGATTATGATCGCAAAGTTTCGGTAATTATATTTGGGACAGTATTGAAGCCTTGTTTGTTGATGCGTGTTATTTGATTTGGTCGCTTTTGCGATTCCCGTTCAACAACCTTGAATTTCTCTCGTACTTTATAGAAATGTTTACTTAATATCTAGTCTGACAATTATTCGAAAATTTAAACATTCTCTGTAACTAGCTCTACAATCAGTGATGCGCCCGTTACGTTACTTTTACCCAACAATAACGCAATAACGCCGTTTTTAACGTAACGGTCTATATTTGTAGCGGATAATAACGTAACGGTAACGGAACTAGGGTGTGCTAAACATTTGTCGAAATAACTATAACGTTTAAGCGTGTGTAAACAGAAAACGATATTGTGACGCAATGCAACGCTATCAAATCAATATAAGCATGTGCATACATATATATTTTTGCATTCCCCTTTGGCAGCTATGACTGGATTTGTTTGGAGTAACTGCGCTGTAAATAAACCGGTGATATGTTAAAATCCTCAGTTGGATGTGAACACCCTGATCATCATTTATGTTCATTATTGAAAGCATGACAAATTTCAATAGGAAATTGTTGACCCTTTCCTCCGCATAATACACATGATTTTGATCACAAAAAAGAAACTGTGATCGGCTTACGAAGGTTTTAGTAGATAAGAACTAATCGTGGAGAATACTATTGCTAGTAAAATTAGAAAAATGAATTTAAAAATAGGTCTAATGACGAGATTATCACATTTGGTAGTCGGGAACAATTTCAGATGAACCAAGAACTGCAGAGGAACTGTAATAATTGCCTTTTCGCCACATTTCTGGCTTACCAGGTCTGGTGTCACTAGATGTTTGATATTTTAGTTTGTAACGAGCGGACAAAAATAATAACAATACCGGAAAGTAACCGCAATTTTATATTTTTTAATGATAACGAATACTAACGCTGGAGTATTACAGTTGTTTTGTAGTAACGGAACGGTAATGCTGAATTTTTCATACGATATTTAGTAATGTAATGATAATTAACGTCAATTTTAAAACCTATAGTAATAGTGTAACGTAACGTAAGGGGCCGTTCAAGTAATTCATAACGCAGGGGTAGTGGGTGGTCTAACAAACTAACGTTATGCTTTGTTACGTGCATCGGGGGGTGGTAAATCACCTTGGTACGTAACGCAGTTTTGATGATCCTTCTTACCTCTGAAAATTAAATAACTCGCCTTTATAGCTTCGAAGTTTACGACGAGTTGGTGGTCCTATTATAGATACACGTAACGTAAATTTCATACATATACGATTTTGCACATATACCCTTAAAAACATTTGTCCATGGAAAAGCCAAATTCGCCTTAAAGATTTCAAGTATTGTGCATCATATATTGAATTAATTAGAAAATTTTAAATGGCACAATTTATTGGATGTGGAGCACGTTGAACCACTTCGGGTTATCCCGGAGGGTGGTCAAGGAAGTGATTATCACGCTGTAGATTTAAGCTGTGGAAATTTACTTCGTAAATTCTGCCTGACTTCATTTGTTCAAGCAATTGAAAGTATAAACGCAGGACATTATTGAATGTGTTGTACACGGGTTTGCAGACAGTGACATTGAAGTTATTGAAAGTATTCCTGACCGGTTAAAAAGTCCATTTGTTGAATGTGAGGCTGAAGCCACAAATTGAATAAACCTAGTTTTACCGGATGAATCGTAGTCTTTCTTTAAGCAGTCATACAAATATTTAATCTAATGTATTTCCTAAGGCAGCATTTAAAAAAACATGCAACGCGTTATGTCGGGTAGGTGGTAGTTTAGTCAGCGTTACCCTAGCGTTACACCATGTGGGTGGGGGTGAAATTTTGACCAATTTTGCGTTATGAATTACTTGAATGGCCCCTAACGACAATGTTGATGCGCATCTCTGTCTAAAATGTAAAGTCACCAAGGGGTAAAGGTAAATTACTCTCAAATCACCCAAAATGTTTGCATGACTCGTTATCGAATGATTTATTACCCACGGCTCCTCCCGTAAAAAATTGACCCATCCATACGCGCGAAACTCGTATCGCAATGTTTTTCCATTGCGAGAGCAAAGGATTTCTAGATCAATAGATTTCTATCGCAATGGAAAAACATTGCGATACGAGTTTTGCGCGTATGGATGGGTCAATTTTTTACGGGAGGAGCCGTGGGTAATAAATCATTCGATAACGAGACATGCAAACGTTTTGAGTGATTTGAGAGTAGTATTTTCGCGACTCCCATCTCTCTGATTGTGAGTCCCACATTCGTTCTGAGTGAAGTACATCAGTGGATGCGTAGTCAACACACGCTCATCAGCATACATGGGCACCCTCACGAGGGATTGAGGGATGCCTCGCCCTCTCCCTCGTCCTCGCCCTCACAAACTGCGAGGGTGATGGCGAGTACACGTTGATTTTAGGCGCCCTCATGAACGTGAGGGAGAGGACCTATGAACAGGATGTGAACGAAAGAGGGGGAGGCAGAGTACACATGTAAGCCCTCATGACATTCTCTTACCTTAATCGTTATGCGAAAATCATACATATATTGTTCTGTGGCAAGACCAACTTTATAACGTCTTAGGTACATGGTTTATGGCCCTGCACAAAAATCCCAGTTTTAATTTTTAAAAGTAAAAGGTCATCTTGTTTAGGTTAAAATTTCTCATATTAAACTCCAGAAAAAAATTTCATTTTAGGATGTCCGGGTGACATGGTCATTTGTTAACAAGGGTACCTGGGCTTTATATTTGATTAATGCTGTTTTCAGACCCTACTATTGAATATTACTGGTCTGAGGTTATGGAACCTATTTGTGACTAATCTTTATTAACCAGAGACGTAGAAAACAGCTTTGATCAATAATAGTAATTTTCTGAGCTACTGAATCGATTATAAAGAATTATTGTCAAAGACCAACGAAAATGTCTTTTATAACAAAATATTGTAGTTTCACTGCTGAAAGTGTTCCATTTTGCCGAAAATTAAAATACAGATATAAGGAAGATAGGCATTTTTACAGATGAATTAGAATTTTAAACTTGTTTTTTGCGTTATTTTCAGGACAAAATCGAAAAAACATTGTAAATTTTTCAAGTTTTTATACTTTTTACAATTATGTCAACCACGAAACCTAATTTGTACCTGTACCCAAATACCTGGGTAAACCCTGTACCATTGAAGGGCACTATTTTGAATACACTAGTTTATTTCAACAACAATTTTTTTAAAATTTGTTTTAAACGCTAGGTTGTAGGAAATTTTTTAAACATTCAAAGCTATCCAAAACTTCCGTACGTTCTGAACTGGGGGAATGTCGACACATATTGAAGTTGTCATATTTTAACCAAGTATCCGCGAAAAAGTTATTTCAAGGCACAGGTATTGTAGGAAATTGTAAGGGGGTTATTTAGGTGTAATATAAAATAACGAGGGCCCTCATGAGTGCGAGGGAGAGGGGTGTATTTTAAAAGTAGCCCCTCACGAGGGCGAGGACGAGGACAACCAGTAACGTGTCGCTCGATTGATGACGAGGGAGAGTGCGAGTAGGCTATATTCCATCCCTAACACAAAGAGGCAGAGGGAGAGTAAAACGCCCATCTATGCTCATTGCTCATCAGTATCGGGTGAACCACTGTGTTTAAAATTGGCGCTCTCAGTTTCGGGCGGCAGTATTGAACGGAAACACATGTTCTGGATTTTGGAATTTGTTAAGTCTGTTGTTGTTTAAATGCTAAAATATAGCTTCCGTTTTTGTGGAATTTATAATTATTCAGGTACATAAAGGGGCACATCTTTCAAGGGCTTATTAGAAGAATTATTGATTTTGAATTGTGAGATTGTATAATCTATTGTATAATTTACAGCATCAAAACTAAGGAGTAAACAGGAAGACCGAATTTTGATCCCTAAAACATGGTAAGAAATAATGGGACCATTAAGTCTGGTTTTATTATTTATTCAGACCTTCTAGTGACGTAGGTATTTTGAAATGTTTTTGTTATATTGCAGGGTCGAGTGAAGAAAACCAGTGGAGTGAGAAAACAGTATGCGCAAATGAAACGGATGATAAGCTCGAATGATCCCCGATTGTGAGTTTTCTTATTATTCATCATTGAACTAAATGCAATTTCTTAGGTTTTTAAAGTAATAAAGAATATTTGGTTACTGATACAGTTTTATTGCTCAGTATACTCCGTGCAAGTTAGTTTAAGATGATGAAAAACTAAGAGTCTGGTGTACTATTTCAGAAAAGAAAAGGATCGAGTTCCGAGGAAGGGCAAGAAGAAGAAGGAGAATCCTGATGCCCTTGTTAGAGAAGTGTAAGTGAATTGATGTTATTCTTTACGGGTGTTACAGATTTAATTCGTTACACCAATGGACGCTTGATGGACTGGATTAGAAACTAGCAGCCGGAGCGTTATATATCGCTGGTTTTGGAGGAGTCTAAATAGATCTTTGAGGTTTAATTTCTGGGGATGATTTGAATTTGCAGACCGCAAGCTTCGTCGGCACTATTTTTCGAGTACAATACTCAGCTTGGGCCGCCTTACCACATCATATTGGATACTAACTTCATTAATTTCGCAATCAAAAACAAATTGGATATTTACCAGTCAATGATGGACTGTTTATATGCTAAATGTAAGTCAAAAAATAGCTAATGTCCTGGATTACTGGTAACATTTAATAATATTGCAAATAAAATGGAAAATTCGAACCTTAGGTACCCCCTACATTACTGACTGTGTTTTGGCTGAGTTGGAGAAGTTGGGAAGTAAGCATAGAATTGCGTTGAAGATTGTAAAAGATCCGAAATTCGAAAGGCTGTCCTGCTTCCACAAAGGAACATATGCTGATGATTGCATTGTGCAGCGTGTAACTGAGGTGTTTGCTTTGATTGGATCTAGAAATTGTTCAAAATATTTCACTGATTTCAGCGACACAGTTGGAATCTGCAGGATACTAATTACTTGTTATTCTTTTAGCACAAATGTTACATAGTAGCGACTTGCGATAAAGATTTAAAGAGGAGAATCAGAAAAATTCCGGGCGTTCCTGTTATGTACATTGCTCAGCACAGGTGCGTATGAATTTTGTTTTTTTTTGTATTTACGTCTGAAAAATTTATGAAATGGGTACTGGAAGCTGCGACAAAGATGATAATATAAGGTAAAATGCATATTTATTATGAAATACAGCAGCAATGATTTCCTTTGCAGATTCTCAATCGAACGTATGCCAGATGCATATGGAGCCCCCAAAACTTGAATCATTGGAAATATGGTCAATGCTTCAGAAAAAATATTTTCTACTAAATACTAATACTGAATTGATGCCTGTTCTGATGTCAATTGTGGACAGTAAAAACGGATATAGATTGTTATTTGTGTTAAATAAAAAACAATAAATAAGGAAAAAGACGGATAATTTAGTTCAATTACTTAGAAGAGAAATTCGAATTTAAGCGTCGTAAATGCCTAAGTGATATTGTTCTCCATCGATTTATTTGAGCACAAAGTTCCCCTATTTCTGTTATATTTTATGGACCGTCGCTAATTGTAAGTAACGATTTTTAGAAATTATTTCGAATTAGCCCCGAATGTTTTTCGCAACCTCAGTAGTTTTTGCACTTCAATGCCTCTTTAGTCTTTCTTCAGGATCCAAGTATTTCATGGAGCCCGAACTAGGTCCAAGTTTAATATTTGCATGGCTGTCTTGATTATTACTCTTGGTTTTCTCCCTGGTACGTCCAATATTAAAGTAAACAAAGATACTACCATTTTCCGATGGGTTGAACTCTAAAGGGATTCATTGTCATCTTAATCACCATGTCTAAATTTGGGGTCTTAGTATTCAAACATGTGGTGCAAATGTTAAACACACGAACTAAAATCGTTTGTTCCTGATAGCAACTTTGTGAAATAGTTCATAACCTACCCTCAAATTATGGATGCTGTGTCCCATCTTTGCGGTGGTCAAATGAGACACACGACTGATATCCAGAATTCTGAAATATTTTTACAAATATAACAGCCAGGTCTTCCATAGTGAATTGGCAGCATCAGAAATTCCTCAACCTCACTTGAATTGTTCTATTCAAACAAATTCTCCATTCATACTTTTTCGGTTACATATGTATGCCCACAATTTTCAACACAGAAACCTCAAATCACTAACTGGAAAGCCCATAAAATTCCCTACATACATATATGCGTCAACCCATTTTCTGAAAATATTTTTTTATATGATGAGAAAGGTAATGAAGACATTTTCCTTTTGAAAAGAACCGAGTTTACTTCACTTTGCTGAACACTAAGACTCAGTGTAGCGAAGAACCTTTAAATATGTTTGCAGTTCTTCTTACTAATTTCTATGCCTTGCTGGCCTGGCATGAAGATCCATCCCCATGTACAAAGCAGCGTCACATATTCATTGAAGAATTTCTCAGCCTGAATACTCTCCAAGATTATTTTTGGTAAAGTGGAAGTTTGCTTGCTTCACACAACACGTTCTTATTCTGAGATCTGCTTTAGACTCTGGTAACAATCTTTTATTAGTTAATATAAATTATTCATTAATTCAAATATTAATGATACTCTACGGACAAAGGGGTCACTGAAAAAAAATCAAATAGATACTTTTAGAAAATTTATGGCTTTAAAAGCTGTAAATTAATAAAAACGTGATCGAATTAACAAATCATTGCGTGGCTTGCAACACAAGGATTTTTGTACAATTTTTAGTAATACGTTTTAAGCTTTTTCAAAAATGAACGCAGCCATTTGGGGAATTTTAGGGTGACGAGCATAAGCTTTCTTCAGTCTGGGTAAATAATTTTTCCAGCTAATGGTTTTCTTATTGTCAACTCGACAACACCTTGTGTTAACGCTGTTGTATGTACGTACTTTGTTTTAGCTTTTGACTTGATTTCCGAACAAGGTATAGGTCAGTGATGGGCACTTCGCCTATATATAGGCCCTATAAATAGGCAATAGAATAGGCGGGCTGGAAAATGCTGAAAGTATGTACGCGAGGTTGACAAAAAAGGGTAGGCATTGTATAAATACTAGGCTAGGGGATAGGAAGGCAAATATAAAACCAATTATATAGGCAAGGAAAAGGAAGGGTGTCAAGCCTTGCCGATCATGTCCGAATATTATGTTGAAGGGTACCTATCGGTGATTTTACAAGGCAATGAGTAAGAGCATGCATGCATCAATACATACGCTGACTCAGTGCTTCTGTTGGGGACAAAATTCTTGTCCCGTCCCCGTCCCGTCCCGTCCCGATATTTTTAAAAAACCTTTGTCCCCAGTCCCGTCCCGACAATCGGGACACGGGGACAAAAACCATGTCCCCGTCCCGTCCCCAAAAATTTATAAAAACGTTGTCCCCGGTCCCGTCCCGAAAGTCGGGACATGGGGACAAAAATCTTGTCCCCGTCCCGTCCCCAAACTTTTTAAAAAACGTCGTCCCCGGTCCCGTCCCGAAAGTCGGGACATGGGGACAACAACCTTGTCCCCATCCCGTCCCCAACATTAAAAAAAATATTGTACCCGGTCCCGAAAATCGTGGAATGTGAACAAAATTCCTGTACCGTCCCGATAATTACTGAAAACAGTTGTCGACATTCTCATATCGAAAATCGGAACATGAGGAAAATTTCGTAAAAAAATATTTGTATCAAACACATAAAAAACGCATTTATAGAATCGAGAAGATTCTTCCTGAACTTTTTGAGCAACAAGCCTCATTTTCTACAAAGGTGAAATAGTGTTCACAGAATCAGAGCTGCGCTCAAGGTCAAGTAGACCATGAGTATTTCAAGTCATGGTCAAGTTCGGGTCATGGTCAAGTAAAATATAATGGATAATTGAACATTCAAGGCATGGTCAAGTTATTTATTCTACTTGACCCTGAGATTTGAAATCAAGTAGTTATCATGGTCAAGACAAAAAATTCTACTTGAGAGTCAAGTCATGTTCATGGTCAAGTAAAAATGTATAATTCCTTGACCATGAACCATGAGTATATCAAGTACTTATTCAAGTAACGAAACGTTACGCATATCGAAGTTGTGGCACCATATACATATTTCAATAGGTTTCATTTACACCTAAAGATTACCTTACAATTAGCAGAGACTATTCGTAGTTTCTCGTGATTGAAGGTTGGCTAAAACTAAAACAAGACATTAAAGCATCGAACTGAAGCAGCAACTCAAAATCTGCTTGGAGAATTGTGAATAATATTGTTATTTGCTATGTTTTAACCATAATTAATGTACCTGCTGTATTTTAAGTATAAATCCTATTTTTTTAATTATAGTTTTGTAAAAACTTGACAATTCAAGTCAAGTTCAAGTTCGGGTCATGGTCAAGTCATGGTCAAGTCAAGAGTTGTCCCGGCTATACTTGACCAGGTTCAAGTTACGCGAAAAGTACTTGAGTACTTGACCCTGAATTTTCAAGTAATTGTCTGACCATGAACCGTCAAGTTCAAGACCGTCTGAAAAACCTACTTGACTCTCAGGGTCAAGACAAGTTCAGGGTCAAGTTTGGGATTTACTTGACTTGAGCGCAGCTCTGCACAGAATAGTTTACTCATGAGCATTAAAGCTGAAACGTTATCCTTGTTCTGCTGTGCTTGCTCGTCCCGTCCCGTTATATACACGACCAAAAAGCATGTCCCGTCCCGAATATAGTGGGGACAATTTGTTTTGTCCCCGTCCCGTCCCTGATATAATGGGGACAATTTTTTTTGTCCCCGTCCCGTCCCCGATATAATGGGGACATTTTGTTTTGTCCCCGTCCCGTCCCGAATATAATGGGGACAATTTTTTTTGTCCCCGTCCCGTCCCGAATACGACATGGGGACAATTATTTTGTCCCCGGGGACGTCCCGTCCCCGTCCGTCCAGTGTCCCGACGGGACGTCCCTGTCCCCGGCAGAAGCTCTGCGCTGACTAAACGTACGATTGGACCATTGGACCACATTAAACGTTTTATTGAAATCTGGTTTTGGGGTTGTCGGCAAATACAGAATAAGGAACAACAGAAGTAAATATTTTGTGCTACCGTTGATAAATAAATAGAACTTATGTAGCACAAATCCACTGCACTTCAAAACTAAGCAAGGTGTTACCTAGGCGGTCGGAGAAAAATCGGAAAGGAAAAGGTAGGCGATGTGTCTGCCTAGTTTTGGGCTGTAGGGAATGGGCATCCCTATAGTCCAGCAGGTAGGACCGTAGGACTGTTTTTCAAATAGTTTATAGTGAAGGCTGAAGCATAGGCGATCCACTTGCCCATCACTGGGATAGGTTGTTACCACATTGTGTGATCACACTTTACCCCGGCCTTATGAATAAGATACGTATCGGACAAGGCTAATTTTTTATGTCGTTCGTTTCTGATATACTTAAGAGATGTGCCAGGTTCGTGCAAAAAATTGCCGAAGTTGTAACCCGTATCTAAGGGGGTTTCAAAGAAGAATGCCCAAGTAAACAAATTTGGGATAATCATTTTAATGCTCAGGAATTAATGCTTTTCATTATTTTAAGCAAAAATTTTCAAAAAGCAGAACTCCCTGGCAACTACCGCCAAAACGACGAAGGTCAACTTTTCTTTAAAAATACGGGGCACTGTGGAAAAGTTTAACATTCAGCTTCCCCTGACATATGAATGGATCAATAACCAATGATAATACATACATTCTTGAAGATATTAAAATTAAAGTTTTAAGACGCATTTGGTAACTTTGTCGTATTCGCAAGTGAAGGGACCTCATTCCAGAGTATTCATGTAATAAATATTAACGTGACGCAACTTCTAGTACAACTCTTAAACACTTAAACACAAAACAGTCGCGTCTTTCTTAACAAATATTTTTGAAATCTTCTGCATCCACTTAAATCTTTTCATTCGGTAATTAAGTTTACATTCAGCCTTCCGAATAGCCTCGTCAAGGTTAATCTAATTTAAATACTCACAATGGTGTTATTTCGTCTTTACAAAGCATTTTCTAATAAAAAGCATGTCGTTGTAACCGCAACGATTTCTCTAGTTGCGTGGCATGGGTTATCTCTCATAGCTTCATAACTAAATCTTAAATCTCGTCATTGAGCATTTAAATGTTAGTCAGTGAGCATTTACCTCATCTTTGAAGTATTTTCGAAAAATCAGAAACTACTGCAACATCTTTTTTATTCACTTTCCTGTATAATGAGACAAGTATTCAAGTTCATGTCATTATTAGCACTTTTACCTTGTTTTCGGGCATCTGTACCTTGCCCCATGGTAACCATAGAGGATTACGAAGACTACGCAAAGCAAAGACTTCCATTTGGACACCTCGAATATCTCCAAAGAGGAGCCGCAAAGGATGAAACGCTAGGAAGAAACGTTGAAGCCTTCTCAAAGATACAAGTTATCCCACGATACTTAATAGACGTTTCCAACAGAACCACAAAAGCTGAAGCTCTAGGGAAACAATTCAAGCTTCCAATTGGTATCTCCCCTACCGGGCTGCATAAGAGATGGCATCCTGACGGAGAACTTGCGACTGTAAGAGGTCAGATCATAAAACTTAGATGCCTTATTGTTACAGAAGTATACTGCAACGTTTCGGTAATGCTTATTTTATAGACAGTTTCGAACCTTTGCTTGGTTTCTGGGAGACTTTATATTACACTTTTAACACTTTTGTATATACAATAATGTCATAATTTTTATTATTAGCTGCTCAGTCCGCCGGTACCATAATGATTGTATCATCTGCAGCATCTGTACTTCTCGAAGACATAGCAACAGAAGCTCCGGACGCAGAAAAATGGCTACAGTTATTTATGGTCAACAACAAAAGTGTAGCATCTAATTTCGTGAAACGAGCGGAAGACTCAGGTTATACAGCTTTGGTTGTAACTATAGACATGACGATAAAATCCCTTAGATACTTCAATAAGAAAAACGATTGGAAGGACCAGCACAAAATGGTTAATTATGATCGATACGATCCAAATAGCAAACCTTTCTTTAGAGATCAAGGCACTTGGTCTCAGTTACAAGAACTGATTAACTCAACTGTGCTTCCCGTGATTGTCAAAGGAGTTATGACGCCAGAGGACGCCAGACTTGCCTATGAACACGGTGCAAAAGGGATTGTTGTTTCCAACCATGGCGGACGACAAATAGATGGTGCCATCTCTACTGTGAGTTTTAAATATTCCATAGTCATAGCAACATTCATGAAAAATATACTCAAAAAACTTCGGAGTATTTTTGCTAACTGTAAACTGGTGTACGTAATAATCATTTAATTCACACTACAACACAGATCGAAGCGCTCTCAAACATTGTCAAAGAATTTCCGGAAGCATCCCTCAACGGCTTTGAGATTTACTTAGACGGCGGTATTCGAAGTGGCTTAGACGTTTTTCGGGCTTTAGCAATAGGGGCTAAATTTGTTTTCGTGGGAAGAGCCCCAATGTGGGGATTATTTCATTCCGTTAGTTATCTATTTTCTATACGATAAGAAAGTATTATAGTTACAAATCATTACGTATTTGCTATTATTGTCACGCGATCCCTCTGAATCTGCAATAATATATGATTCTGAAATTTTGTGTACAGGGTCAAGAAGGACTGGAAAATGTGATCGAAATTCTTCGAAATGAATTAGAAACTCTGATGGGGCAAACTGGATGCAATACTCTCCAAGACATTAATTCAAACTTGGTGCAGTACAAGTTTCCCTTCTAGCAAGTCTGGAGTAGTCGAAAATTACGGATTCAGTTCCAGTTAAGACTATTCACTAATTGTAGGGATTCTTATCTACCCAGTAAGCACACGACGTCTTTTACACGTTATTAGTATCAGTGTCACGTCATTCCGCAAATGGCTTAAGAACGTGTTTTACCCGGCAACCAACGTGTTATTTACTACTTTATATGATGTAAAATCACATCTAAAACTCTTGTATGTGACCTATCGTTTTTTCTGGGCCTTTCTTGGTCCTTCAGGAGAATGCGTATATATAAAGTAGTCATTTACCCGCAGGTACTTCAAATTTAATAAATAAAAAACCAGAGTTCTGCTATTGCACATAAGAAAGCTGGAAATATCAAATAACTTACATGAATAGTTATTTTAATGGTAACAATTTATTAATGTCATCCATAGCATTTGATATTCATTAACACAAACTACAAGATTTGGATTTCGATCATGTTATTTTTATCATTTATAATAAATACATTATTAAAATAATAATAGTAAATTATAATTTCGATCTTGTTAAATTGATAAACTATAAAAAATGGTGAAAGTAACGATAATATATTAGCGATACTTTGATCTCATTTTCAAGACACGTATAAATTCGATCAATTCATTCCCATGATTCATTAGCCATGGATAGATCACCACATTTTCCTACAATTTAAAATTACATGTGTTAATACTATAAAAAATTTAGATAACACAAAAGTATAAACTATTTTGAATGTACTCACCTTTGCTAAGCCTGGACCTTGCCCTTTTCAGCCATGGCATAATACCTGCTTCCACATTAAAATGTACTCTCTCCTTTTGAGTGAACGGATTATGCTTCAAACAGGCTGCAAATAATTTATCATGGTTTTTGGTTTACATATTTCAGAAACATTTTCATACATAACGGAATGAAATGTGATTCAATAATTAAATAGCAGATAATTCCCAGCAAATATTGAAGAAAATTCCAAACTCTCAAACTTGAGTTTACTTCGCTGTCCTTTGTAGCTGTAGTTGATTGCTACATTATCAGTCATGAGTTCAGCCAACATACGATTGAGAATTTCGGTGCATTTAGTTCCTCCAACAGAACTTAAATGACGAATCTAAGTTTTACAATCACAACTCGTATTATCAATTGAAATTCATTTACTCGTTAGAAAATAGCAAATAGCTCACTTAGTAATATTACTAGCCTACATACCAACTTATACATATTCTGAGTCATCGATGCTTCGTCGACTTATTTTTTCCAAATCTTCAATGGAAGCAGCAGTTTTAAAATCTCCGTCCTCAAACTCAATCGAATCTACATCTACAAGTTCTGAAGCTGCAATGGCGTCCATTTTGTTACTTAATTCTGCAAAGGAAGCTTTAATGGAAACAATTTCTTCAACCATAAAGCGTTCGAAGCAAACTGCAAAAAATATTAGAACTCACATAATAAAAGTACAATCAGGTGTTGAAAGTTTGTTTCTCTCTGGAACATAATTCGTTATCCAGGATAGTCATTTAAGAATTGACAGACAATAATTCACAATATATGCAGTTTCACTGAATTTGAAACCCCCAAAGTGAAGTCAGTCGCGTTTTACAACAGCTACGGTTTCAACTGGGGACAGTATTTTTGTCCCGCCCGTCCCGAAAAATCGGGACAAAAAAATGTTCGTTCCGATTCCGTCCTGAAATGGCGGGGAAAACATGTTCACACGTAACTATCCCGATCTCGTCACGAAAACATCGGGACGTCCCGTCCCGATCATAATTAAAGTCGAAATGCTACAAATTCCACTATTTATATAAATGAACTTTCAGTAATAAGGAAAGCTTACTTTAAAAAGTATTCACATACAGAATAACAACTTTTTAACGGAACAAATCTCATACATATTCATTTTAGCTGCAAAAGTATACTGATACTAGATATTTTTTCTGTCCTTAACTATTTTCCCGTCCCGCTTGAAATTTTCGGGACAAAATAGCTCGCCCCGATTCTGTCGTGAAATAATCTGGGAACAAAAATATTGTCCCGAAACTGTCCCCATCCCGTCCCGAAGACGTGAATGTCCCGAACGGAAACCCTAATAAAGATGGTAACAACATAATAGTCGTTCATCACATCGTCAACAATGTCTGTTTATGGTGACAAAGTTCTTAAAAACAACTAGATTCATTTCACCCAAATAATTGAAATTCGATTCTGAATTTTAAAATATAATGAATTGAAAAATGATTTCCCATTGAAAATATTTTTTCGGAGGAGAATCTTCCAATTGTCTATACAAAGCCGGTCACTAGATACAAGTAATAAAACCATCTTTCAAACTTGTATGCCCTCACATCGTGATGTTGTTATTACTGATTCAGCACTTGAAGGCTTAACCCTATAATTCCTAATTCCTTTTAGGGTGCTACTATTCCCAAGCCGTGGACAGGCTGGCCACATGTTAAATCAAAGGGCCCGTAACAAATTAGGTAGCCTATTTAAGGGGCACAATTTTAACAGCTTTGTGGCTGCAACGGAAGGATAATCGTCATTAAAATTCATTATTTATGTATATAATACATACAAAATAAATATAATATAATATTATTATATTATAAATATATTATATATATTATATCTTTATATTTCGTTATATATATTTTAATTTTAGCGTTCTCCTTTGGTTGCTATAAATATATATAGATACATTTAATTTTAGTTTTATATATATATAATAAATACAAATTAAATACAAATATATAATATGTATAAAATAATATATATTTATATATCTTTAGCTTTATATATATATCATACATACAAATTAAATATAAATATATTATGTGTATAAAATAATATATATTTATATATTTTTAGTTTTATATATATATATATAATATAAAATAATATATATTTATATATTTTTAGTTTTATATATATATAATATATATAAAATAATATATATTTATATATTTTTAGTTTTATATATATATATAATATATATAAAATAATATATATTTATATATTTTTAGTTTTATATATATATTGTAGGAATGTAAAATGTATGAGTGAAATAGTGTAGGGTGGCTCAGTGGTAGATAGTAGTAAAGATAGGTCAAGTTATGTCAAGAGCTAAACCAGGAATGATTCCCTTAATTTATTCAACCGAATAGATCCTAGTCATTTAGTTAGCTAAGTATCGTGTAGTAAGTATTGGTTAATATCTTTCATAATATTATAATTCATTATTTCTAAAACTAGCAATAATTGTTTGACTTAATAATAACAACTACAGTTATTCTAATAATGTCGTAACCACATATATAATATATATATAAAATAATATATATTTATATATTTTTAGTTATATAATATATATATTTATAATATATACAAACTAATTATAAACATAAATATAATATATATATATATATATATATAACATATATATAATGTAATTTTATATTAATAATATATATAATATATAATTATATATATAAAAAATATATATATTATTTTTTATATATTATATATTTATAATTATTTTATATCCAAAGGAGAACGATAAAATTAAAATAATATTTCATACATACTATGCATATGGCCCCAATGTATTGGTATAGGCCTATGATTTTGCATTGAAAATGGTGGAGAAAAGGCAAACTTGGTACAGTCAAATTTTTCTGCACTGGTAGTGGCTTGACCTAGAACCTCGAAATTTGGAACATGTATTGCCAAAATAGTAGGGAACGATTAGCAAAATTATGAAAATTCTACGTTTCATAGTTTCGTTAAAATCAAAATATTACTGTGAAAACTTTGTGTTTTGGCCACGCTGTCCACACCTTGGGAATTATATGGGTTAAAAGGCTTACCTGTCAACTAATCGGCCATAGATTGAGAATGAGGAGTTTCAAAATACTCGTCCTGAACAACGTTATTTTCAGCAGGCACCAGATGAAATGTGAATGGAGTGTACTCATCTTCAACTATACCGGGCGTGGGACTTGCTGAGACTTCCACATTCATAAATGTTGGTACCATTGGAAGAGGTACACCAGGTGGTAGACCCAAATTCTCATTTCTGTCACTGGACAATTTCTTTTGTTTTTGCTGTGAATCCGGTTGTGGTGAAAAACGCGCACTGCGTTTGGAAATTCGTTTTGGGTTGTCGCATTCATAGATTTAGAAAGATTTCGGCGCGCTAAGTCGTAAATGTCTAAATTTAGGAGCAACAACAAGATTATATAGTCGATGAGGATGCAAAATTTCCTACATGCATTTGCTTTAGTATCCAAATAATGTTTTTCTGATAGGAAAATGATCCCAATATTCCGATTTGGCTCATTCTTACTCACAGAATGACAAATGTACTTAATTATAATTATTTGTCCATTAATTAACTGGATACAATTGATGGTTAAACTTGTAGATATATTTGTTAATTTTCTGAATGAAATGGTAGAATATGCGTGTTTCGTATATCCTTTCGGAAGTGAGGGATTCAATTTTTTTCCTTATTAGAAGTTTCTTCAAATTTTGATTATTCAATTGCTGCTCCACAAGTCTTTTATGTACTTGCTGCAATTCATTGAATTGCTTTGACAGCAGCTTCTTTATTTTTCCCAAAACCACAGGACCAGAATAAAAAATGAAACGACGAAATTCGCTGGCTTTCCAATTCTTTACCTCGTCGAGCCCTCGTGGCTTACGATTAAAGGTTTTACTGCAAAATGGTCTGAGCTGGAAGAGTTTGTGTGAAATTTGTTGTACGCTGTAACTAGAGAGTCTAATGTACTGAATATTTCAACTCATCCACAAATTTGTAAGCTTCCGAACTACACCTAAACATACAGAGTGCATGAATTCAACAGGAAAGCATTTAATAAGGTCAATTGGAAGTTCGGTTAGAATAATTGAATCTCCGGTGTGATGGTCGTCGTCAGATTGACAACGAAATTCTTCGTCAGTCCGATTTCTGTTGTCCACTCCTTCAAAACAAACACGGTTTTTGTAATAGTGACCTTCAATATGACATTTTCCACATGATGAATACCCCATGTGATTCTTGGTACATTTTATATATGCTCTAGCTGGAGCATCACACAAAACTGAACTATAACAGAAATGTTGTAATTATTTACATTAACGCCATTTTGGAGAATTATTTTAAGTTCTCAAACAAATTCATTCAAATATTCTTTGGAACTGTTGGGCTTGCCTTTGCCTAATCACAATCCCGCAACAATTACTTGGGAATCCTCAAGTTCCAGTATGTGTACTAAAATCGGCCAAAATTATTTGTTGGAACTTTTCCGAATTGGCAGACCATCCACATTGATTTGAATATTTATTACTTTAAGAATTTCTGAAACACTTTTCAGGATTTGTTTGATTTGATTTTCAAGGCCTAAGTGGATTTAAAACCCCGGCTTTATATTTCTAACAATGGTTACACGGGGGTTCCTAGTAATGAGCGATTATCGTTTGGCAATCTTTTGTAAAACCTACTTTTATTTAGTATGGAAAGTAAATCATTATTACCCCCTACCCAACATTACATTTCACAGCCCAGGCAGATAAATCCGACTGTATATTTACTGGGTCGTCTGTATCACTGTCAGATGTATCACTAGCTGTTTCGTTGTTGATTTTGGAACATTTATCTGTTTTCTTGGACAATTAACTTTGGTGTAATGTTTGAGATTTGTTAGATTGATCCTGTTTAATTTTCTTCTAAATTGTTTCATTTTTCTTCTTAATTAAACGCCTCTTATGTGTGGAACTGAAGTGAGTTCATTCCAGCAGGTCCAATCCAGTACTGTGGCGCTAAAGAGTCATTCGATATAATAGATAGGGCATGTCGATTGAAAATGCCCTGCAGTATTTGCCCGCCCAGCTGAAAATGCCCAAAATGCCTGCCCACATGCCCAAAAACTGGGCATGTGGGCAGTTTTTGAAAATGCCCTGATTTTGGGCATTTTGGGCATTTTCATAATTGGATTACAAGCATATATTCAGAATATCCATCCAAATGCATGAAAGTGCACACCAAGGAAAAGTTACAAATGTGAAAGTCTGGTTATTCGCTTCTTCGTTTATATTTTAATGGCAAAAACAGTCAAATCAAATTAATTTCATTGACATGAGGTGATATCATTTATCACTCCTATGAAAATAATAATATGAAATAAATTTACATACATATGCGTCACTGACATGCGGGCAGACGTACTATTTTCTTTTGAAGTACGAACACCTAAAGTAAAAATCTGGTGGTAATGGATCAGTCAAAATTTAAATGGGTGATCAAGCGGAATTTTATACTCATTTTATTCTACATCACTATCGTCTGCAGTTTGCAACGGTCAAATCGACATACCCTAATAATAGATAATACTCATTGGCAGGCGTGTCAACGTACGTATAAAATACGTTTTTATTCATTGTTTAGTTGACCCACGTTACGGTATGAGTACAGCTCATAAATTGACGTCCCAAACCGATTTATTGACGTGTTTAAAACGAGTACCACTTTTGTGATGCTTATGCTGAAAAACCAACGAGTCCTGTGCTTACTGGGTACCTTCGTGTTTAAATACTATAGTCACAATATTGTGCTGTGAATAGTTTCAGAGAAACGTGTGATCACATTAAACAATTTAGTAGCATTATTTTTTGACTGAATATTAAGATTTTTATTTTGAAATGTACGGATATTAATTTTAATTGACGGATTGAAATACAAGACTAACTTAAACTAAATTTTTGACTAAATTTTTGTGATTTCCAAATGCATGAAATAAAAGTGTCTTTGGTATATTTTGTGCCTTATTTTAAACACATTGTTTTTATGCTCATCCGAGCCACTGGAAATCAGTGCGTGAACTGAGTTTATTTGATAATAAAGAAATTAATATACAGTACCAATTCTTACACATTCTAATTATTCCAATACATCCCATCTGACATTAATAAAAATTGATTAAAAATTCATTTAGTCTCTCCTATAGACTTTAGTGATGAACAATCTTTCATGATATTCTTCTCTTGTTTAATTCTGAGTATTAAATACACTTATCTGCAGGAACCAGTTTTATTAATTAAAGTATTAAAATTTTTATTAATTAAATTAAAGTATTTGAATACAATGTATTTAAATTTTTATTACCCAAAACGAATACAGTCAGTTAGAAGTTATAGTAAGTGAGTGATTGCAAAGCTTAAAATATACTTAAAATTGAGTTCATAAATTTATAAGTAATTACAATCAGAATCTTGGTTACTTGTATCGTTAGCATATGCCACATACGATTCGTTGCAGCAATGTTTGGCTTTGTGCCGATTCAAATTCGATGCATTGTAGATTACAGCATTCAACTCCAAACTGATCACACATCACTCTCAATAAAAAAAAGTAAATAATTAAATCTTGTACAGGGTTTTTCATCAGTAACGCATATAGAATAAAGAATAATAATAATTTAAGATTTTACACGCCAAGTCGCTTTGACTACCGTTAAAGTCAGTTGTTTCTGGGCTTGTATAATCAATTGACGGAGTACACACAACAACCAAATCTTTCGCTATAGAATAGTTTGCAACAATTGAAGATATTTTAATTCGTAGTGGACTTACAATTATTTGTTTATGGAGAATCCTTAGATTAACTCAAATATCTTTCAGCCCGAGTCACATACTGTGATGGGAAATCTAGTCAGGTAGGAATCATAAATAGATTAAGGGATTAATAAGAAAAATCAGAATATTTTGATTGAATTAACAGATTCACAAATAAAACTGAATTTGCATCAACACATTGAAAATAAAATTCGATCAATTTTGATTTGGACGCTACTAGTATTTATGAGGTGTGAGTAGCTGGGCGATTAGTATGGTGATCGTCAAGTTGTTCAAATCCACGTACCGCACAGTCATTAAGATCCCCATTGTGAATTAAGGACACCCTGGAATTATCAGGCGATGGGCAAGCGGTTGGGTAAACCCGGGTTTAGAGAAGCTTGAGGTTAAATCTCGTTTGAAAACTTCAGAGTAGGTACAGCTCAAGAGTGCTCTGGTAGTATGTCAGACTACGATGGGAGCGGGTAAATCCGTGCTGGGGCATCATATAAAGTATACTTGCTTCATCAGCACAAGCAGAAGACACCCGGGTTCAATTGCGTTGCCGCCGCTTACACGGGAAACGCCGCGCTTATGATTAACGTCTAAACCATACATTCTGCTTTGGAATTCCTTCATATGTCAAACCCAAGGATCGAGCCATATTTCTTTTAATACAACATACGGAAAGGCGATGGCACTTCGCTGGACACAGTTTATACTGATAGTTCCAATAATACTTAGATTCGAACAGTACTAGTATTTCGAATACTATCTTAAATTAAATATTTCGAAACATTCCACACCTTTCATCGATTTTTATTTGTTCATAAAATTGGGTGAAGTACTTCAAACCATTGCCAGAGTTTTCAAGAAAAGGTGAAGATATATTATCTAAGAGTACAAAATATATTATATAAAAAATTATTCCAAGTAGTGCAGTCACCTTTAAATTATTTATCATCGAGGGAGAATCCTTGAAGAAGATCATAAGCCATAACACAAATAGTAACGGCATCCATAGATGGAGCAGTAAAATTCACCAAGTGATTACATGCAGAATTCATGTTGGATAGTTCCGGTGGCAACTCCACCAACGTCTTTTGGAATTTCTACGCGGTTTTAACGAAAAAATCTAATCCAGATAGTTTTGGTTAAGTTGGTAAAATTGTAAACGGTTTATCTCGTCCAATATAATTAGAACGTGGAATATACAATGTAGGCACGGTAAAATTGAGATATACTTCTCAACCCAAATTTCAGGGGATGCGAAAAAAACTTGTGAAGAAAGTGGTGCGTCCCTGAGTAACTTGTCGTGCCATACCAGCAGATGCTGATATTCCGTCTGGATCTATTTTTCTAGGCCAGCTACCTACTACTGTTAATGCGTTAACATATAAAACACGGATGCCAGTTTCCCGCACTATGTAAGCCGTGGTAATGAGTCATTAGTGGCAAATACTATGAAAGCGTCCTTTTCAATACGACCATTATCCGACAATAAATTCTTGGTGACAGTCATTCAAAACTTTGATGCACCGGATGACGTGTTGGAAATATCTGCAAATCTAGTTGCTCTACTTGGGTTTAAGCGGAAACATTTTTTACACGGAAGATACTCTGCCGAAGACATTGTCTCCGCGGATTTTCCCAATAAGCTGGCAGTTCAAACAGTTTTCACCATATCCCGCGTGAAGCATAACTACAAAGGAAACTTAGTTATAATTGACCAGCAGTTCAGAGTAATGACCGTGTTCTACAAGCATCATGCAAAACATTTACGTTTCTCTACAGCATTGTCAGCTCGGCTACTTGATTCGGGCCTTACCGTCAATTCTGATTTTGATTCTAAAGACCTGTGCACTATTAGTGTTGCAAAACAAACTTAGAAATCATACTGACTACATCACTTTGCCTGAAACAATTGTAAGATGCCTGGGATTTAACGAATTGAAATTGGGAGTAGCATTAACAATTTTTAACGTCGCGGACTTAAAACGCATAAATTCAGTGATCCCTTATATTGTCATCTTGGCTACACTACTATTATATTCTTATCTATGAAGGAACATGCAACTACAAAGGTATCGGACGTCTTATAGGTATTAAATAACTTATTTCAGAATGAAACGCCTCCAAAATTTGGCATTACATTTGATGGCTCGGAGAATTAGAGGACTAGATGAGTAATAAAATGATTATGAGAAAAACAATGAGTTTGTGCTTGCACTGTCGTTAGGTCAAAAAGGAAATTAAAAATCTTAATTTATTTACTAGATGCGTTCAATTCAAGGTTCTGTTGGAGACTGTCTTTAAGGTTTCTTCATACAAGGAGAAAATATCATGACACAAAGAGAACCGCGTAAAATAAAATTGACCTTAATTCTGGAGCTTCTAAAAATGATAATTTACATTTGCGTCACGAATATACGTATTAACAATATTAATGTCAACCGTAGCTGTAAACCACATCAAGTTACAACTGAGCTAAGGTTGAAGGCCTAATTAGAATAACCGATAACATTATCCAGTGTGGTTGTCCTTTAACTTATACCTTTTGAGAAAATACCTGAATTGTACTGTCTGCACAATGCAAACAAGAAGTTGCTGGAAACTGCATGTACATTACAGTTACAATCAGTGTGACATTCGGTGACCTTTGCTAGCTACCACCGCCTTGGAGGAGAATTTTCTTCCCGTATAATCACAATGTCACAATGTTTGACTGCATGTACATTACAGTTACAATTGGTGCTCATATTATGTTGACATGGGACGTCGACAACATTTCAATATAGAAATATCGACATGTTTGTGAATGATATACTGCGGAAATTTCCATTGATCTTCCGACGCCGACAAAACGGTACTTTGAAATACCATTTGAAACTCGCTTTGAGAATGACACGCGTGTTCAAGTGGGATATGAAATTGTTGCTCAAGAATAAAATCTCGAGCAGTGTGAAGATGAAATTGTCCCGATAGATTCAAACAAAACGGCTATTGATTTTATTAAATTGTGTAGAAAATCAATACTTTATCAACCAGTATGTGCTAGTGATTGTCGAGCTTCGAATGAGTGAGGAACTAAATGTCGAAGTAGGAAAGGAATTTTACCTAGTCAGATACGTGCCGCTCAGCTGCGAACAAGCATCTATCTTAAGTGTTGAATGAGCAAATCTGAAATCAGCGTGGTTTTGCACTTCAAACTACGTTTCTAAAATCAATATCACTATAGTGTAGCAAAAACGCCTAAATTAAATCAGTTGGAATTCGGAAGTGCGTCTGAGTTGGGAGCAAAATTGACAGGTGGTAGCGCAGGTCTTAGATCAGAAGTATCGTCACATTTGATTCCACTGAAGGCGGGGCAGAGCCAGAGTGGAACAAAGAGGAAACTGTTGAACTGTGTAACTGGCTTTGCTTGCAGCTACTTACATGTCGGTGATACATTTTTTATTCTTGTCTCCATCAAAATATAAAGGTTTAAGTCAAAGCTGGTTAGTGACGGGAAAGCTACATACAACAATAATTAAATCCATGGAAGGAGCAACCCAAGAAAACGAACGAGAACGAAACGAGTATATTGATGGGCCCTTCCAACCAAATAGACGTAAATACAATGGGGTACCATCTAATACAAATTTAGTTTATGACAGATTATTCATACTTTCCAGTAAATAGTTTACCTGAATGAGCCGGATCAACTATGCGAAGAATATCTCCACGTTTTTTAGTATATTTTGTCCAGTAAGAGAAAGTTCGCCAATTACAACAATTTTTACATTGCAAAGTCGCTGCTTCTGTTTCTCTGTTTGTGACTGAATTATTTCTATTGCATCTGTCACTTTCTGTTTAATAACATTACTTGCACGTCCTTCTTGGTAAGTCGGAATACAAAATGCGGAAAGAATTGTCTCTCCTCCAATTAAAAAACTGGTACGGCCGGTCAAACTGCAAGAATATAAACAAAGTTGAAACACTTTTGCTTCTTGATGTCAAAGATGTATTTTAGATGAGCTCCCGATAATGATTTCACTTTCCTGAATTAGGGTTGAAACACTTCTTCCGTTTCACAACTTGAAGAGAAGGATGTTCACTTTCTTGACGAGTGATACCAGTAACATTCTGTTGCTTCATCCGATCGTTGCGACCTTGTGATTTTGATGCCAACGGTTGCATTAGTGGAATTGATAATTATTTCGGGAATTGTTTCTCTTTTGCCGGCTTTCTGATGATTTTACTTGATCCAGCACGCGGTGTTACTACATCCAGCAGATTCTTTGTATCACGTTGGCTTTCTCCGCTTCTGTATTTTCTAGCACAAGTTCCCCTGGGTCAGTTATGTGGTGAAATTTGTCGTACGTGTGGTTTTACAACTTTCTATAAAAAGTATTCCAGAGGAGACTTTGTCAGTTTACCGGACGCGCTACATGGTCCTGTCAAATTTGATGTTGGTATTATGGTTGCCTCGACACACGAGCCATTTCCCTTTTTATCTCTTGAAGGCAAACATAAAAATCCCCGACTTTGTTTCCGGCCAAATTTATTATAGACCGTATACAGTTTAATTGTGTTGCTCGATTTTACTGTGAAAACCCAAACCCATATGCGACTCTTCCTTTGAAAGACAATGTCCGCGTACCAATGACTTTGTATTGTACTCCAACGTGTTCAGTTGACCATAAAAACTTCGGTTACAATTCTTGGAGACGTTCTTCATTTACTGCATAATCATAACTTTACGGCTCTATTTGGATCGTTCTAAAACCTTACGCATGCTAACAACTCGCTGGATTTTCCGGGACCCAATGTCATGTCTTCGGTTAAAGCTAAGGACCCATGTCGCCGAAGATTTAAAGTCGATATTCGGAATTACACGAGAAACCTGACTTCCCCCTGCTGTCGAATATCCTAGTTGTGTACAATTTTCCACGACTCGAAAGCTTCCTGGAAATAATCGTAAACCATGCTATCAAGTGGGCGAAGTTTTACCATTTTGTCCCCCTTCCTCTATTAATTTTTGAAAAATTTGTTGGTAAGACTGGTGCTTAATCGTTGGAAATCTCGACGAAATGGTTTTCGAACTCCGAATATCTTTCAAAATTGTAGCGTTTCGACTCACCGGGACATATTCGTCGTTGTTATAAACTTGCCTGACATTAGCGCCGTCGTCTTCAACGTATGAAAAATCTTCTGCATTATACATTTGTGATGAGTTGTACTTCCCAATCTATTTGTATTATAAAACGGAGTTGTGACGGGTTTTGAGCCGTTGTGACGAGTTTTTATACCCAGTATATTTGTATTATAACCTGAGTTGCCACGGCTTGTGGGCAGTTGTGATGAGTTGTGGTTCCATGACTATTTGTATTGAAAAAGGAGTGACGGGTTGTGAACAGTTTTGATTGGATGTGATTCCCAATCAATTTGGTATTTTAAAAGGAGTTGTGACGCGTGTGAGCAGTTGTGATTAGTTGTAATTAGTTGCGATTTCCAATATATTTGTATTATAAAACGGAGATGTGACGGTTAGTGAGGGGTTGTGATGAGTACTGAATGATTCAAACTCTGTTTGTATTAGAAAAGGAGTTGTGGCGAGTTTTGACCAGTTGTTTTGTGATTCCCAAACTATTTGTATTATAACCGGAGTTCTGACCAGTTGTGATGGACTGTGACCAAAACTAAAGTTCTTCTGTCGCCCGATAGTTTTAATACTTCACGTCATACCTAGTCGCATGTTACAGATGTTTTACTTCTAAATTATTCCGACATGCGAGATCCACTTATCTGGAGCCCTCGAGTAAACGTTTTCATTTAATTTTGATGACTTTAAAATTATTTTGAGAAAATGACTATCTGACGTGCGTTTTATTAACTATAATATCATTGTAATCTGTACCAATGTAGTAAAAACTTCGTTCAAAATATAGAAAATTTATTACAAAAATTAAGATGCAGAATATAATAGCACACAGTTGTCATGGAAACCACAACACCTTCAGTGTGTATCATCCGAACAGCAGTGGGTCACACTACATAATAAAACCCAGTGCTGTTCTCCTGACTTAAACACTGTTTGTTTTTGTTGAAGATAACGAAGCCCGCTGCACAAAAGAACCAACAGCATTAATTGTTGGTTATGTCTTGAGTAAAGTTCTGTTTGCAAATAATATTACTTAAAAATATTGTTACAAAATAATACGAAGAGGATTGCTTTCACCCACAGGGGTTTTGATGGCGGTTGGTTTGATCTGGTCTGTGATACATCTCAGACGTTGGATCTCTATGTACGGGAATTCCACTGAAAAAATATCAATGATTGATGTGACGGAGAAGCAACATGAGTTTGACTTCTCAAATGCCATGAAGCTAGGAGGAGCTAAATTTGGAGACATTGAACTGTATACTGTAACATTTGATTACATTATTGTGTTATAAAAACTGCACTGTAATCAGGCTGAAAAATAATAGTTTTGTATATACATGAAAGGTTTCTGTTTTTAGGTAATTGCAAATTTACGTATTTACAGACAGTTAATTTATTGGACAAAACTTACAAATGTTTTATTATTTAATACTGTTCTACACTAATTGGATAATCCTTATCAAATAATTTGTAGCTAAAACAAGGCTGATGAAAGTCCATATTAGTTTAAAAACTCGAATTAAAACAGCATTATTATGCATAAAATAAAACTTTATAACTACTACTTTAATTTGTAGCTTAGTCAACATTCAGTTTCGAGTCTAGTTAGCATTTTTTGTTCTTAGTAAAACTAATTTTAAAAGAATTCTTTCGCATTTATTCAACAAGCAAAGCTATGTTGGCAGATGAACTTCATTGTCAAGATGTACTGATACAAGATCTTTTTAACAAATAATTTTCCTTCGATGTGATTTGAGACTGTCTTTGCTACTGTACATCTTTCAAATTTTTGGACACTTCTCAGGAGTCTGTTTTATGTGCTTCAAGTCCACATGCTTGTCCATAATATCTCGCTTCCCCAATTTGGCACAACACAGAGGGCATTAAAATTCTAAGATTTTAAAAAACAATATGGGAGTACGCGATAAACACATTCTGGCTCTATATAGTAACAAACATTTTACTATCGTCGAATATTGACGTACTCTCATTGGTTAATTTAGCATCCTTTCTGGGTTTTCGATTTTTTTTTGAATACTTTCCACGTCTGTGCATCGAAGCATAAAAGCTTCTCGGTTTGGGTCGATGATTGAATGACTTCATGTATACCCTTTTTACCTGAAAAGTAGATCTTATTATAAAAAAAATTGTAGCACCTGTAGTAAACAATTGTAGTAAACCTCAATTTTTACAGTAGCATGCCTGACCAAATTAAAGCTAGTGGTATTAAAAATAGTAGACATCTGACAACTACAGGTACCATTTTATGAAAGATGGAAAACGCAGTAACCTGCTGATGAAGATTTAACCGGCATGGATCTCAGCAGACGGGGTTACACACTTTGGTCCTAGGGCCAACTAAGCCGTAATGCACCCCGTTTCATGTACCATTCTCACACGTTCTCGACAAAATTGTAAAGCTGACCTGTTTGGAACCCTAATACACTCCACCATATCCATAGAAAACGTTTCAATGTTTTCCCGGGTGTCGTCACGGAGAAAGAACAAAAAATAATAAATCAGAACTGTAAAACGCTTCACTGACATGCAAACCCGATATTAAAAATGTACCTACTCTTAAGGTGTATTCCCATTGTATCCTGTAACGAAAGGACGTCAATGACAGACCTAGCAATGCCAAGCTATCCTCTTGCTGTTGGTCTTCTCCCAAAATTCTAGCAATTTAACTGTCGTTGCTTTTCGTTAAATCAACAAAAACCCAAATTATTGTTGCATTAAGAGGATCTTGAATGTTATAAACATTCGCTGCCTCCAGTAAGCTTCTATACGCCAACGTACTTTTCAGTGGAGACAAAATCATGTTGGAAATTTCCTGCTAACCTTCCGCTTTCGGGAAATATCCAAATAAATAAGAACTTAGCCAACAGAGACTTCAGTGACGAATATCCCTCTTATTTTTCAATATTCCCTTGTCCACAGTGGCCGTCATCAAAACTTATATAGCTGAGTACTTAAGGAATGTACTTATATTATGTTTTATTTTTAATCTCTTTGAACAATACCCTCTATCGTCATCCTAACAAATTATTCATTGTCAACCTGTCCTCCCTGCATACGCCACGAAGAAAAAACTCAGAAAAACACTAAAGCATGCATTTTTTAAATTGATAGTTGAAATCAGCATTAGCGCTAGTAATATTAACCAATTCTGTTCTTAATCCTCTATATCGCTTATACAGTAACTTCCATCGGTGATCCCGACGATTCCGCCAGTACATACGCTGCGGAAAACTACGTTTGATAACTTTGAACTCCAGATTCAACACTTTAGGGATTATTTCCAACGAACTTCTATGAAAAGTTGTTCTGCGAGATTTATATGCTATTTTGGTATGAAAAATTGTTTATCTCAAGCTTGTGAAAAATGATTCAGCGTAGCCTGTATCCTTCCCACATTTAAAGTGTGACCAAGCAAACAAATATTCCTACGTTTTACAAGTAGAATTGATCAGTCTATCCTACACACCTCCTACACGGGGAGGTCCTAGTAGTTTTGTATACGTCTACATTTGATTGGTGAAATATATGCATTTATTCAATACACTTTCGACATTTCTCAAGGAGTATGCCTTTCGCCACCCGAAGACTGCAGACCGGATGTATGGGGTGGGAATGAAATATGGTTTAAGTTTAGTTACTTTAACAAAAAACCTAACTGTAAGTAAAATTCCGCCCGGGTACAAGTACGTATTCGAGTTTCAAGTACGAGTACGCGTCAAGTACGAAGTCAGAACAAATCTTATACTCGTACTCTCGGGTCAAGTAACTGTCAGTACTTGTATTTAAGTAATTTCCAACAAGTATTGCAACAAGTATGAGTTCTCAAAAAGTTGAAAGTAGAAGCCTCAATCTCAATCTGCCTCACTCTCTCTCTGTCTCACTCTCTCTCTGTCTCATGCTGTCTCTCTTTCTGCCTTACTCTCAAGTTCTCTCTGTCTCACTCTTTGTGTCTTAAATTCATAAGGACTCACTTCTTTGAAGTTGTCTTCCGGGTCAAATACTCCGTATGCTTTTAACCTGGACTAGTAAATTTCGAGGTCTAAACCCTCCGAGGTGGTGTCAATTGAAATCATGGTGTGATGGGAGTCGCTGTAAGTGGTCCCAAAATGGCTAGCGGTAGGACCCGGAGTGAAGGTAGTAGCGGATGTACGGGAGACACCAGCCGTGTTGCTAGTGGTGGTATCCGTGTTGGTGGTGGTGGTAGCGATGGGGCTGATGGGGGTATTGGTGGGGCTGGAGGTACCAGAGGGTTGTGTGGTGGCAATGGTGAAGCTTTAGGTGGCGGAGGGGGCTCTATGTGTGAACAGGGTGGAGTAGGTGTCCAGAAAATACCATCTGCATCCACGCATACCGTAAACCTCTATGCAACAACCGTCGAATCATGTTGCGAAATATATTCGCCTGGCTAGGACATAGCCAACACACGAACAATATGCATACTAGAACATCCAGAACACTGTTTTATAATCTGAGATTTACAATAATATATATTGTATTTGCATTTAGAAATAGACAATGCAAACAATATAGTTTCATTTTCTCACGGTATTGATGGCTGGTTCTACGGAATGTCAAGAATTCGAGAAAATTTCCTACAAACTTTTTTCGAATCCGTTACAGTTTGAATTGCCTGACCTCAGCGCAACTACTTCAGTTGGAGCACTAATTAGACTCAAGACACCCGCAAATACCTTGACCATATGCCAGCCAAATACTTTTGGGTAGACATTGACCACAGGGGAAATTAAGTTCGCAGATTCTATAATAATATGTAATCAAAATTTTGATCACATGCAATTATGGTAGTAACGCATATTTTAGATATCCTAAAAATTAATATTTAAAAGTAAAACGCTTACATGCTTCAGGGGTTGGATTTTTTTAGGAAGACGGGAATATTCTTCCTAGAGAAAAAATATTTATGGCAGGGAAAATCCCAAAGGGAAGAGATTTCTTTTTACGAACGGAGTTTTAAAATCATTGACCTTTTTAGCCAGGGATTTTTAAATTTGTTGACGTTTCATTGAAATTTGTTAAGGGGATTTTTGGCTTGATTGGCCTAATTTGGCAGGGATTTTACGTCTTGTAAGGGATTTTTTCCAACATGGATTTTGAAATCGCTGTTTTTTCAGAAGGAATTTTTGAAATCGTTGATGACTTGCCAGAGATAATAGGGAGGTAATAAGATGGATATAATAGTTAGCATTGAAATTCAGAAATGATCTTCCAGGGAGATTTCCAAAAACCCATGACATGCTTTATCTTTCAGCTCTGAGACCCCGGCTTCACCAGCCTTAAACAAAAACCCAACGTTACATGAATTTTAGCCGAATTTGACACGCGATTTAAACTAAACTTGACTTGAACTAGACTCAAAACGAATACCGAAATTTTGCTGAACTGATTCTGTAATTGACCTAAGCTTAACTGGAAACGGACCTGAGCTTGACCTGAAATTGACCTAAACTTAAATTAAATTCTATACACGAACTCTTATGAACACAACTGCAAGCAGTAATTTAAACTTCAACAATACTTTTTTCGTATATGCTTCTTATTAAAATAGTAAAATAAAAATTTGTTACTTATAAACGCAATTTGTAATAAAGATAGTCTCCAGCAACTAATGGGAATTGAGGCTGCTAATCCCAATTCCGTTCAATTGGAAATCGCTTATAAAGGCAACATTTATATAGTGAGTACGCTATAAAATTCATTACACATCCCGAAGATTTGATAGTCATAGTAACATATTACTGAATAGAAAGCCCACGTGCTCTCTGGATACCCTGCACATAAGCTTCATCCTAAACAAAATGTAACGGATATTTTGGTAAATATTCTTTGCTTCCAACATAATGTACACATCATTGAGAACTGCCAGTAATGGTTATTATCTTAATTGTTCTTGCAAATTTCAATTTTTAAAGTATCTGTTCTATCGAGCTCTCAATCTTAAGTGACTGTGTCATGTAAAGGTAGTAGACAGAGATGTCGCATTATATTTTTAATTAAATAACGTATTTTTGAAACTAGAAATTTCAAGGATTATTTGAAGATGCTGTTTAACGTTCATAGCAATTTATATTAGCACTCACTGGGATGTACTGTATGTAGACCAGTCGGCAATGGAAAAGGTCTCTTGGCCGTGCAATAGGAACAAGATGTTCAAGAGTGGAGGAAAGTGGGAGTGTGTATGAGCATTAGTACAGGTTGATGCGGAGGTGTACTCTCCAATCCTGTTTATGAAGAGAGACGGTGCAAGGAGTGGTGGCTCCAGAAAGAGCCAAGGCATGGAAACTGACTGGGAAGCCTGGATTACATTTAGTTTGTGAGATGTAGCTTGACTTCAACTTCATTTCGTAAATTCCTCATGACTTGTAGTCATTATCACTTCAAAATGAATAAAAATGACCAGAGAATGATGAGCCGTGGAATACTTTCGGGCGGGAATAAAGGACAATACGAGCCCACCCCTTTCTTATAAATGATCCCTTCATGTGTGACAAAACCTTCACTGTTGTGCAAACTCTCAGGGTCCTGCAACTTGGCGGTGATCAGTTTATGTTCAGTTAAATTACACCCTAATGACTGGGCCGCAGCAGTACCGGGAGTAGATGCATAATCTGGGGGTTCAAGGAAGCAATCGTTCAAAATATCGCGAATCGAAATTTGCCGGGACAGTACATCCACGACAACAATGTCTCTACCACGGATACATTCGATTCGCGGGGTCAGTTCCTGCAAACATCCATCGCAAACATTTATCGGACCTTTCCTTATGTATAAATAACCCAATAAGTGCCCGATTATCGGTCTGCACGTCGAATAGTTGACCATCTAGGAATTTCCATTAATTTTTCCACAGCCTAAAATATTACCCCACACTCTTTCCCGTAAGTGATCCAATTTCTCTCAGATCCCAGGAGGCGACGGCTGATAATGGCGTTTGTTCGTTCCCCTGTATCATATTTTTGCGTTAAAAAGACACCGAAAGCTTCGTTGGATATGAAATTTACCTAAATCTATATGCATATATTATTTAAATGTTAGCATACCTTACAGTATACTCGAATCATAGAATTTAAGTTGCACCGTTTAATTCTACGCTAATGTTGATTCTCAGTAATCAAATTAAATTTTCATTATTACAAACACTTTTTTGAGAATAGAACATTCCGTTAAGACTATTATTTGAAAATGTTTTCAGCTTATACATTGTAGGATAACCTGGAATGATTGATTCAATACGATATTTTTCATTTGTAAATCTTTGACAATAATCCTTTTCAAACATTTTTAGGCTTAATTATTCTTACTATATCATTTAGCTTAAATTTGTCTCGAGGAAGTTTTTTTTCAAATAATTCCTTATGTAAATTATACTATTCTTTCATTTCAGTTTCTTTTGTTACTTCTGATGGTTTCATTTTTATGCTTCTATGATATCTATTGTTGTATGATCAAACAATTTCAGCAAGTATATCACGATAACGTTTAGTATTTCTAAAAGTAAAATACCGGTAAATCCTTAAAATTAATGTTGCATTAAACTGTTCCACTACACATGCTTTAAAATCTGAAAAATTGTTAAAGATGTTAACGTTATTAATTTTACAATATGATAGGAACGTTTTACAAAAAATTATTCCCCGTCATCTACCAGTAAATAATGGGTTTTTTCCTGATTTAATTATAGAATCAAAAGCATCAGTGACTTGTTCACCCTTTTGTCGTTTTAATAACCTTACGTATGCAAATCTACTGGATATGTCTATTACAGGTAGTAGGTAACGATATCCAAAATTGTAATGTGATAATTTTTTTAAATGTATTAAATCAGCTTGCCAGAGATAATTTACATATGGTGAAGAAACCTTACGTCTGAAACATTTATCACTTGCAAACTTATGCAAGTTGTACGTATTTTGTCCTTGTAAAAAGGTTTCTACATTTTTTCTGGAATGATTTACACTTATGTGCAACCTATCAATACCACCAAACCTTCCACTATTGCTAGGAGTAAAGCATTCTTTTGCTAACTTAACGTCATTCATTTTACTACCAACACAATTCTAAGGTTATAACCAAATAATCACGTTTGCCAAACGTTTATATAAAACCAGGAATAAGTAACGAAAGTTAGTTATGCTGTAACAATATCAAAATTATGTCATTTATACTATCTCTACCATCCGTTGACTCTGTCAATGAATTCCCTCAAAATCGATCATCTAATTATAGAGTAAAACTTGCTTTCAAACTAGATTTTAGCGTTGCAAAATTTGAATTTGCATTAGTAGAATGTAGATATATTCCTGAAAATACTAATCATTTCAAATATGTAACGATAAGAATATTTGGTTTTTCTTTGAAAATACAAGTTTTAAATTCACAACTGGTGAGAGTTATGCATTGGATTTAAATGATATGATTGGGAATCATTAAAAACATTCATTTTGTTTAGTTACTATGCGTCGAAAATCGATTTTCTGTTTCCGTTAAGAAAGTATATTTGTTGCATTTCAGAAATAAACTTGAAAGACAATTAGGGCTCACCCAACATTATAAATGGGGGAAAGTAATTCTCCACAATTTGTAAAAATGAATTTTTAAATCATGATTTAATTTACATTTGTTCTAACTTAAACGCAGTTATACGGTGATTCATATCAGAAATTCCTGCGAATTGTGTATAGCTCTTCAAATTCAAATTTGTTAACAGGAATTAATTATCATTATCCATATTTTACACAAGTAGAACCAGACTATATAAGTACAATACATATCAAGGTTTGTGATGCAAGTGGAGAGGAGATTAAAGTAATTGAGGGTAAACTGGGGGGTTTCATAAGCGTAAGTTGTAGTAACAAACTAATACTTCATTCACAATGTTTTAGTTTAATAACAAATGAATAATATGTTTGACTTTGAAGAAATTTATTTATCAGAACCATTATTAGTATTCCCCTTTTCAATGAATATCACTGGGTGTTCACAAAGCGGTAAAACTATATTCACAATCAAACTATTAAAAAATTTAAATAGTCTATCTGGAAAACAACCAAAAAACATTATATTTAGTTATTTAGATAACATAGAGCAGTATAAGAGCATTTGCGAAACGTATCAATCGGAGAGACAAACGCTTACTACTCAGAACAAAATTTGCATAAAATTCGTTGGAGCAAAGGATATTGTGATTATCCTTAGATGTGAAAAACAGTTACATAATTACGGAAAAGTGTATAATTCCACCGCATCAAGATTACAAGCATTGTGCACTTTTTAAGGCAAAACCATTTGCTCTACATTTAAACACTTTAGACTGTGATGAGTGAGTGCGCTACGCGGAACTTAAGTTTTCTCAAAACATTAATTAATTGTAGTACACATAAACGAAAACAACTTCTGGTTTCCAATGCGGATGATAATATTCCAGCTTTAACACAAATTACACACAATATTATTAATGGTAACGTGATGTTTTCAGATAATGAACAAAGTAAAATTAAAAGACACCAAATTCAAATACGATGGTTGGATGATTTGAAGTTATCGTTTAAAAGGAAAAGAAACTTATTAACTGAAATTGGTGGATTTTTACCACACGTGATTAATCCTATTATTAACATACTTGGTACAGTTACTGGTACAGTAATCGCAACATCACTTACATAATGGCAAAACGTTTAAAATTAGTTTCTGAAGAACAACTTAATAGTATATTCAATATTAACAAAGTACTAGAAATCAAGCATAGAGAGGAAAACACATTCTTAAACAAAAAGGAAACTGCAGAAGAAATTTTAAATAATGAATCACTGCCTGATGATATTAAGTTAGCAATTATTAGTGCATACACACGTCTTTTAAGCATGAAGATATAAAGCAAAACGTTCTTCAATCGAATGAAAGTAAGGAAACAAAGAATGAGTCATTAAATGTTTCACCTTCAGTCAATTTATTTTTCAAATCTATTCCTCCATCATATCAAAGAAATTCAAATTTAATACTACAACATTTAGCTAAATATCCTGAAATAATAACATGGGATAGTGTTGAAAGAATATATTTTCTAAAAAGCGACAAGCACGTAAAATGTTCAAACATATCTGATTTACTTAATTATGTAATTCGTCCAAAATTTAAATTTCCAAACTCAACTAGACCAGTTGTTATTAATTGTTTTAAAGCTGCTTTGATTGGTGCACATGTGCCACTATTAATTATAAATTTAAGATTTAGAACTGAACTTTCCAAGCCAGTGGAAAGAGGATTTACTGCCAAAGTATAAACAATGCAGCAAGTATAACAAATGCTGGTGCTGCAACGGAATCATCAATTCAACCAGATCAAACGGAAATCAATAGTCCACGTAAAAATACAGGTTGGTTAAATTGGAAAACTAATTTTTCATTGAAAAATGAACTACACGCCTAAACAAAGAACTGCAATACCATATAGAGATACAACTTCAAAACATGCCATTATACGTAAAGATTATGTTTCGTTGGCGAGGAGAATAGCTTCCTTTGCAAACAATTCAACTATCTTTCCAACTGAAAAGTTTGCGCAAGAAGGATTTTTTTCTACCGGTCAACAAGTATGTTGCATCTATTGTGAAATTCAAACAGGTGAATGGAATCGTTGTGACGATATATATAGCCTTTGATTCCACAAATTATAACTTCGTTTTAAGGAAATATCTATTCCTCGAAAATTTATTTAAAAACAAATGCATTTTTTCTCAATTGTGAAAATTATTTCTCACTCCCTTATTAGTGCCTGAAGATAACAGTCTGTTAGATGTCGAAAGCTTGCATATAATTTAGCTTGTTTAATAAAGTTAACCACGTAAGCCAAAGAATGGAATCTATTATACATAATCGTGGTTGGAGATCCGTTAAAGATTATATAAAAATGCATGTTGGTATGCAATTTATGATATATATATTTAAATTACAAAGTGAA
Organism: Allacma fusca; assembly: GCA_947179485.1. NCBI lineage: Eukaryota > Metazoa > Arthropoda > Collembola > Symphypleona > Sminthuridae > Allacma > Allacma fusca. The sequence continues at coordinate 29,933,650 of OX359247.1, read as the reverse complement.
GTTAGAAAATTAGCACAACTGAAAAACTATATTAATTTTTTAAGGCAATGCAAAAAACATAAAATCATCCCTGATTTTATAAATGTTCCACATTTCAAAGTTATGCAAGAACAAACCTTTGAAATCAAGTTAATGGCAGAACATTTAAATTGTAAATACAAAGATATCAAAAAAACAAGACATTCTATCTACAATTTAAATCAACACATGACCAAATTACCAACAGAAATCTACAATGATTTACAAGATTATTTACAGAATGATTATGTCCCCAAATTTCAGAAAATCAAAACAAACAAATAAAATTTATAAAATTGTGTTATCACAATTTCAAGAATTCATTGTTCCGGGTGATCAAGAAGACAAACTAAGTGCCAAAAGAACAGTATGATGGCTCGGAGAATTAGAGGACTGGATGAGTAGTAAAAATGACAATGAGAAAAACAATGAGTTTGTGCTTGCACTGTCGTTAGGTCAAAAGGAAATTAAAAATCTTAATTTATTTACTAGATGCGTTCAATTCAAGGTTCTGTGAGAGACTGGTTTTAAGGTTTCCTTCATACAAAGAGAAAATATCAGAGCACAAAGAGAACCGCGTAAAATAAAAGATTGACCTTAATTCTGGAGCTTCTAAAAATGATAATTTACATTTGCGTCACGAAGCTAAGTATTTACAATATTAAGGTCAACCTTAGCTGTAAAGTCACATCAAGTTACAACTGAGCTAAGGTTGAAGGCCTAATTAGAATAACCGATAACATTATCCTGTGTGGTTGTCCTTAACTTATACCTTTTGAGAAAATACATGAATTGTACTGTCTGCACAATGCAAACAAGAAGTTACTGGAAACTGCATGTACATTACAGTTACAATCAGTGTGACATTCGGTGACCTTTGCTAGCTTCCACCGCCTTGGAGGAGAATTTTCTTCCCGTATAATCACAATGTCTCCAATCTTGAGGTTGTCCTTTAAATCCCGCCACTTTGTCCTTTTTTGTAGCTGCTGCAGGTATTCAAGGTGCCATCTTCGCCAGAATTGTTGCTGCATTAATTGGAGCCGTTGCCATCTGCACAAGGTTCCTACTTTCACATTAGTCAGATCATGAGATGGAAGACTTACTAAAGGTGCGCCGATGAGAAAATGTCCAGGCGTCAGTGCTACTAAATCGTCTGGCCCACCTTCATCTTTGCACAGAGGACGAGAGTTGAGACACGCTTCCACTGATGACAGGAGCGTTGCCGCTTCTTCAAAGTTCATCAGTGTGGAGCCTGAAGATGATGCTTAGTGCTCTTGACCGCTGCTTCCCAGAGTCCTCCCATGTGTGGGGCCGAGGGTGGTATTAACTTCCATTCAATGTTGTCCGCTGAAAGGTGTCTTTGTAGTGTGGAGTTGGTCTCGCTTTTCTTCAAAAACTCGAAGAGCTCTTGGAGCTCTCTTTTAGCTCCAATAAAGCTGGTGCCGTTGTCCGAATGGATTGTTGAAGGGCGTCCTCGACGGTTTACAAAACGAGTTAAGGTTGCCACAAACGCGTCTGTTGAGAGCCCACTTACGATTTCCAGACGCACAGCCTTTGTGCAGAAACAAACAAACACACTAATGTATGCCTTGAATGTCTTTGGGCTTCTTCCAAAGGAATCCTTAAGGACGATAGGGCCAGCATTAGTCGACTCCCACTGTATTGAAGGGTCGCTGCATTGTGACTCTTGATTTGGGAAGGTCAGCCATGTATTGCTGCTGAAGTTTTGCTTTTTGCGTTACACATACCGTGCATTTGTTTATGATGGACTTGACCAAATCCTTTGCTCTTATTATCCAAAATCTCTGTCTTGTTGTATAATGGACAAGTTGGACACCGCCATGACACAGTCGTTCATGTTGCCAACGAACCAGGAGCCAACTAAGGTGGTGTCGGGGAACCAAGGCTGGGTATTTTTGATCGTACTGCAGATTTGACTTGCGAAGCCTGCCGCCCACCCTGAGTACACCTTGCTCATCAATGAATGGTGATAATGAGTTTAGTGGAGACTTCTTAGGGAGCTGGGACTTCCGCTGAAGACAATTAATTTCTTGGCTGTAAACTTGCTGCTGAATAAAGTAAATGAGTCGGTACTGTGCATTTATAAGTTCTAATGGACTGAGGTCTGGTTGTACGATTTCCTTCTTGAGGACAGATCTGTAGAACTTGATTAAGAGAGCTGTGTATCTTCTTAGCTTTAACCATGATGAGTACTTCTGTATGAATTCGTTGAGGTCAATGAACCGACTTACATTTTTGACGTTTGAAGTGCTTATTGTAAGACACTGATGGGGTGTTGTTTCCGTGGAGGGGGTGTAGATATCCCCCTGGGGAACCTTGTCCAACAAGGCCACGGATGATTGGTATTGTGAAGATTTGTTGCTGCGTTTTGACGAGAAATCTTTTTCTGCTGCGAGGCTGCCACCGGAGGGGTGTAGACGTCCCCCGGGGGAAGATCTCCATGAGATCCTACCGGAGGCTGGGGATTAATTTCTGGCGAATGGAGAAAGCAAGGGCCGCTGAACCAGGTAGGTTTTGATAAAAATTCCTCAACTGTTAGGCCACGCGTTGGAATATCTGCAGGGTTGATGATGCCTGGAACGTGACTCCAGTTCTCACTTGACAGAACTTTCTGGATTTTGACAATCCGATTTCGCTCAAATGTTCTCCATCGCAGAGCATCAGATCGGATCCAGGCCAAGACAATAGTTGAGTCGGTCCAGCCCGCTTCTTTCTCCACAGTGATGGGTAGTGAAAGTCGTACCTGCTCCAGAATTTCTGCTGCTAAAACTGCTGCGCATAGTTCTAGCCTGGGCAAGGTTTCTGCTTTCACTGGTGCTACTCGAGTTTTTGCAGTGACGAGTCTTACGCGTACAGATGAAAGGGAAAGTGATCTCAAATAGATTGCTGCGCCAAACGCTTTCTCCGAAGCGTCAGCAAATACGTGAAGTTGATGTGAGTGGGCTTCGGGTATGTTGATACAGCGAGGTATTCGGATTTTGGAAATCCCTTGCAATTGTTGTTGATAAGCCAACCACTGGCTTACAATATCTTGTGGCGGTGAGGAGTCTCAAGCCGTGTCCGCTTTCCACAGGGCTTGCATGATTATTTTTGAAATAATCGTCACCGGAAAGATGAATCCAAGTGGATCGAATACTCTTGCAATTTCGGAGATAATACTGCGCTTTGTAATCTTCGTAGACTTGGGAGGCTGAACGACAAACCGAAAATCATCCGCACTGGGGTTCCATATTAATCATAGTGCCTTTAACTGGTCATCTGAGTCTAGATTAAGTGGAAGCTGCGATTCTCTCATTTCAGGGGGGACTGCCAGCAATAGTTCCTTGTGTGACGAGGACCACTTACGTAAGGAAAAGTTGCCTTCTTTTGTTATTTTCAGTAACTCGGATTGTTGTCTTAGGGCTTCTTGTAGAGTGTTGGCTCCTGTAATGCAGTCATCAATGTAGAAATCGTTTTTCAGTATTCGAGCTCCTACCGGGAATTTATCTGCATATTCTTCGGCTAGGCGCTGAAGCGTTCTTACAGCTTGAAAAGGGGCTGCTGCTGTTCCAAAAGTGACCTTCCTCATTCGGTAGGCTACTATCTCGTCCTTTGTGTTGGAACGCCAAAGTATGCGAAGAAAGTCCCGGTCATCAGGATGGACATATATTTGTAAATACATCTGTTTGATGTCCGCTGTCATTGCTATGAGCCAAAAACGCCAGCGGATGAGAAGGGTGTGTAGATCCTGTTGTAGCACGGGTCCGATCATCATTGTCATTTAGTGAAGTTCCCAGGGTAGGTTTGGCGCTAGCATCAAATACAATTCGTATTTTTGTTGTGGTACTTGAGTACAGCATGATGTGGGAGGTTAAAGACTTTCTTATCTTCCTTTTGCAAATCTTCGCTTGGAACTTTCTCCAAATGACCATCGTTTACCAGTGCTTGCATGGCCATTAAGTACTGTTCACGTAACTCATTGTGTCGTCCCAGTCTGGATTCTAAATTGATTAACCTTCTGAATGCTTGCTGCTTTGAATTTCCTAGGGTGTGGAGTTCCTCTTTGAATGGAAGACACACTTGAAACGAACCATCTTCTCTTCTTATGGTGGTCTGAGTATAGTGCTGCTCCGCTTTCTCCTCCTCTAGGGTGAGAATGTTGTTGGTGTGTCCTTGGTCAATTTCCCAGAACCGTCGAAGTTGTTGGTCTAGGGTGGAGGATACTATGTTGCATTGGAGTTTTGGCTGATTGTGAATTGTTCTACCTCCGCCAATTATCCAGCCAAACGTTGTCTGAACAGCTACGGGCTGCTCTGGGGTACCTCTAATAATTTGCGGGCGCATCACCAGAAAAAGGACTGTTGATAGAAGCACATGGACTTTTGCTGGCATGTTAAATTCTTGATCTGCTAAGCCCAGGTCCGGTAAATATGGAAGGGACGTCTTGTCAATGGGTACTTTGGGGGAGGACCCTGTGATTTTCTGAACTACGTGAGCTTCAACTGATATAGTTTGGTCTGGGAAAACTTTTGAACGTAGATTGAGGGTGACCAATTCATTAGTGGCTGCCACCTCCATTTCCGCCAGACCTTGGATCTTGTGTGCTTCTGCTAACTTGCGCTTCTTCAACCCTAATTGATTCACTAAGGACGCTGTAATGAAGCAAGCATCTGAGGCGCTATCTAAGACAACACGGCAGTCCAAAGGTTGCCCACGATGATTGAGTGCATCCACTACAGCTGTTGGTTTGATGCAAGCTTGCGAGACTGAGCGAGAAGTTGCTAAGGTTGTAGCTGTTGTAGGTTTCTTCTTGCTATTGCTGTTGAAGTAAGAGTGTAAAATTGTGTGGTGCTTGGACTTACACTCTTTACAGGTGAACTTGGAGTTGCAGCTTTTCCACACATGTCCGGGTTTGAGACAATTTGTGCAAAGCTTTGCCTTGTGCACTAATTTTTTCTTGTCAATATCAGATGCTTCGTTTAGTTTGGTGCAACTGAAAATGAAGTGCTGTTCTTGACAAATGACACACGGTGTTTTGTCATCCTTTCTAAACGGCTGCTTTCCATTTGATTGGACGTGTTTTGTTTGGAGCTTCTCTGAAGATGGTTCCACTACTTCCCCTGAGGTTAAGTCCACAATTTCCTTCTCTAGAAAATTCATCAAGGTTTGCATACTTGGCATGTCCTTACTTGTAAGTGACGGATGAAACCTCAGTTTAGTATCCCTGTCCAGCTTCTTCAGTAGTATGATGATGACTATGCCGTCCCATTGATCTGTAGGCTGACCCAAGTTCTTCATGGCTTGTAGAGCATTTCTTGTTGTAGTGACTACAGTCTGAAGCGTGGTAGAGCAAGGAACGTTACTACCGTTTGATCCAACATACGGAGCCCTTGACGATAGATCAACTCCCTAGTGTGCTCAAACTGATTCTTTAGCAGGTCCTATGCAGAATGACAGCTGGCATTGTTAACGGGCGTACCTTCTAAAACAGCTGCTGCTGACCCTTCCAATGATGAGAGTGGATACTGCATCTTTTCGGCTCCAGATAGATCTGCTCGGCTGTGTACTGATTGCTCAAACCTGTCTCGAAAATTTAGCCATTCCTCTAAGTTTCCGCTAAACTTTGGGAGTGATAGTTTTGGTAGCTGTGGCTTCTGAATTGTTGGAGTAGTATTGTGTGCGGGGATGGGATTTGCACTCGCAGCTGCGTGTTCAGCGTTGGCTTTCGCTACAGCTAATCTCTCCCGGGTTTTGATATCTTCCTCCTTTTCTCGCTTGACTACTTGCTTCTCATTAGCGATTAATTTGTCTTCGATATCTTGAATCTTGTCAATGATGTCATCATGGTCTTTATTTTGATCGGTTATGAGACCTGCGTCAGTGATTTGAGACAAGATGTCGTTGTGATTTGCTTCTAGTTTTGATTCTATAATCTTGAGCTTGGATCTTAGTGTTTCCAACTCGACCCGGTCAATTGTGATAGCATTGCACTTACTGATGCAACCTGATAGCTTTGTAAGGGCAGATTTTAAAATTGTTCGCTGACATTTTGCTACAGATGCCATAACTTGAAATGAACCTTTGAGGTGGGAGATCTCTCACAATAAGTTTTTGATGAATGGCACTGTATGTTCAACTATATTAACTGGATGTGAATTGCACTAGTAATGAACCTTTCTTAGATGGCGTAACTTGTAACTTTTGAAGGACCAGTAAATTTTGGTAAAACTTACAAAAACTTGAGAATTTCTTCTATATACTATCCACAGGACTTTTGCTGATTCTTCTATAAACAAGGCTCGAAGGACCATATGATGGCTCGGAGAATTAAAGGACTGGATGAGTAGTAAAAATGACAATGAGAAAAACAATGAGTTTGTGCTTGCACTGTCGTTAGGTCAAAAGGAAATTAAAAATCTTAATTTATTTACTAGATGCGTTCAATTCAAGGTTCTGTGAGAGACTGGTTTTAAGGTTTCCTTCATACAAAGAGAAAATATCAGAGCACAAAGAGAACCGCGTAAAATAAAAGATTGACCTTAATTCTGGAGCTTCTAAAAATGATAATTTACATTTGCGTCACGAAGATAAGTATTTACAATATTAAGGTCAACCTTAGCTGTAAAATCACATCAAGTTACAACTGAGCTAAGGTTGAAGGCCTAATTAGAATAACCGATAACATTATCCTGTGTGGTTGTCCTTAACTTATACCTTTTGAGAAAATACATGAATTGTACTGTCTGCACAATGCAAACAAGAAGTTACTGGAAACTGCATGTACATTATAGTTACAATTGGTGCTCATATTATGTTGACATGGGACGTCGACACAGTAGTTCATCTTATTTCATATCTTCCGACAACAGAGGAGATGAATGTGCTTCAATTAGGATTAAACTTCCCTGTAACCCCTACTGGAAGAGACGTTGATGAATTATAGTTATAATAAAATTCGAACATATACAGTTTTGACCAGTGGTCGTCATGGGTACAAAACGTTTGTCCCCGTTCCCGTTCCTGTTCCCACTCAACGGGTACTCCCCTTAAGTGTTCCCGTACCCGGACCCGTTCCCGTCATCCTGGGAACAATATTTTAGATACCCGTTCCTATGAATTTATTTAAAATGCGTACCCGGACCCGTTCCCGTTCCTGTAACCAGAAATTGGAAATGTTTTGTACCCGTACCCGTTCCCACAGCTTTTGTTCCCGGTCTCGTTCCCGGGTCCAAGTGATACTGTACTTAAGTGTAGTAGAAATTATGACCACAATTTCAGTAACTACCAAACCCATCATTTTGCAGATAAAAAACAGGCTTACGCAGGGTGGGTTAATCCCACGGAAGCGAAACGTTACCGCGTAATAACTACTTGTTTACTTCTTCAGGAATTATGTGCCGAGTTGTGTTGATGAGGGTACCTGAAGTATATATACTGGCACTGGTTATTTTCCATTTGTTTTTCCACATTTAGCAGAAATTGCACAAGCCAATAATAATTATTTAAATATATTTTATATTAATCTGTGGAACAATTTAGAACTACTGTAGATACTTCAGCTATTATACTGAAACAGGAGCTCTATTTGGATTCAAGCCGTTAAGAGGTGTTATTAAACTTTAGAGCCAGGATTCGTCTGTAGAAGCTGCCGGAAAAAAAGAGTAGAATGGAATATGCAAATTGAATTGTATACATATGTAAATAAATACTTTCAAGTCTCCCAAGATCAAGTTTGAGTGTGTTTCTAGGATATAGTAAAAGTACCCACTCGTAACCCGGGAACAACAGGTGTGTGAACGGAATCATGCGTAGACTGTACTCGTTCCCGATGGGAACGGGAACAAAATGAAGATCAATGTTCCTGTTCCCACTCCTGTTCCTGTTCCCAACGGTCGGGTCCACTTGAGTATGTTCCTGTTCCTGTGCCCAAACCGGTTGGGAACAAAATATTTGTGCCCAAGTCCGTTCCTGTACTCGTTCCCGTTCCCATGTACCCGGGTGTTACCCGTTCCCGTGACGACCACTGGTTTTGACAAATCTAAAACACTCATTCCAATATACAATGGTCGATTTAGCAAAACTGACCCTTTCCCCATGTTAAATTAAATTAAATTTTCGTCTAGTATTGTCCCATTTTTACATCTTGGATTTGAACCTAATTTGACAGCATTATCTTAGTCTTTGGTTACTTTCGCATTGGATCTATTTGTAACATTCTCAATTGATTTACCATAAATAACGTTATTGCCTAGTTTGGCTAGTTTCATTTTAAACTGACTTTTTGTTTATGCCCTTATGTTGGTATTATGTCACGTAAGGTTCAAGCAATTTTTTCTGGCGAAATTTAAGAACTCTATAAATTTCAGTAATTTTCAAACCATTCTTTAAATAAAATTTTAAGTTACGACAATGCAGGACATAGTTTTTACGTGGGTTAAAATTAGAAATCATATTTTCCACCAAAACCATTATTACTCGAAGCATAACGTGTTGGTATAGTTGAAATACCACCACGAATTCCACTGGTAATCATGTTGATTTGATCCACATCAGTTATAAGTTCCAATTCCACTCCGGTCATTTTAAGTGCAGCATCATAACAACATCCAGGGTAAGAGTAGTAGTGAACAGGATCAAGTTGAAAATTATTTAATGTTGTATCATAAAATTTCTCAAACACATGCATAACAAAAGCACGTCACAGTAAATAAATATCGTGATACATACCTAAAGATTTACATTCGAATTTTTTCCAAACAATTTTTGCATGTATATATTCTTTAAGTGTCATATGCTGTTTAGTCAATTTTTTATAAAACATTTTTCGTTTTGGAAGAGGGGTTTCATCGAATTTGTTAAAACTATCCATGTAATCGTAACAATACACACCTTTTTAAAAAGAAGATCAATTTCATTTTGTTCTGCGAAGACTTGATAAAATAACTGCATTTTCTGTGTTTGATAATCGAATGGGTTAGAATCACGATCACAAATTAGAAGATTTTCTACTAAATCACTTAAGCTGGAGTTCAAGAATTGATATGAACCAATAAAATAAAAATTATCACAAATAACTGACATGAAACGCTAAGATGTACTTGGAATTATGTTGATTCCTTCACCATCATAGTATTTTAAACCTTGAACTATAATCGCTGTATCATAGTTTTTGAAGTTTTGAAGAACTATTGACACCTTTGGTTGTTGTTGATAGTTTAAATTATATGCGCAGCTCCTCGCAATTTTCCTGTAAAACAAAGTTTTGTTTAGTCACTCATGCTGTGTAATTTGATTTTGAATTAAAGTAATTGAAATAAATGCGCATAATATTCAATTACCGCTCCGATGGTCATGATCGTATACACGATCATTTTCTAATGGCTTGCCACAAATATGACAAATAATTGCGTTTAACAAATCCATCCAATCTCGTTCATTATGAACAGCTCAAACATCTTCTTCAAATATTTCCTTCACTAGAATTCCGATTTATTTCATGTGTTTGAAAAAAACTTCAAAACAATCTTCACCTCGATTCACAAATGTTTTATTAATTCATGACATATCTAACTAAAGCATAACCAAATCCACAAGGAATGTGCTCCATAAGTTTCTTAGTTTTAGAATGTCCTGGATCATTGCATGGTTGGAGAATAGTTTCAAAGTCTCCATAAACTACATAACCAGCTTTTAGTTGCTTATGATAGCATTAAAATTTCATAACAGGTGGCTTTCCAACTTCAGTTAGTCTATGCATTTTAACATTTTGTTTTGTTAAGCAAGCATAATGTTAAATGTTGGTTAAGGTTTTGATCCGTTGAAAAACGCTGCAAAAAGTTGTAACACAAGATTTTCTTATGATGGTTCTGTTTTCCGAGAGGCTTATTTATATCACGTATTACTGCAAAATGTTCAACCCCTCTCTGAGCACATTTTAACAATAGGTTAACTGTCTTTCAACCTGCTTTATAGTTATTTTTCGAAGCACGAAACGCACTAGCACCTTCAAAACTATCCTAAACATATATATTAACTGCAATTTGATTCGCATCTTCAAATAGTGGAATTTTAAGTAACTGAACAGGATATTTTAGTGAATTCCAATTCAAAATATTTTCATACTTTTATAGGTACTGACACGATTCTGATTACGTTGACATGGATATAACGCAGCTAAACATACCCATCTAAAACATTTATTATCATTGTTTCTTACATTGATGACACACGTTTTTGCAAAACCTCTTTTAGGAGTAGTGATGTAACAAGCACCGCCTAACGATTTATATTTATTTAAACATAATTCAAATCCTAGAACTCTTTTTAAAATCCATCCTGAACCAAATTTTTTAAAACGTTCCGTGTGTAGATTTACTTGTTCGAAAATTTCACCTAAAATTGAAGCAACTTCACTTGTGTTCAGTATAATTCTCATAAAGATGTTCATGTATATTTCAACGATTTCTGTTTTATTGACTGAAATTCCTCGTTGAAATTCGACGTGAACTTTTAACTGTACCTTCACCGCACCAATTAGGTGATACATACGTTTGCACAATTCTGATATAGCATGTTTTTGTTATGAAAATATTTCAATAGGCTTACATTTGGGTCACATTTACTGTATCTGTATGTACGGAAAGAATGTTTTTGAGAAGTAATTACATTAAAATCGTTTGAAATAGAACCAATATCACCACCACGTTGAATTATTTTCTTACGATTCTGTTTACGAAACTGTAGAGATTCTTTACAATTGAAACGTTTTGAACATAAATTACAACGATGGGAATCAGAAAAGAAAATGTTCTTCTAATTTGCTACGTGGGTAGAAACACTTTCCACATGGTTTACAAATAAAACACTTATCTTCAAACAGAGTTTGAATCACTTGGATGTCTTGAAATGATATGTTGATAAAGATAATTTGGATGCTGAAATTGTTTCTTACAAAAGCAACACTTGGAGACATCTAAAACTCTTCTTGTAGAACAACGTTAGTGTAACATTTTGAAGGAGAGTGGCTATCACTTTAAGTATTCTACAAATACAATAGAAATGATTTCAATTTAATGGAATTTGATCTTTTATACTTCATTTTTATTAGCGTTGGAAAAATAGAACTATTAATCAATGAAATTCAGTTATATACACTTCGAATACTTATTTAAATATTGCTTCTACATATGCATTTATAAAATCAAATCTTTAGTCCAAATGTGTAAATAAGAACAAAAATATGTAAATAAGAATAAATAATTTGAAAATAGGTATAAAAATGTGCAAATATGAATAAATAATTTCCAAATATGTATAAAAATATGCAAATAGGAATAAATAATTTGCAAATAGGTTATAAAATGTGCAAATATGAATAAATAATTTGCAAATAGGTATAAAAATGTGCAAATATGAATAAATAATTTGCAAATAGGTATAAAAATGTGCAAATATGAATAAATAATTTGCAAATAGGTATAAAAATGTGCAAATATGAATAAATAATTTGCAAATAGGTATAAAAATGTGCAAATATGAATAAATAATTTGCAAATAAGAATAAAAATGAGTTGGTAAGAATAAAAATTTACAAATAAGAAAAAAATGTACAAATAAGAATAAAAATGTGCAAATAGGAATAAAAATGTGCAAATAGGAATAAAAATGTACAAATAGGAATAAAAATATGTATAAATAAGAATAAATATGTGCAAAAAAGGATAAAGTGTGAAAAATGCATAGTAATTAAAATTAAAATTGATATATATGCATGTAGAACTTGTTAGAAATATGATGTGTCAGATTTTTATGTATGCATGACAACTTAGTTTAATAACGTAATTAAAAATTTGTTTTGCATAATCTTTAAAAAGAAAATATTCAAATTGCTGAAACGATAATTTATGTTAGTATATAAATTTTAGAAGTTAACTGTAGAAAATCAGTTATATTAACAATTTCAAGTACTGAATATATCCCAGGTTGGAAGGGCCAAGGCCAAATCGACCAATAAAATTATCTATCTACTGAATATATCCAGAAATTTGTTTACCTTGAAAATGAGTTTGCCAAGAGAAGGCGGTCCTAGTATGCGTGTTATAATTTTCGTAACTAAACTTTTGCATTAATTTTTAAGTAATTTATAATTTCATTTGAAAACATTCTTGTTTAATTCCCTGTACCTCTAGCTTTGGTAATGAATTTTTTGATAAAAACTAACTGAACGATTTGTTTTTTATTATTTTAGATAATGATAGAGAGGCAGGACAGCTTACGAAAGAAGATATGAAAAGGATACGCTCGACAAAGGAAGACTTCAAGATGCCTAAGATGAATCAAACGTCTTGAAGTACGAACTGAAAAGGCAGAAGAGTAGGCAACTGACTGATACAAGCGATCCTGATTCATCCAATTCATCTGGAATAGATTACGTATTCCCAGACACAGGTGATGACTGTGGATCCAGTGGAGCCTGGAAAACTGAGAAAACGATTAGGAGGTGATCAACGCGCGGAAAAAGCGTTCCTCCGAGCAGACGGGGTCAACATCATCATTTGAATTCAAGAAACCAAAAGGCGATGCCGGGACATCTAAGCTGAAGCATGGGGATAAACCAGCAGGTTTTATCAGCCTACAAAATTTGAAGCAAGGATACTATTGAGGTGCCAAACGTATTATTGAACTTTCACCAGGATTGTACATAGAACGGGTGCCCTTCCTATCAATAGGTTATTATGTGG